>CM075807.1:6099203-6256987 GCA_037975025.1 Excoecaria agallocha | reverse complement strand
GGCAATGTGGGATTAAAGCAACCGGTCAAAGGAGGAGCTCAAACGAAAACTCGAGGCTGAGAAAAAGAAAAGCTAAAGCCTTCAATCGAATAATCTTGTATGGGTTAAGGAGTCCTCTAGAATGAACACCAAGTTGGGTGCTCTGCGAAAGGAGAACACTGAGCTGAAGGCAGAGATGGAGCAGTTGAAGGGAGACAACACTCAGCTCAAAAATCTTGGAAAAGATAATGTCAAGCTCTCTGCTGAATGCTAACGTATCTCCTTTGAGTATGCCAGGGCTCTCAAGGATAGGAACAAGGCCACTGCAAAGCAAATGCCTTAAAGGTTGCTTTTAAAGAGAAGTAGTGTACCCTTATTAGCAAACATTCAGAGGAGCTGGCCTTTCAGAGGGATGACCTCATCATGCAACTAGGTGAAGCTCAAGCCAAGATTCTCTCCCGACTTATTTATAAGGCTGAGAGGCACTTTCCTAAGGCCATTCTTAAATGGATAGAGAATCATAGGGTTTTGCCTGATTCACCATCTAGCGATGATGAGGAGGACCTTTCTGAGGAGGAGGCTACAGGGGGCACTAATGAGGTCCTTACAATTGAGCTTAAAGATGGAGATGTTGTAGACCCTGGAGCCATTCCCAAACCTCCTACGAAGCTCAAGTTCGCACTGCCTCCACCTGATGAGTCGGCTCCCGATCTACCAATCGAGCCTTTTGCTGCATCAACCGCTAAGCCTCCTGTCGTGCCATCTGAGGAGTTAACTGTCATGCCATCTGAGGAGCTGACTGTCATGCCGTCTGAGGGGCCAACTGAAATGCAACCTTTTAAGACAACTTCTTTATTTATGTACATATAGTGTAATTAGCATTGTGTACATGAATTTTTCTTTTTCATACTTTAGTACGTTGGTGTATTGTTATGAACAACTTTGATGAAGTCTTTTGTGTTTGTTTTAATTCCATAGCTTCTTTTTATTTCACAACACCACAATAGCATGATTGAACTAATGAGTGCATAAACATAAATAATTCTTGAATGTTTAGAGAGATTGCAATATCACTTGTTTTCCAATATTGTCTTAATTGTTATAAGTTAAAAATCCAACCCTTTCCATTATTGTAAGCACGTAATCTGATTGGAGGACATGATCAGTCGGCTATTCAATCATGGTTTAGTCATCAAGCAGAACGAATGATCTTTTAGATCTCGTTTTCTAACTTGAAATTCGAATTGAACTTCATACATCAAGTTAAATAGCTAAGCATTATGATCAATATCATTGCACCATTTTTAACTTAGGAGAAGTATGATGCTTATAGGCGACAGACTTTAACCCTCGCAATTTTTACTCCGAATTTGCGTCGAGCATAGTAAATGGATATTTTCAAGTAGACTTTTGCTTAAATATGGAGAAAATTATTTATTTTGAGTTACAACATTATATCAAGTACTTCTTGAGTTTTTCGACATTCCAACTCTTAGAGATACTTGACCCATTTAGAGTTCTCAACTTATAAGTGCTTGCACTAAGGACCTTGGAGATTTTATAAAGGCTTTCCCAATTGGGCATCAGCTTCCAAATTAAAAGTTTAATTTGGTACAATATTATCCTTTAAATTTGCTAAGTGGGACAATTTAACTCCTAAATTAATAAAACCATTATGTTCACTTTTTCTGTTAGTTAATTGATTATGTGACATTATATTTGACACGTGATAAGTTAGTTAATGACACGTCAGACTACACATAGTGTAAGTGTGACACATCAACAAGAAAAATTAAAATAACGGTTTCATCAATTTAGCAATTAAATTATTCAAATTTGAAGGATAATATTGTTCCAAATTAAACTTTTAGGGAGTAAATCGCGCTTTTTGAAATATTTTAGGGGTTTTTTGTCTCTTTATTCAAAAATTTTTACTTATTTCGTAGAGTTTGTTGTGTCATAAGTTGGCTTGTCACATGTCAATTATGATGTCATATTATCAGTCAACCGGCGAAAAAAAGTTAACATAATAGTTCCATCAAATTAGGAGTTAAAATGCTCCAATTTGTAAATTTGAGAGATAATATTGGACCAAATAAAATTTTAGATAGTAAATTGCTTTTTTTGAAATATTTTTGGGGTTTACAACTTAAACCTTAAAAATAATTCTAATATAATAAATTATAAATTATAATTCAAATGATGAAAAAATTAATATATTCAAATTAATAATTTATTTTTCCATTTTTATCATATTCATTTTTTAACGTCAATTGAATATTTAACATAAATATTTTTTTATCATTTTATTTTTAATCGGTTTAATCTTAAATTTCTATTTTTACCATTTTTTTTATTCGATACATTTCCATCATGGAGGTATTAAAGTTACGGTTTGTTTGCAAAAGAACGAGAAAAAGTGTGAATATGTTCTCAACATTTGAACTTAGAAGTTTATTTGTACTAAAAAAATTTTTCCTCTGAAAAATGTCCTAAAAGTTTCGAAAATGGTATTCATTTACCTATTTTTGTAGCACCGCTAAGATGGGCACCATTTTTTGAAACATTTAACGTATTTTTTGAATTAAAAAACTTTTAAAATAAATGAACTTTTGGATTCAAAAGCATGAGGTAAATAAATATTTTTTTTTCCATTTTTTTCTCGCTCCTTTTAACATGGTGCGTTTTAATTGAGATATTTACCAGCATATAATATACCTAAAAATATAATATAAGGTATTTTTTTCAGTTTTAAAAAATAATATTAAGGAATAGAATAGGTTCTATAGAGGTGGCAAATGAACGGATTGAGTGGGTTTGAGTTTGATCATTAATGGATTAGATCATTAATAGGTTAAAAAATATGAATTATAAATGGATCAATATTCAAATTGATTTGATAAATTTGAGTCGACCCATGAGTTTAATGTAAATTATTATAAAAATTTTTATTACTTAATTAATGGATCTTGTAATACCCTTACTAAATAACTTTTTAATTTAGTCATTTAATTTTTATTTATTTTCAAAATTATCCTTTTTACTTAATATTTACAAAATTTTCATTGTTCTAATTTATTTTCATTTCTAACCTATAACTTTGCATACAAATTATCATTTGATCCTTATTACTAAAATTTCAGCTCAATCAGTGTCCGTTATCGGTTCAATTCAATCAAATTTGTCTAATTTGATAATTACCGGTGTCACCAAAAAATTCAATTTTTATTACCAAAATAATTTACAAGAAATTTTAGTAAGATCTACAAATTTAAAAATTTTTAGGATTCATTTGCTATTTTTAAAAATTCTGTCAAATTCAAGTCAACCTTTGTATTATTAAAATTGACTCGCTACTTTTTTCGTATTTTTTATTTTTGGAGGCCTATTTGATCTCGATTTCACTTCAAATTTTAATCCCAGACTCATCACGATCAATATTCTTTAATGGTCAATTAAAATATTTTTTATTTTAGGGTGTATTTTTCAGACTGAAAATACTATTTATCATCGAAAATGACTGTTTTCGGCTGATTTGGTGTTATTAATTACCACTGCCGACGCCGATAGTGAAGTGATTGAAATTGTAGTGAAAAAGTTAGGGTTTTGAAAAATGAGAAAGAAAAAAGGATTTTGTAAGAAATTCATTTGATTTTTGTAAGAATAAAATGGATTGAAAAATGAAATGGGTCAATTTTGGATTGATCTAGTGGATATTGTGTTGAGTTGCGTTAGGTTGAAAAATAAAATGGATCAAGTTTTTATTGATCTAATGGATATTTGATTGGGTTGAGTTTGAATTAATTTTTTTTATAAATTTAGATCGATTTATGAATTTGAATCAATTTTATCAGGTCTATAATAGAATGACAATGAAAATATTTTTATAAGCAAAAATATCAAATTAGAGTACGAAATATGTAACCCCTTTTAATTCTTGATGAAGAAAGTATTTTGCTTTGTTTTTAGAATATTGAATATACACAGGGACAAAGTCTGACAATTCTCCTTGGAAGCCACATAGGGAATTCAAATTGCCAGCAAATATTAAAATTTTATTTTATTATCCAATATATATATATATATATATATATATATATATATATATATATATATATATATATATATATAATTACTTTATTAGATAAATATTTTTACCAAAAACTAATACAACGTTCTATTTTATCTATAACTCTATCGAGTATTGAATTTGTTTTAGCCTCTCTTTCAATATAAGTTATCAAATTATCTGTCAAAATTCTGTAATTCATTTTGTTTCAAAACTTTGTTTTATTAGCTGAAACTATTCATTCATTTATTGTTTTAGATACTGAAACACTTAAAATTAAAGGAATCAATCTTTAAAATTACCTGGCTTTCTTATTTCTATCAATCCTCTACATAATTTTAAAAGTTAAAGGACAAAAATTGTAGTTTTGATAGTTAAGAGCATCAATTTCAAAGTGTTGCAATTGAAACTTTAAAATCACTCGCTCCTACTTAGAAAAATCATGAGAATTATATTTCTCCACAAAGTCTGCAATTTTTTTTTTCAATATTTAAGGGCATCCAATACACAGCATAAATTCCATATAGTTTTGACACTATTGAATAAAAGATTGGTACGTTTATATCAATGGAATATCTTTTGTGCCATTGACAATTCGTTACTCATACAAATTCCACAATTAATATAAACCATGAATTGAATTTAGGAATTTAGAGATTTTAGAGCATAGAAAGAAAATAGAGACAGTAATGGAAGAAGAAGAGTGGTTAGGTAAGAATTTACTGTATGAAGAGAAAAAGAAAGGCAGGAAAGAATTTTCCAGGGAGAGAGGTTTTTTTTTTTCCAATATACAAATTTAAATTATAAAATAAACATGTACTCTCTAAAAAAAAAATTATTCTCTCTAAGCTTTTGTTTGGATGAAATTAATAGCAAAAAATAAGAGTAAAGTAAGTGAGAGTAATTAAGTTATTATGTTTGTTTTGTAAAAAATATAAAGTAATAAAGAGTAGAGTAAAATAAATAAAAGTAACTAATTATTTTATATAATACAAAATAATTATTTCCAATCTAATAATAGATAACAGTAATTCTCAATTTACTATATATATATATATATATATTATATATAAATTATAAATAAATTACTCTTTTTATTTTAAACCTACTAAATAATTAAGAGTAAATAATAGTAAATTTAATTTATTCTAACTACATTTACTTTCAATTACTCAACCCTCACTTATTTTCGTCTAAACTTATTACCAGCCAAACAAAACAAAAGCTAAGGCTCTGTTTCTGCATTATTTACAATATGTACGAAAAATGATATTCTCCATGTCACAATCACATGTGTCGGTTTTGACTTTTCATAAATATCAATGCAGTGTTTTTCTTTTTCAATATACAAATTTAAATTATAAAATAAATATATACTTTCTTAAAAACAGAAATTTATTCTCTCTAATCTTTTGTTTAGATGGAGTTAACTGAGATAAATAAGAGTAATTGAGTTGTTTTATTTATTTTATAAAAAATACAAAATAATTAAGAGTAAAGTAAAATAAATAAAAATAATTAATTATTATATGTCAAAATAATTAATTTTAATTTGAAAATAGATGGGAGTAATTTTCAATTTACTATATATATATATAAACAAATTACTCTCTTTTTATTTTAGGAAATTTTTTTAATAATGTGTTTTTAAAAAATAATTACAAAAATAAGATGTATCAAAAACTATTTACAAAATTAAATTTTTTTTTCAAAATTGCTGCCATCTATATAGGTTTCAAACATGAAAACCACATGTAAAATCTGTTTTTTCTTTTAAAATCGCTATACTGTACAGCGTTTTTAGATGTGTCAAATTTTATCCCTTCCTATTATTAAATTAATAAAAAATATTGACATACAGCATTAATTATTACTTATAGTCCATTTGGTGTGTGTTCCTTGTAAATTTACAAGTGATCTTAAATTCAATTTCTACCACTACCATTTTAGTATATTTTTTATTTTTATTATTAAATTAATAAATAATATGTCAAACTAATATTAATTATTATTTGTAGTCCAATTGATAAGTATTCCTTATTAATTTACACATAGTTGTGAGTTCAATTCCCACTAATACCTACTTATCATTTTTTTTTATTCTGGTAAGTTTATTTTTTATAAAAAAAATTACAGTATATTGCTATTTTATAAAAAAATTAATAATATATTTGTGAAAAAAAATCAATAAACTAATTTTATTGTCATATTTTTGAAAAAAAAATTAAAGTAAATTGTTGTTTCATAAAAAAATATTAATATGTTTGTAAAAGGAAAAACAATAAACTAATTCTATTGTCATATTTTTTTTTAAATTGATATTAATTAATTTTAATTAATAAATTCTTATTGTAGTTTTGTACTGTTGTTAAACAACTTGAGCACTTTGGATTCTTCTTCTAACGAAATTTCCTTCTCATTTATTTTTTTATTTATTTTTTTAGAAAGGTGGCCAATTTGACCTGCCATTGCCAATATAAAGGGAAAGGATTGTTTACATGAAGATACGTTTTGGCAAAGGAATTTTAACACTAACTTTCCGTTTGCCAAAGTGTCAATTAACTGTAACCAGCTTTTTACAACTGGATGTTGTTCTGGTAGGCAAATTGAACAGGTAATTATGGGTATTTTAAACTCAATTCATGCAAATACATTGTTTTGTATAATTGTATATAAATATATATAACCCATAAAATATATATAATTACAAAACAAATCAAAAATTCAATTTATTAAATTTATTAATTAAAATTAACAAATATCAATTTAAAAAAAATATGACAATAGAATTAATTTTTTATTTTTCCTTTTACAAACTGATAATACCCCTTTTACCTTTTGAGCTCAAAGGAGGCCTGGGCCGAAGCCCAGAGACCCTACTCCAGAGGCATCTGATGCATGGCAACTGGCATGGGAGAACTGGCTGACCTCCACCGATCGGATTGATGGGACCTGCTGTCTTATCAATCCATCGCTGTGCTGCCAAGTCCATGTCTCACCTGCCCTTTGTCACATTGTTGCTCCTCTACTCTGACACTCCTGTAGCCTTTCCTAGGCACTTAAGTGCATTCCCACACCCTTATAAATGGTCTGGTGAAAAATGGGTTCAGGTATGCTTAATGGTGAGAACTTACTCTCTCCCAGAATTCTCCTCTAAGATATTGACTTAAGCTTCAGAGTCCTTTCGCCCAGTCCGACTGGGCAAGGCTTTGCAGGTTTCCATGTGACGATCGGATCTCCTTTCCTCCAATCCGTTGAGAGGTTTGATAATCTAAGCTTTATCAAGTGGTACTTTCGTTGAAAGTCATGACAAGGTTGAGATCATCTGATCACGAGATGCTAGAAAGGAGTGAGAAAATTGGAGAAGCTCATGAGAATTCCAGGCTTGCAAGGAGGCAAAGCGAGACCCACAGGTCCCCTAGGAGGGCTGACCTCCTGTCTAAATTTGACAATGCAATGTTGCGACAAGCTGACAATACTCCTACTGCACTGAGGGATATGAGGATGCTCCTTGGTGATTTCACAAAGAGTATTATCCAGACTATCCGTAAGAGCAAGATGCCGCAGGACCCGGCTCAAAGTTGTGGATATGATGCCGCGAACGAGGAATTGAGGAGGTGAAGAAACAAAGGTCTCTTTATCAATGAACCGTTGGAACAATGCACCCACAAAACAAGCACGTATTCAAAAATGCTGGCCGCTAGGAGGAGCGATAAAATTAGGGGGGCTGTTTCTTCAAACAAGGATCCCATATACCATCTAAGCCACTCATTCACCGTGTCCATTGGAGATGACTAATACATGTACACTCCTACCAGGTGCCACTCGAAAAAAGTAAGAGGAGAGAGCAGGCCACGGTCAGAAAGCAAAGAAGACAAATGGTTCAAGCGAAAGCTTAAAGAATTTAGCTTGGAAAACTTAGGAAGAGGCACCTTCGAGCACAATACTTGTGAAAACACAGCTTTCCCTTTCTGTCGAGAGATAACGGACTCTAAACTGCCCCCCATATGGAGGGATGTGATCATGGACAGATACATAGGTAAAACTGACCCAACCACCCACATGGCGGAGTATCTCACGAAAGTACAAGTGTACACTTATGATGAGAGTATCGCCTGTAGGATATTCCCCACCACATAAGGGAGAGACGCGCTGAACTAGTTCCATGAGCTGCCTCAGGAGTCAATCACATCATTTAGGCAGCTAAAGGATCTATTCGTGATGAGGTTTATCGTACAGACGCGAGCGTCAAAATCGGTAAGCGACCTGTGTAACCTCTATTAAGGATCCGATAAAAGTCTCAGAAATTACATCGACAGGTTTTAAGCCATCATGTTCGAAGTTAAAAATGTGAGCATTGAAATAGTGACCAATGCCCTAGCTGAAGGGATCCATGATCGGCCTCTATTCGGTTCACTCACAATAAGGCTGCCCGTGGACTACACTGATATGATAAAAAGAGTTAGGCAACATATTCAGCTGGATGACGCCTTGCGATCCAACAGAGAATGACGAACGAGCGTAATAGATAGGTTGTGACACCCGGATGGGCGATCGGTCCAAGAGGCCTGGGAACCTAGAAAGCAGGAAGAAGCCCAGATAGACCGTCTATGTCAAGGAGCCTAGGCAAACATAAGGAGACTAAGCGAAGTAGGCTTGAGCAACCCGTTGCCCAGCCACCACGAACCTTTACCCCGCTTAATTTTAGTCTCGCACAAGTTCTTATGTAGATTAAAGAGAAACATAAGAAAGTGAGTTGGCCCAAGAGGCTTTCTGAGCGATTAAAAAGCAGAATAGATCCTAGTAAGTAATAATGAATTTTATCGAGACATTGGTCATACGATTGATGAGTGTCATTCACTAAAAGAGGAAATCGAACAGCTTATACAGAGAGGGTCATTGAAAAAATTCATAGGCCCCGCAAAGAAAGGTAGCCCTTGCAGGCCGCCCCCTAGAAAAGGAGACGACTCGGGCTCCGATTGTAATGAACTCAGAACCGGGTCAACCGTGAACAGTACTTTTTCAATGGTGAATAGTGCTTTTCGGGTCCGAGAGGACACCCAAAAGTCAAAAATAATTTATTGAACCATCAGAAAGTATTAGTCATGGTGAGTCCGAAGTTGGAATTTGAAGTGAAATTGAGGTCAAATGGGCCTCTAAAGGTCAAAAATACGAAAAGGCAGCGAGTCAATTTTCCTAGTAGGGAAAGTGACTTGATTTTGCATAAATTATTAAAAATGGTAAAAGAACTCCAAAAATTATAAAATTTTGCATGACTACATGAATTTTTATGTAAAATATTTTAGTGATGAGAATGGAATTTTTCGGTGACACCGGCAGTTATCGAATCGGATCAATAAGTTTGAATCGGATCAATAACGGACTCTGATTGAGCCAAAAATTTATGTGCTAGCTATTTTTAATGTGATAAGAGTGATAGAATTATTTTTGGAGTGATTTAATGGCTGAAAGAGAGAAAAAAATTGATTGGGCTTTTAAAGGCCTAAAATGGGCATTTAGAATTAAATGGGCTAAGCCCATTTATTTGGCCCAATTTTGGGCCCATGAGAGGAGTATAAAAGAGTAAAAAATCTGGAGAAATCTCCAAAAAAATCATGGCAGCCTCCTCCCCTCTCTTGGCCGAACCAACCCTCCTCTCTCTCTCTCTCTCTCTCTCATTTGCTTCTTAATCACTCCAAATTCTCCATAAATTCCAACTTGAGAATTGTAGTCCCATCTCTCTTGATCACCAAAATATCTTTTATTGTTTGATTTGAGCTAAGGAAGTGGAAAAATCAAGTGGAGAAAGTAATATAGGTAAGTTGGAACTTGAGAATTTTAGTATTTTAATTTGATTCTTTAATGTTTTTCCATAGATTTTGAGCTGTAGAATTTGATTATGAGCTTGGATTTTACATTTGAGAACAAAAAATAAAAAGAAACTAAGGGTTAGTGATCGTCCTATGTAGGTGGTGAAGAATGAGGGAGTGTTCTAAGGGATAAAGGCAAGGAAAAAGAAGCTTAGACTTCTTAATTCAAGAAAAAATTGTAAGTGGCTAATTAATCTTTACATTTTCTAAGTTTATGAATTTTTTTCAATTATGTAATTAGGGTAAAAATTTTAAAAGTCATTATATGATAAAATTTGTTTAGGGTAATTAAAATTAAACTAGAGAAAAGATGAATGGAAAGCTAAAATGAAAGAAAGAAAATTTTTTAGGAAGAATTTAGTGATGGCCGAATTGTTTAGTAAGGGAAAGTAATGAGATTTTTGCATAAAAATAATATATGTTAGCCTAAACTAATTGTAGAAATGATAATTGGTGTTTATGAATTTTTATTGAATAATTGGAATTTATTTTGAAATTTTAGAGAATATGTAACATGTATGTTTATAGTACAAGTTATGAAATATTGTGAATAATTGATTATTTAAGTGAAAAATGATAGTAAATAATAAATAATGCATAAATAAATTTATTGAAATTAGTAGAATTTTATTGAGAAATTAATGTGAATATGTATAATAGAAAATATTGAATTTTTAGTGAATAATTGTATAAAAATGAAAAAGAAAGTAAATTAATATGGAATTTATTCAAAGACAATGAAAAAGAAATAATAAGTCAACTGTTGAATTTTTTGGGAACTAAAAAGGTTAATAAAGAAATTATTATTGTGTCCTTAGAGTTAGTTTGGCAGTAAAAACTAGTTCTAGATATAGTTGGCTAGCCATAGGAACACCCTTTACCGCGGTGCAAGTCATGACGACTTGCTTTGCTATGGATAGAATCTTTGATCTCCATAGCTTAAGTGTAAAGTGAAAGTGAAAAGTGCAGTGTTATGGGAATGGTTTCTTGGGAATTATTTCTCTTTGAGTGGAGCCCATGGGATCCATATTCAGTATATCCGGTCTGAGATTTTCTGTCGGGTCTGTACTAGGGGCATAATGGAAATAAATTGACAAAGAAGTGAAAAAACAATGAAAAGTATGAATAAATAGTGAAAATGACTAAAATGAAAGAAAAAAAAGTTTAGGAGCAAAATAGTAATTTTTCTCAAAAGTGTGAAAAGTAAGTAAATTAAGTAAGAAATGCTTAAATAAAGATAAAATAGTCAGATAATAGTTAAATTGTCTAAAAAGGTGAATTTTATAGTCAGTGAGGACTAAAATATAATTTTGCATATAAATGTCATAATAAGTGTATAAAAATGAGGAGTGCCTCAATTATCGGTCTAAAGATTTTAAATAAGCTTAATAAGAGTAAATTATGAATTTGTGCAAATGAAATAAAAATGTTGTAAAGATATTAAAAATTAATGTTTTATTAAGGAAATTAATTGATTTTATGAATATTGGTATAAGTTATTATTATTTAGAATAATAATGATAAGTTAGGAAATGTATCGATTATTAGTCACCATTGGGCATGTTGAGTGCTCAGCGCGTAGCTTTAATTACGTGCAGGAAAGCAGGAGCAGGAGCAAGAATACAGACTGCAGGATTTCTTTTAAGAATTTTGGTTGTATGATTTTGGCGTGTATATATATATATATATATATATATATATATATATATATAAACCTTACGTTTGGTTATATAAATATTAAACAGGAGTTATTTTAGTAAAGTTTTATGTTGGATAAGTATGAGATGGAATGAATAATTATAATTGCTATTATTGATTGTTGTGCCTCTGAGAGGCTGTGTGAATTGTTTGCGTTTCAGGGGACTGGTACTACGTACAGCCGTTATATTATAAAAATTTTATTAAATGCATAGTAAATGGGACAGTTATAGGTTATCGGCAAAGTGTTATCAAATTGATTAAGTAAATATTAATGAAGTGTAATGAATAAGTTGGAAAAAAATTTTTTCGATCTTTGGTACACTGGTACAGTGTTAGGAGTGATAAAGGTGTTACACCGATGAGGATGAAGAACGCAAACAGCCTCGCAGAACGGATCATCATAGATTGTATGTTGGGGTGATCAATATGATTGCGGGAGGATCGTCATGTAGATAAAATATTTCTCTTAAGAAGAAGGGGAAAGGCATCTACCTCTCGCACCTATTTGAAACACTCTGTCCAGTCTCCATCTTGCACGAAGATGTAGAAGATTTGAAATTTTCTCACGAGGACGTCCTAGTCGTCAGTGCCAGGGTCAATAACTTCCTTATAAAAAGGATCATCGTAGATGATAATGGTGATTTATATGATTTTTTAATATGTTTTTAGGTGTTAAATTGAGTTAATTTTTGTGTTAATTAGGTTGAATTTGAGTTTAATTGGTAAATTTTATGTTTTTAGAGTTAATTATGAATTTTGGTATTTTTTAGGGTTATTTTGCAAGAAAAAAGACTTAATTGCAAAAAGGCAATATAAGATTTGGGCCAAAACTGTAAATTTTGAAAATTCATGCAAGAAATTAGACATGAAGTCCAAAAGACTCATAAGTGGTCGTGTAATGCATAGGTTGGAAAAATGAGTGGCCGTGTATCAATTTTGCTAGAAAAGTTCAAGTGGTCGTGTGTGACTTTTCAAAGGAGATCAAGTGGCCGTGTATCCCAAAATAAAGGATACACGGCAGTGCATCCACCAAAGAGAAAAATTAAGCAGCCATGTGTTTTTTCTCTCATGTTACGAAGGATTTTCGATTTTTTCAATTCAAAAAGGATTATTTTCCTATTCCAATTGAGGAAGTTTAAAAAACTTCTACAACTTATTTTGCCTATAAATTGACAACTCAAACACCAAAGAAGGGGAATCAATTAGAATCATCAAGAACTAGTAGAGTTCATTAGTTTTAGGTTTTTAAGTAGTTTTTCTGTTTTTATTTTTTCAACGTTGTTTTAGATTTTAAATATGTTTAGGCAGTAATTTTTCTTCTTTTGCTAATGGATTCTTGAAATCTTTTATTTTCATTGTTATGATTTTATTTTGAGCTTTAATTTTAATATCGGTTGATTATTTCTTGGTTTTAAGCATATTCTTATCTTTAATTATGTTGAGATTGATTGTTGGTTTATTGAATAAATAACTAAAAGTTGATTTAGGCATTGTCATTGATTTGTATGTTCTTAAATTAATTATTTAATATTTATGCATGATTATTATCTGAAATATGAGATAATTATGTGTTGATTTTTTGATTAATACTACGAGATGAGGAACTAAGAATAAATTAAAATTGAATTACTTGAAAAAGAGTTCAATGAAATTTTAGGAAGTTAAACTGGATTTTGATGCTGAGTATTAGATTTATCTATGAGTTTAATACTAAGAATGATATACTTGAATAAATATATCTGACTTTATTACTAATTTTTTCATAATCACTGGTGTTTCCATTAAAATTAAGTAATTACAATGAAAGTTAGGTGGATAGTTCCTTTAGCAAGAGAAATTCAATTATTGTTTTGTTTTTAATTCATATTAGTTCAATTTTAGTTTTTATTTTGTTTAATTATTTATTTTATTTAATTTTTGCTTTCAAATAAAAAATATTTTGGAAACAATCTCGGATTAATTTAATTCATACATAAATATTATCCTTAGCAATTCATGTTCCCTTGAGTTTGATATTAGAGGGTCATAATTTATATTTTCCTGTATTACTAGCCAATCTATTACACTTGCTAGACGCCGATCAAGTTTTTGGCTCGGTTGCTGGGGAATAGTGGTATTATTGGTTTAATATCTTTGATTAAGTTAGTCTGAGATTTTCATTTTCATTTTATTTTTGATTTGGTGATTATTCTTTGCAGGAACAATTCTAGATATTTATCAAGATGATGCAAGATGAGATCCAAAATTATGAATTGTTTCTTTTAAAACAACAAATGAATGATCTAGTAAGAGAAAAAGAGGAGATAAAACGATTGTGTGCACAATCACAAAATTCTTATTCATCACAATCCTTTGTTGAAGAGTTTTGTTCTTTTTGGACCTTAAGAGCACAGATGAAAGAATTAAGAAGAGAGAATCAAGAACTGCGATATTCAAAAGAGGCCTGTATCTCCGAGAATCAACGTCTTCATAACCAGCTTATATGTAAGGACGAGTAATTTTGGGCTGAAAAAGAAAAATGGAGGGCCACACAAGAGGCTGTTATCTCCAAAACTGAAGATGTTTGTGACTTGCTTATAAGAAAGGAAAAGAAATTTTATGCTGAAAAAGAGGAGTGGAAGGCTACATTAAGGTTCAACCGATTCGACGCGAGCCTATAACCCTAGAGAATGCTAATCTCGAAGGCACCAAGCGGGAACCTGAGTCCTCCATCCAAACTCCACAAATGACAAATGAACCATTCGTTCTGATTCATGCCAAAGGGACCATCTGTCACCGCCATTGAGTTGGGACATTTCATCACCTGCATATCTTTCGGCAATCCATACTTCGTCTTTATTCTTGACACTACTCCCTCAGATAAGACAGAGTGTGTCTTCGCAGCAGGTTTACCCTTATACTGCCCCATAAAGCTCTTATCTAATGATTGACTACTGCTAGATGCCATGTCTCCAAAGAGGGAGAGGTAAGATGCTTCCTCGCTTCGGACAAAGTCGAGGGCCTAAACTAGAAGACCCAAAGGGAAACAAATAAAAGCGAAATGCGAAAGATGGAAAGGTAATATAAGATGCGAAAGTTAAATTCACTTACTCGGAGAAACAATTTCGAGGTCTAAAAGATTCCTGATGTCGAAAAATTGAAGAAAAGCGAAAAAAATTTTGGCAGAGTTTCGCTAGGCATTTTAATAAAGAGCGAAAAATTACCTCTACAGACTGCTTATTTATGCCAAACGACGCTTCAGATGCACCAACCAAACCTCGCCATGCATTGATAAAGAACCGCCACATTGGTCCAAGTATCAAAGCATCATTCCAAGCACACGCTTGTTGCTAAACGAAGGTGGCTACTCGAAATGACGAAAGTTCGATCGAGCAGGTGTGTCATTAAGTCACCGCCAAGCTAGCCGAATGGACGATCAGCTGCCTTTCGAGGGGGGGTAAGTGATAATACCCCTTTTACCTTATAGGCTCAAAAGAGGCCTCGACCGAAGCCCATAAACCCTACTCCAGAGGTATCTGACGCGTGGCTATTGGCATGGGAGAATCGGCTAACCTCCACCGATCGAATTGATGGGACCTGTTGTCTTATTAATTCGTCGCTGTGCTGCCAAGCCCACGTCTCACCTGCCCCTTATCACGTTGTCGCTCTCCTACTCTGACACTCTTGTAGCCTTTCCTAGGCACTCAAGTGTGTTCCACACCCTCTATAAAATGGTCCGGTGAACAGTGGGTTCGAGTATGCTTAATGGTGAGAACTTACTCTCTCCCAGAATTCTCCTCTAAGACACTGACTTAAGCTTCGGAGTCCTTCCGCCCAGTCCGATCGGGCAAGGCTTTGCAGGTTCACACGTGACGATCGGATCTCCTTTTCTCCAATCCGTTGAGAAGTTTGATAATCTAAGCTTTTTACAACTGGATGTTGTTCTGATAGGCAAATTGAACAGGCAATTATGGGTATTTTAAACTCAACTCATACAAATACATTGCTCTGTATAATTGTATATAAATATATATAACCCATAAAAATATATATAATTACAAAAAAAATCAAAAATTAAATTTATTAAATTTATTAATTAAAATTAACTAATATCAATTTTAAAAAAATATGACAATAGAATTTATTTTTTATTTTTTCTTTTACAAACATATTATTATTTTTTTTACAAAATAAAAATTTACTGTAATTTTTTTAAATAGCAATTTACTGTAATTTTTTTATAAAAAAATAAACTTACTAGAATAAAATAAAATATATAATAAGTAGCTATTAGTGAAAATTGAACTCACAACCATTTGTAAATTAACAAGAAATACTTACTAATTAAACTATAAATAATAATTAATATTAGTCTGACATATTATTTATTAATTTAATCATAAAAATAAAAAATATATTAAAATGATGGCGGTAGGAATTGAACTCAAGATCACTTGTAAATTTACAAGGAATACATACCAACTGGACTACAACTAATAACCAATGCTATATATCAATATTTTTTATTAATTTAATAATAGGGAGGGATAAAATCTGACTTTTTTCTGAAACTGCTATATTGTGTAGCGATTTCAGAAGAAAAAAGTCAAATTTTACTTGTAGGTTTCATGTCTGAAACCGTTTTGGGTGACAGTAATTTTGAAAAAAATTTTAATTTTATAAATAATTTTTGATACATTCTATTTTTATAATTATTTTTTTAAAAATATATTATTAAAAAAATATTTTTTTATTTAAATCTAATAAATAATAGGGAGTACATTTGAATAAATTTAATTTATTCTAATTGCATTTATTTTTAATTATTTTATTCATCTCATTCTTATTCAAACAAAAGAAAAGATAAAGCTCTGTTTCTGCATTATTTATAATATGTACAAAAATGATATTCCTCCATGTCACAATCACGTGTCGGTTTTGACTTTTCATGAGTGATCAGACAATTTTAAAATAATTTAATTAGACTCTTAAATATTGCGCAACAGAAATATGTTTGTAGCAATAATTGAAAATAATTTTATTTTTTTTTGAAACAAAAAGAAAATAATTTTCTTAATTTCAGCACTATGATCTTAAAATAATTTGTTTGGAAATGGGGGAAGTATCAATTTAATTTGTTGCTTGGACCCACTTGCAGCTGTAGGTTGATTTATTGTCAGCATCAGCCACAATAAAAAAAAATTAATTATAGCCATTCCGGGTTAATTAAATTAGATTAGCTGCTTTGCTGCCATGTGATAATAGGGTGTGAGACTGTCAGAGACAGAAAAACGAAACCCTTAATCATAATTTTATAGTCTCTTAAAGTTTCTATTTCACTGTCTTTTATAATGAATTTAATATTTATATTTTTTTTATAAATTTACAGTATTGGCCCAGTTTGTAAATAGATATTACGACATAATATAATAAAATAATTACTAAAATTAGAGTAATGCTATAAATCAAGCAGGGAGAATACTAATGTGTAGATTTAATAGTCAATATCAATCAAAATCAATATAACATTATTTTTTGCCAAATTAGACTATTAAATTGAATGTAATAAATAAAGTTCTCGAGTAGATTAAGAAATGAGACATCTGTTTGTTTAATGTTTTTCCACTCCATATCAATGTGGCCATTTTATGAGTTTAAGCGCATAGCTTCAAGCTTGTCCGCTTTATATTTATACATATTTCGATGCAAAATTAATTTTAATCAAATTCATGTGCCCCTGTCATTTTTCCCTTTATTAAAAAAAAAATACATGGGTAAATAAAAGAACATGAAAAGAAAAAAAATGTGTGTATATTGGACACTTGTTATTTCTAACTTCTTCTTCTTATTATTATTATTATTATTATTATTATTATTATTATTATTAACTTGTTTAATAATTAATAAATTGACATTCAATTTCTTATATATCATTTATAAGTAAAACTTAGAGTTGTGTGATATTTAGTTCACTTTATTTTTATCTCTCGACTATATAATTTATTTAAGATTAATTTTTTTATCAATACTTATCAATTGATTTATTGTAATTTATATTTCCAATCCCAAAATACATTAATACTAATTCTCATTATGTTATTCTTACAATATAATTATGTATGATATAAATGAAGGGCACAACTGGTAAATCACGTGTAAAATTATATTTTATAATTACAGAAATTAATTTTTTTAAAATTATGTGAAAATAGAAAATAAAAAGTGTTTCCATTATTGCGGAAAGGAGAGGGAAATTGAAGGTCATTTTTGTCAAAGTATTGCCCTTAAATCATGCTCTTTTACATATTATTATAGATTATATTGATAGATGATTACTGATAGAAGTATTAAAAATTAATCTTGAGAGACAAGAAATTAATTATCACTAAGACACCAACCGTTCGATTAATTTTTAATCTTAAAATTCTCCAAGTCTCCTTGTTTTGTCGAACTGAGGGGCCTCTGTTTTTTTTGGTTTATTTATATATGGTTATGTGTAACGGAAAGTAAGCAGACATAACTTAGTTATATTTGCAGGATAATAAACATAAAGCTTCTTGATAATTATGACAAATACATTTTTAAAGGTTCAATTAAGATGATCCAATAACGTTCGGCAGGGCCTAAATTCAATAGCAAAAACGCAAAGAATGATCTGAAAGATAGCTCAGGAAACCGTGATGTCCGATCGAACTGATGGGACAACATATCTTGTCAGTTCACTGACGTAAGCCAACGCCTATACTCTCCATCTATTTTCTATCATGTTGTCGCTCACCTACTCTATCTGTCAGTTATCACTCTCCAAGGTACTCAAGTACCCCTCCAAAGAACTCCTATAAATAGCCTAAAATACAATGGCTCCAGGTATTGAATATCTGAAACTCTTTCGCTCCTTTAAAATCACTCTCTCTATAAAACTACTAACTTAAGCTTCGGAATGCTGACGCCTGGGTCCGACTGGGCACTCCTTTTTGCAGGTCTAGCTATCCGACCGGCCTAACAACTGCCAGCGCTTTCTTTTACAAGATAAAGACTTTTTAAGCTTTATTATTTGGTACTTTCGTTGAGAGCCATGCCAGATTCAAGATCCTACGAACGTGTAGCTCATGGAGAGCATGATCGTAATAATCAGGAAAGATTCGAACCCTCAAGGCCGAGAGAGAGATCTTTCAGATCACCAGTCGGAGGTGACTCCCTCCCAAATCTCGACGATATCATTGCGCGACAACAGGAGAATGCCCCTATTACTGTAGGAGACATGCGTGCTGTACTTGGTCACCTCACTGAGAGCATGGTCCAAGCCTTAGAAATGAGAAGAATGCCCAAAACTTTCGAAAGCGGTCATAAAATGATTTTAATGGCCAAAGACTTCGGAAGAAGGAGGAATAGAGGGATCTCCCTTAGAGAACCAAGCGCTCATGATGAACCAAGCGCAAGCGCTAGAATCGCGAACGGATACGACAAGGGGAAGAGAACGATGTTCTTGAGCAGAGATACTCCTTATATTCCCAGTAGATCGTACGACCCATCTTTTGGCAAGCAGGGAAGATATGTGCCCAGTCACGATTGCTTCCAAAGGACAAAAGAAGAGTTCACTCCTGCGACGATGAGCAGCGAGGATGAATGGTTTAAACAAAAACTTGAAAAGTTTGGATTGGCGGAGCCAATGAAAGGGACGTCTGAAGGGAATGCTTGCAACAACACCTCCCCTTTTTGCAGGAAAATTATGGAGTCTAAGCTGCCTTCCAGATGGAGAGATGTAGCGATGGACAAATATACAGGTAAAACTGATCCTGCCATTCACCTTGCGAAATTTTTGACTAAAGTACAGGTCTATACCTTCGATGAGAGGATAGCCTATAGAGTTTTCCCAACCACCTTAGGAGAGAACGCTTTGAAATGGTTCCTCGGAGTCCCTCATGCATCAATCACCTCCTTCAAGCAACTTAAAGAATTGTTCGAGATGCGATTCCGTATACGAACACGCTCATCAAAGTCGGTCAGTGGCCTGTGCAACCTTTATCAAAGAACCGATAAAAGTCTCAGAGATTACATCGTTCGCTTTCAAGCTATAATGTCGAAAATAGGGGATTTAAGCGTGAAACTAGCATCAAATGTCTTGGCAAAAAGTGTCACTGATCTTCCATTTACCGAATCACTGATGGCAAGGCCACCAAGTAGTTTTCCTGACCTAATGAATAGGGTCAGGTGGCGCGTCCAGTTAGATGATGCTCTCAGATCTAACAGAATTGAAAAAGCTAATGTAATGGACAAACTGCAATATCCAGATGGTCAGCCATTCAAAAGAACCCCTGCGTGTGATTGAACATATGAGAAACTTAAAAGGTTGGTCTTCTCAACGATTACAAAGAGGGAAAATGAGGACGAGCAGAATAAACCAGACCGTCGCAATAGTCAGTTGGTTGAGACCTCCACCCCTTTCAGTACCGGCTCCTTCCAAACACCGACGAGCGCTAAGAGAAAACATAGGAAGGCTAATCAACTCAAAATGGCCAAGCAGGAGGAGAAGCAGTGGAGGCCGCGACAAAAGTCGTGAGCCATATCATGAGGTTGAATGCTTGAAGCAATGAATGAGAAAGCTCCTATGAATTGCCTAACAATGGAAAGGAGGTAGTTGGTTCAAACAAAAACTACCAACACGAAAAGCCGGATCAACACGGATAAATTCAAGAGACCGACAAATAACGACAAAATTAGGTGCAATTATTACAATTTGAGTTCTTAAAAAGGCATCTGTACTGAATTTGAATGTTCTCTTATTCCCCTATTGTAAGTGATGGAATACTAGTTTCTCTTAATATTACTTGTTTTGCCATTTAAAGATCTATTTTCAAGAGACGACAATATATAAAAAAAAAGGAGAGGAGGGGGGGGGCCTGCAGCATGCAAAAAGCTATTAAAAATTCCAACATTGTGATGCACACAAAATAAGTGTCTCCACAAAGTAAAGATAACTTGAAAAGCAGGTACGTATCCAAAATTCATAAATTTAATACTTGTCATTTAAGCAAAATTTATTTAACTCCCCAGCAAATCGGTTTTTCGGCTTGGATGGTATGATCGCCACCGCAACGAGCGAATTGGATATTATTTTCGCCACTGCCAAGTGCGGATCGGATAGTATGATCACCACCGCAACAAGCGAATCGGATATTATTGTCACCACCGCCAAAAACGGATCGAAAAATATGATCACCACTGTAACGAGCGGATCGAATAGGAAGACCATCCATCGCCAAGAGCGGATCAAATGGTATGATCGCCACCATCATGAGCGGATTGGATATTATTGTTGCCACCACTAAGAGCGGATCGGATGGCACGATTGCCACCGCCAAGAGCGGGTCGGATATTATTATCGCACCGTCTAGAGCGGATAGGGTCGATAAAGGTGTAAATATGCCTTACAAAATTCTCATCCATCACCAACCACGGCTTTGAAAATCTCTCAGACAACGTAAGCAGCCGTAAAACGAACTGGTAAGTATTTATGAAATTATTTTGTAGGATAAAATTGTAAAATTTTCGATCGATGTCACATCCCGATCGATGTATCTAGCTCGATAACTTTTCGACACTCTCGAGCCCTCAATCTCAAAGATTGAATTGCGTTGAAGGAGACTAGGGTCAAAGGCCCAAAAAATCTCTCCATTAACAAGAGATGGGGATAAAGGCCCTAGTGCCTATAAATCTCTCCCCGAATAGTCAGACCAGTTCAAAATTTCATGTAAATGCTTGAGTGGCACAACTCCATCATTAGGTTCGATGTCCATCCTAAGCATAAAATTCGATACGCATCGACTTTGTTGCCAGGTTTGACATCTATTCTGACTATCAGCATCGCCACCTTAATCTCGGTCAGATATATAAAAAATATATATCCCGATCCAAATAGGTAACGCCAAGCAAATAACTCCCTTGAACTTTTAGGGTCAAAATTCCCTATTTGGCACAACTTATTTGTTAAGTTTGATGCTTATCCCGAGCTCGGGATGTGAAGTGCGCTCGCACCCATTCAATCTTCACCAATTAATTTGCCAAATTCAATGCATGTCCTGAATTCAGGATGTGAAAGTCGACAGCTGAGTTAACTAACTCTCTCAAATATATGATCAAAATAATGTTAAAGACTGAAATGACATCCGCTGCACCTGATATAATAAATCTAAATCGCGATTCTCAACTAAACAGTTCATTTTGTACATTTGATCGTATTAAGCAACTGTTGATAGAGTTGCCCGTGCTTGAAAAGCATATTGAAGTTCAGGGAGTATTTTTTCTTTGTATATATTCTCCATGGATAATTTGCACATGATTCTCCCCAGTCAATTTAATAATTTCTTCTTAGCTGATCTTATGATAAATATCACTTGAAATAAGACTCACAGTCTACAAACGCAACTGAAATGAAGACCCAATATTATATAATTCTTACAAATCATCACAGCAAAAATCTATGCTTTTATGTTTACTATCTGTACACTAGGAAGGCCGTGTAACAACTTCAATAGGAAGTTCAAGAGATTCTGCTGTTTTTCCAGAAGCATTCTCTGTCAGCAGGAGAGTTGCAGCCTCAGAATGGATCTCCGCACCAGCATTTGGTCAAGATGATGCAGGGCCTTGAGGGACTCCGTGCTCGTCGTCACTAAAAGAAGGATCGGGTAAGATATTCAGGTTATCCATCCAGCTAAGATCGGCCTCGAAAAAATGCCTGTTGGCCTCGTAAATTAGCTAAATTAGCAACTTTGCCCGGGCCTCCCCTGATTGATCCATGATATCACCCTTTTAGGCATAATGTTCTTCTTCAAGCTTCTTTCTTTGCGCCATCTCATTTTTTAGGGTAGCTTGCAATGAATCCCGCTCCTCACACAGAAGATCACGCTCGAATTTAACCTTGGAACATTCAATAGACAGACGGGCTACATCTTCTTTGAGGTGGTCAACTTCTTTCTGTCGAGCTTTTAGATCTTGGGAAAGACGAGCGAACTCCTTTTTCAGCCTTTCAACTTTTGATTGGCCAAGCAGAGACTCTTTTCTCGCTGAATCATATTTGGCCTCCGCTTTCCTCCTACACCAATCAAAATCTTCCCATTTCTTTTTGCAAAGTTTCTCCAAGCCATGCAAGCATAAGCCCCTTTTTATTAGTTGAAATTTGGATAAGAAGAAGAAAGGTTTAGTAATTAAGAAGATAATGAATCGTAAGACGAAAGTTTGCTTAGAACAAACATTTTTAAAAAACTTTTAGAACTCTCCAAACGCTTAAATAATTGATCAACCGCCACATGTTTCCAAATCATTATGGCGATTCCAGAAAATGAGGCATCGTCCTCGGTATACGCATTAACAATAAATGAAGAATGGCTGAAATGAACAAGCATGACTTAACGGATTCAAGCCAATTTGAAAACTCCCACTGAAAAGATTCCTCGATATGGTTAATCTAATACTCAAAGAAACAGGAATTGACATTCAACAAAGAGAGTTTCCCCTATTTTTCCCTCTATCTTTGGAAAAAAGGTATATTTTTATTTATTTGATTGTTTTTAGACTTTATTTTTTGTTTGCAGGTCGTTTGTCTTATTTCGATCAATTAAAATCCCGAATGATGGATAATCCAAAGCCGATCGACTCCCCCACCGTTGGAATAAAAGGTAAGATCTCCTACCGAGCTACCGATCGGTAGGCGAGCGACCCATCGCCTTTGATTGGCTAAAATACCCCCATAAAAGACAATCTTCACAAAACAACCAAGGACATTGATCGATCGGTCTGCATTGTCCAAATCACTAGGCTTGACATAGCTAAAGAGGAGAAAGTTGGAATCCATTTCACTTATAAGTTAAGTCCCTCTGTTAGGCCCGACGTTCATTTCGGGCCAAAGACGCGAGGCACGTCGACTTATTCGTTAAATAGTTCAATTCAGACCTAACATGTGAGCACCACCAAGACACCACTTGAGCTAATTATCTCCTTTGGGTGCTTGATATGCGAAGTTGCCAAATCTTCAAAATAATGTAAAAATTGAAAGGTCATTCGCCATGCATGATTCTCCAGCGAACATCCAATCGGCTAATACTTTGATCAAATTAAAGTCCGAAAGGTCGCTGTTGCGTTTGATGAGATAAATCTAAATCACAACTCCTGCTTGAAAGGAAATTGTGTTTTAAAATCCGATCGGATTAAACGATCGTTGATTGAAGGTAGTTATGCACTGTGACGTTCTAATAGCACATTAAGTTTCAGGAAGTATTCTCCTTAATCAATTTTACGAACTCTACATATATGATTTTCATTCATGATTGATAATGTTTATTCTCCTTAGTTATCTCCATGACAAATTTTGCCTAAAATGCAAATTACAGTATGAAGACGTAATTGAAAGGCGATTGATTTTTATATATGAAAAGTTCTTACAAAAAAAACTATGTTTCCGAATCTACTTCGGAACACAGTTGGTCAGAGACAAATTCGATGACAATGTCAATTTTGAGGCTAATGCTGAGCAAAGTCGGACGTGTCGACAACCTTAATGATGATGGTACTCCTTACATTGAAGCAAAGTCGAACGTGTCGACAGCCTCAATAATGATGGTTCTCCTTACATTGATGTTGATTAGTAAAGCGATGGTATAATAATTGGAAAATGAACAGAATCTGGCCAAAATTATAGTATAAAATTGAAGCACACTAAAAGAGGCATGGTCCAGAAAGTAGTTTGACTTCTAAAAAAAACTTATGTTGTATTGCCTCTGCAACTGTGTTTGCAAATGGTGAATGAACGGCTAACTGCTCTCACATCCAAGTAGCCTTTCATTCATCACCACGGAGTTTGGACACACCATCACAGACACCTTTGCAGGAAGATCGTATTGTAAAGGGATATCAATCATTTTCTCCTCTGTGAGTTTCGAAGGACGACCCCCGGTCTCATGGTCTTTATGAAGCTTAAAACTTCAATCTATAGACTTGATATCGCTTGAAGCCATCTCTGATAATGGAAAAATAAAGAAAATGATGATGATATTGTGAATGAGAAATTACTTGGTTAATCTCGAAGAGACTCTGAAATAGCCGAAATGGTGAAGTTTGTGGAAAAAGGCATGACAAGAATATTGCTAAGGATCACTGAAAGTCATCTATTTATAGGCTCCAAGCTTCTAGAATCCTCCTACTGCCTCTCTGTCGGATAATCGTCATGTGGCGCCAATCGATTAAATACATAACAGAAAATGAAGCGCCGCCCTCGATGCATGTACCTTTAACGCGTGTGTAGGTACTGAATGCATGACGGAAAGAGCGAAGCGTCATTTTCGACGCATGTGTAGGCATTAAATACATAACGGTTGTCCAAAATCAATGGACGTATCTCCTCAATAGGGCACCTCCAGAAAATTTAAAAATTTTGCCAAAATGATAAGTTAATACACCGTCCGGTCAGACCCGTTGGAGGGGGGACAAGTGATAACTATGACAAATACATTCCTAAAGGCCCAATCAAGGTGATCCAACAACGGTCGGCAGGGCCTAAACCCAATAGTAAAAAGACAAAGAGTAATCTAGAAGAAAGCTCAGGGAATCGTGATGTTCGATTAGACTGATGGAATAGCATGTCTTGTCAGCCTACTAACATAAGCCAACGCCCATACTCTCAATCTACTTCCTGTCACGTCGCCGCTCACCTACTCTAACTGCCGGTTATCACTCCCTAAGGTACTCTAGTACCCCTCCAAAGAATTTCTATAAATAGCCTAAAACACAATGGCTCTAGGTATTGAATATCCGAGACTTTCTCGCTCCTTTAAAATCACCTCTATAAATTGTACTAACTTAAGATTTGGAGTGCTGATGCCTGAATTCAACCGGATATTCTTTTTTGTAGGTCTAGTTATTTAATTGGCCCAATAACTATCAGCGTTTCTTCTTACAAGATAAAGACTTTTTAAGTTTTATCACTTCTTATATTATATAAAAGAAAACTTATTGAAATATTAGACAATAAATCAATTTATAGACATGACCTAATTCTAAAAAAAAAAAAAAAGACACTAGCGAACTCGAAATCCAGGAAATATCATATGCCATATAAAAATGTAAATTCTATAACGGCCACTCTATTATTTAGGAGAATAAATAAATTTGACGGAAAAAGGCCCTTCCGTTTTGTGTAAGTAAATGATGGAAGAAATGTATAATTATGCGACATTGACAAGAAAATGATTTCGGAAAATAATATATTTATAATATAATCAGTTTGCACCTATAGCCTACATAACCTGAAAAGAAAAGAAAGATTTGTTGGAGCGGATTGAGAATTTTTATATAAATAAATATATAAAAAGTATAAAACTATATATCAATAAATTTTATTAATAAATCTGCCGTTTTGGTTTTAATAATTTTTTTCGGATACTAAAAGTTAGAACGAATCGGTATAGCTATTTTTTTTTATAAAATGAATTGAGTAAATAAAAAATTGAATAATATATATTTAATTATTTATGATTCAATTTTTAATTTTATTTTTTTTTAACTGTAATTGTGACATGAAATTTGCTTCAAATTTGTTCGTAAAATAAGTGATTCGATATAAATAGGATAAAAAAAATGGATAATTGCTAAAAAAAAACTAATTTGGAGCGACCCAAAGCCAATTCTCCCATCAATCTCTGTCCTCAGCAAAACTCCAGAATTTTCCCTCATGAGTCTCACACATAATCTGAGAGACATAATAGGAATTATCAAAGACAAAGCTTCTCAAAGTAAAGCTGCCATTCTTTCTAATCCCAAAGCCTCAAATCTTCACTTAGCTCTCCTCAGAGCCACAACCCATCACCCTTGTACACCTCCACCCCCCAAGTATATAACCACCATACTTTCTTACGGCCACAGCTCACGCGCCACCGCCTCCTCCGCCATCGAGGCCCTTATGGACCGCCTGCAGTCCACCCACGACTCCTCCGTCACAATCAAGTGCCTTATAATCATTCATCATATCATCAAGCACGGCAGTTTCATCCTCCAAGATCAGCTCTCTGTTTACCCCTCCACCGGCGGCAGAAATTATCTTAAACTATCCAGTTTTAGAGACAGCACAACTCCAGTAACGTGGGAACTCTCTTCATGGGTTAGATGGTACCGCAAATTATATAGTATTAATTAGTATAATACATGAAGATTCAGTTTTTATTCGCGGGTTTTAACTTTTTATTTTTCGAAATTAATTGCAGGTATGCTCAATATCTTGAAAATCTGATATCGAGTTCGAGGGTTTTGGGTTTTATTCTTTGTTCAACATTAAGAACAACAGAGAAAGATGAAGAGGAAGAGAGAGTTTCAGCTTTCACAAACTCTGATCTGATGAGAGAGATTGAGTCTCTAACAAATTTGATGGAAGAGTTATGCAAAAGACCTGATTTTTCGCATTTGCAAAGCAATGGATTGCTGAACCAGATCATGATTTTAGTGGGGGAGGATTATTTGTCGTCAATAAACGAAATCGCTATCCGAGTTGGCGAGTTCACTCAGAGACTGAGTTGCTTGAGTTTTGGCGAGTCAGTTGAGTTGGTTTGTGTTTTAAAGAGATTGGAGGATTGTAAAGAGAGGCTTTTGGATTTTTCTATTACAAAGAAAGAATTAATTGAAAGTGTTTGGTGTTTGATCACTGAAATGAAGAATAAAGTTGGAGTTTATAGAGAAGAAGGGAGAGTGAAGATCACCATGGGCAGAACAGATGTTGGATCTGAGTCAGCTCGGTTTGGAGACCGAGTTTTAAGCTACGGTAACTCGGTTCGGTTTTCTTCTGCTAGATTTGGATCCAATGAGTTTACATTGCCTGTTGGAATCAGTTGAATCCTCAACAAGATAAGGCTTTTTTATTTTTTGGTCAAATTTTCCTTTCCTCAGAAATCATAATGTCTACTTTATGATATATTTTAGGTATATTTTGAATTGAAAAATGTATAATCTGAAATTAATTAGCTTAGCTTTTTAGCGATTTAAAAAATTCACAATTAGAATGGCAGCCTTTTAAGTATTGAATTTATGGATAGCTGATATCTTTATCTATTTATTTATTTTTTATAATCCTATTACTTCATCCAGTACACTTTATTTATTTTTGGGAAGGAAAGCAAACAAACTACATAGTTATGACTCTAGGAAAAGCAGCCCCTATGGCATCTCCAGCGAGGATGACACCCAGATTAGGAGGAGCAGAAAAATGGCAAACATGCTTTTGAGCTGAAAGAAAAGCCAATTTGCCAAGAAATCTGCCACCGCTTTTGCGTATATGTAAATATGCTTGACCTGGATAAGCCAATCTCAGTCCAGAAGCTCTCTAATACGCAGGACAGGATGACTATAGGCTGGTTGCGGTGCCTAGCATCCTGTGAGAAGCTTAACAACAGATTTATTATACACACCTGAACGATGATGTTCTGCCAATTCCTATCCCAAGCCTACTTAATCCTCGGATAGACACCCCAGAGCTCAGCATGGAAAGTGTTGCATTTGCCCAATTTGGCAGAAAATGTCCCAAGCCAATTACCACTGCCATCACGGAAAACACCTCCAGCCGAAACCTCCCGTAAAATTCCTCTTTAAATTTTGCATTCTTATCAATAAGTTATATTATAGGTTAGTTCTACTTGTATTGTCTGATTGTGCGGTTTGGAGTTTGAAATTAAGCCGAATGGATAGTTGTATCAACCAATAAACTGCAACTTTTGAATTTTTAACTAAAACATGAAAAAGCACAAACATACAAACTTCTCTTCCTCGCTAATCCAATAATCCACAGCAGTAATCATATATTCCCCAACATAGGAAACATCATTTAATTCTCATTATTGCTAAACTCAAAAAGCTCAAGAATTTAGTTTAAAGTAACAGCATAAGGAACAACATACAAAATTGATTTCCCAACCTGGATGATTACAGTATTGAGGGGACTTAATTCTTTTAGGTACTTTGATTATTGAGCTGTCAGTCCGGTCGTGCAGGTTTGGATTAGTTCTTTTCAGTTTTTAATTTTTAAGTTGGATTACTTTTTTTTTTTTGACTAAATTTCGGTTGGATAACGAGTTATAACTAGAATTGAAAAATCGATACTAAAAATTGAACGGTCAATAATTTAGTACATGTGGTTTGATTTTTATTTAATGGATTTCAGTTTTGATATAGTAATTTAATTATACCAATTTGGTTTGGTTTTCAGTATTTAAAAACTATTAAAACCGAACTAATCAAATTGTAGTAAAATTATATTGTTTTATACCTTTTTATATATTTATTTACTTAAAAACTGTTAACTATATTCTTTTTTCTTTTATTTCTATTTTTCTGCTCCATCTCTCAGAATCGATTGGAATAAAAAATAAATTAAATTGAACTTTGAAATGGTAAATAGAATAAAAATTTTGTCCAAACAGAAGAAAAAAAAGGTTTTTTTAACACTTTTTATCAAATCAATTAAGAAACATATAAGAAGGCTACATTATGTACTGTTGAATACTTAAAATCTTAATTGCAAAATTTCCACTAAAATGAATTTTATACTATTGAGTTTAGAAGTTTTTTTTTTCATTTTTTTTATTCATATCTTTTAATTTGGATTGTCAAAATCTATCTAAACACTATAATATCCAATGGTGGGATTGAATTCTATATAAAAATCTTTACATACACATAAACTAAAGACCAAGAGTAATTTGGCTACTATTACATCAATAGGCCAATATTCATTTTATGGGTATCGAAGCCACTAAAAAATAAATATATAACTTATCCTAACAAATAAATTGCAAATAGGACAAAAAATAATCGAATCTACAGAAACTAGTACTGAAGTAATTCTAAATAACCAAATTTTTTTAACAATAAAATTAAAGGGGGGGGGGATTTTTAAATAAAATAATAATAAACTGAAACAAGTCAATAAATAAGCAAGAAATTAATTAAGAGAAAATTCAATTGATGATAAATTCTAGTTAAATATATTCGCAACATAGCATTAATTCAACTGATCATTGATGGAGAGATAATTCTACAAAAAATCAAACAATTGGCCAATTATAGCTGTTGGCTTTGTGCTTCTGATCTAGTCTTTGCGTATGAATGAATTAATTAAGTAAAACCGTAATTAATTCCTAGCCAATAAACAACCCTTAACAAGTACAAGAATTTAATATGTTGACAACATTAAGAAATAGAAATACTCGACCTAAGCCAACCGATCTACAATCGAGACAAATTTAGACCAAATCATATATTTACTCAATATAACAGTCCTTGTGAGAAAGCTACACTGATTGCTACTTGTTATTGAATATATCAAACAATTACGAATTTGATATTTTTAATTAGCAGTATTTTATTTAATTAAACGAACAATGACGCCTCATTAAACATGAAATAAATAACAATTGAAATATGATTTCTCTAAGTTACAGTAAATAACATGAACACCATATGAAATTAAAAACAAAAAGTAAGCACAACGATCTCACAGTAAAATAAACCCTGGTCTTGAATTAATTTTTAATTGAAAATAATAATTTAGCCACTTATGGCCATGAAATTCACAAAATAAAAAAAATAAAGAGTACTTTTTGTTACAGAATTAGAGCTATAAAAATCGTAGGAGGAAGAAGATGATCCCTAAACCTAAAGATCCTCTTCCTTAAATATTCTCCAAAACAGGAAAGGAAAATAAATCCAACCAAACTAGGAAAATTAAATAACATTCCTAAAGAAGTTTTAAATTCGTAAAATCAATGCCTTTTTTTTTCTCCTAAAAATGTCTTCTCATCCCTAAATACCAGCAAAGGTTAAAGTGGTAGTTAGGTTAAATTCGCCCAAAAATCAACTTAAAAATCGTAGTCCACTGTCAACTTCCCTTGGGCACCAAGATTTTCTCTTGGGCAAGGCAACTGGGTAAAGCTTGCATTTTAGCCTTGGGCAACTAGAACTTTCCCTTGAGTAAGACAACTTAAAAATTTTTATCCATAAGCTATTTACTCCAAATTTGCCCCAAAAATTTCTTGCTTTTCCAAATTATCACCAATTAGCCTCAAAAGTATAACTTTCTAGAAATTCACTCCTACAATCAGCAAAATAAACAAACCCATGAAAAGCACTTAAAGCTGACTTAAAATAACACAAAATAATAAGCAAAATTCAATCAAATATATGCTCTTTTAGCAACTTAACGAATTCTCCCATACTTATTCCATGTTTGTCCTCAAGTAATAGTTAAACAACACAATCAATCCCTTCAGAAGCATTCTCATCCTCAAACAAAATACAATCCCAAAAGCTCCAACCATATCAAGATGCAAGGCAAATCAGAAAACAATATTCAAAACAATTTTCTACTAATTCATGTCATAACATGGGCTCCTCAACAACCTTTTTAAATCAGAAACAACAAAGCTCAAAATAATTTAATTATGCAAAAAATTTTAAGTCTAATTCAAAATTAAATCAATGCACATGGATGAATTGTCAAACTAGAAGAGACAACAAACACACAAATTTCAACAAGTAAGGGAATCAAACTACTTAAACTTTTATTTTTGATATCATTTTTATTTTTTATGCTTATTATTATTATTATTATATTTTTGGAAAGAATATGATTGCTTACAAGGAATGTAGAAATCTTTTTTACGCGAGAACACCCGGTTCTGACCCGCATACATCCAGTTACTCAAACAATACAAATTCAAGTGGCTACTAACTCTACTCATATCCAAATTTGTAATGGACAACGGAGTAAAATTTATTTGCTAATCTCCTTTTTCTTTCAAAGCAAAAGATTCTAGCAACTAGATTCCCAAGCTTTAAGCATATAAAATTTGATTTGATGTCTCAACTAGTTTTAACAAACACCTAAAGTGCAAAAATAGAAAATTAAGTTTTATGCAGAAATTTATTTCCCTTGTTAAATTCAAGCATTAAATTTGCTTAATTCAAAAGAATGTTGAGACAACCATGAAATGTATGAAAATGATTAAATTATCAAGAAATCGACTCTTTTCTGCCTAACATCCAATAGGTCAAGACCAAATGGTTAATTAGCAGTATTTTATTTAATTAAATGAACAATGACGCCTCATTCAACATGAAACAAATAACAATTGAGATATGATTTCTCTAAGTTACAGTAAATAATATGAACACCATATGAAATTAAGAACAAAAAGTAAGCATAACGATCTCACAGTAAAATAAACACTGGCATTGAATTAATTTTTAACTGAAAATAATAATTTAGCCACTTATGGTCATAAAATTCACAAAATAAAAATAAAAAACTAAATAGTACTTTCTATTACAGAATTAGAGCTACAAAAATCACAGGAGGAAGAAGATGATCCCTAAATCTGAAGATCCTCTTCCTTAAATATTCTCCAAAACAGGGAAGGAAAAGAAACCCAACCAAACTAGGAAAATCAAATAAAATTCCTAAAATCACTGCTTTTTGTTTCCTAAAATAATGTCTTCTCATCCCTAAATACCAGCTAAGGTTAAAGTGACGGCTAGGTTAAATTCGCCCAAAAATCAACTTACAAATCGTAGTCCACTGTCAACTTTCCTTGGGCACCGAGATTTTCCCTTGGGGCAAGGTAACTGGGTAAGGCTTGCACTTTAGCCTTGGGCAATTGAAATTTTTCCTTGAATAAGACAACTTAAAAATTTTTATCCATAAGCTATTTACTCCAAATTTGCCCCAAAAATTTCTTACTTCTCCAAAGTATTACCAATTAGCCTCAAAAATATAACTTTCTAGAAATTCGCTCCTACAATCAACAAAATAAACAAACCCATGAAAAACACCTAAAACTGACTTAAAAGAGCACAAAATAATAAGAAAAATTCAATCAAATATACACTCTTTTAGCAACTTAACAAATTTTCCCACACTTATCCCATATTTATCCTCAAGCAATAGTTAAATAACACAATCAATTACTTCATAAGTATTCTCATTCTAAAAAAAAAAAACAATCCCCAAAGCTCAAACCATATCAAGATGTAAGACAAATCAGAGAACGATGTTCAAAATAATTTCCTACTAATTCATATCATATCATAGATTTCTCAACAACCTTTTTAAATCAGAAATAACAAGGCTCAAAATAATTTAAACATACAAGAAATTTTAAGTCTAAGTAAAAATTAAATCAATGTACATGGATGAATTGTCAAACCAGAAGAGACAACAAAGGAATCATACTTAAACTTTTATTTTTGACATCATTTTTATTTTTGGTGCTTATTATTATTATTATTATTATTATTATTATTGTTATTGTTATTATTATTATTATTATTATTATTATTATTATTATTATTATTTTGGGAAGAATAGAATTGCTTACATGAAATGTAAATGTCTTTTTTATGCGAGGGCACCCAGTTCTGATCAGCATACACATGATTACTCAAACAACACAAATTCAAGTGGCTACTAGCTATACACAAATTCAAGTGGCTACTAGCTCTACTCATATCCAAATTTGTAATGGACAGCGAAATAAAATTTATTTGCTAATCTCCCTTTTTTTTTCAAAGCAAAAGATTCTGACAACTAAATTCCCGAACTTTAAGCATATAAAATTTAATTTGATATCTCAACTAGTTTTAACAACCACCTAAAGTGCAAAGATAAAAAATTAAGTTTCATGCATAAATTTATTTTTCCTGTTAAATTCAAGCCTTGAATTTGCTTAATTCAAAAGAATGTTGAGGCAACCATGAAATGTATGAAAAAAATTAAATTATCAAAAAATTGATTTATTTCTGCCTAATATCCAATAGGTCAAGACCAAATGGTCAAGGACTTGATTCAAGATAGAAATTTCTTCTAGAAAAGAGAGTAATTCAACATATGCTAAGGATAATGAACCAAAAAGCAGAAAAATTTTAACATAAAAAATCATGGTGCAAGAGCTAACCCATATCACTTAGCTTAACACAACAAAATATGTTCAGTAAAACCAAAAATTTCCATCAAACTTAGCACACTAAATCCCTAAAGCAACCAGCCAAAATATTCACATCAACTTAAGAAGCCATATACACTGCCACAGATTCCAACACAACATTACAAAACAACTCAATCACACAACACTTTTATTTCAACCCCTTCCCCACACTTTCTCCTCGTATTGTCCTCAATGCGAAATTACCACACAAACGTTGGGCAAAGGGCAATAGAATATATAAATAAAAAGAAAGAAATAATATTGTCCTGATAAAGGAGGAGACCAATCTATCAATGCTATGCAGGAGGAGGTGGGGTGAACCCACATGCTGAAAGTAGGCCAAAAGACTTGCTTGCAACTGGTTGACAGTGGATTTAATGCGCTCAAGATGGGTTTCAATGGCAGTGGTGGGCATTGTGGTATGAGGAACAGAGGCAATGGCTTGTGATGATGCTATTGGGCTTTCTTCTTGGTATTCTTTTTGAAAATCTTATCTTTGGCCAAAGTACCTGCATCCACAAAAGAAATGTATCATTTCTCGCCACATTGCAATAAATGCAATTTATTCAAAAATATTAAATCCATTGGTTGCATTGAACAAGCAACATGCATTGATGTATTATCCACATCCAATAACCCAACCTTAACAACCAAACAACTGACAAAATACCCTAAATAAAGCTTCTTGAATTTCAAGCAAAGTTTATCCAATTTGACAGCAAATTAATAACCTAAATTAACTATTTTTTCATGAACCATGCACCACAAAAAGAATAATTCAGCTTTAATGACAACAATGCTATTATCATTACGTGCAAAGTAATTAATGGCTAAAAAATAATGAATGATCCGTAAAGCAACACTTTAAATATAAAATGTCTTAGATTTTTCAGGAAAAAAATCATCAGTCATACCAATCAACTCTCTATAAACTGCTAAAGCATCAAAATCTTTAGGATAATCACAAATCATATCCAAATAGTCATTTGTTTTATACTCATTCTCACTGATAAATCTCAAAACAATGTTAAGCGCAATGATGAAAAAAATATTTAAAGATGCCAAACAGTCTACAAATCAAAGCAAATGGATAAGCCAAATTAAAATTTAATATTTGGTGATCAAACTTAAAAGTGCAAAAAAAATAATTTTACCAAGGCATCATATACAGAAAAGTTAATTATGAAAAAACAATGCCAACTAATACCATCAATTAATTCCAATACTCCATCATATAATCTCAAAGCATGCAAGGCAGAGTCATCAAAAGATTTATCAAGTATAATATCTAAATTGTCAAGAAAATAATACCTTATTTTGTGCTCTTCTCTATTAAATTCAAGATTTTCACCTAATTCAAGTGCCGTAGGAGAAGATTGACTCTTTTCAGTCGCAAGTCAGAGGTGGCTTTTCAGAAACTGGTGCATCTTCTTATTTTGGCTCATCATCTGAAGTGCTTTCATCAACCAACCCAGCTACCACTTGTCTAGATGCATAAGTAATGAATCGTTTACCTTTATCTTATGCTTGAGATGGAACAAAACTGCTGGATCTAGTTCGACGTTGCGTTTGGTATGCCTGAATCGTCGGATCGGTGGCTGTAAGAGGGGGATCTGGTGGGCCGTTGGAGGGTCGCCTGCTGCTTGGGCGACGTTGGGGTGCGGGGCGTCTGGCGTTGCTATGGCTTGGGTGGCAGGCCTCGTGCCTGCTGCTTAGGCTGTGGTGGCCTGGGCATCATGCTCCTCGCGAGTTCGCCTGAGGCTGTCGCTACCTGGGTGTGGCTTCGGCGCTCTCGCGGTGGCTACTGCGGGGCTACATTCCTGCAGGAGCCTTGCGTGCCTGCGGGGCTGCGCTCTTATGGTGGCATCGCCTGTAGGCTGGTGCACTAATCCGGCTTGCGGCGGGCTTCTGTGCTTGCACGGCTTGCTCCATGGTGCCAAGCTTTTTCGGTAAGGTATTGTGGCTGGCGGCTGCTGCGGGGCTGCAATTGATAAAAAAAGAAATGTTAGGGTTTGTTTTGAGGAAGATGGTCAATGGTGAAAGTAAAAGGGTTTTACTTGGGTGAAAATTAAAATTAATTAGGTTGGTTAAAATTTTGATGAGTTAAAAAAAACCCATAAAAATATAGCCCACCAAATTAGTATAATACCCAAATGATTTTAAATCCATCAAATTAATTTAGGACTTTTTACATAAATATACAAAAAAAAAATAAAAATAACAAAAAATATTACCTTTTTTATAATTTTTTTATTAATATAATTTTTTGAGTTTTTAAAATCAAAAATATAACTTACCCTTTTAAAAATATTATTTTTTTCCATCTATTCTTATCTTCCTAATTTTTTTACTCTCCTCTCTCCAAACCTCTTTGATCACCGGCGACGAATTCGAGACCAAACATCACTATCCGTCTGTGAAGATTTTGAGACCATAGGCGTTATTATTCTCCTTCGAAATCATCTGTGAAGAGTTTGAGACTAACGACATTACTTTTCTCATTCGAAATTCGCTAAATAATTCTTCAAATGGCTTCGATTCCGTCAGAACGGCATCGACAGCGACGACGAGTAGGAGGAAAAAGAAGAAGAATAAGAGGAGGATGAGAAGGAAGAAGAAGATTAAGAAGAACCCAGGCTTAAGTATCAGAGAATGAGAGGCAGCATACCTACTCTGCTATCCAATGATGTGGCGTCGTGTATTTCTGTTGCTGAGCATATGATCGCGATTGGAACACTTGATGGAATTTTCCACATCCTTGATTTCCTTGGCAACAAGGTGATCAATGGTTAATTGAGCCCGAAATTGTTGAAGTGAAGTTTGTTCGGTTGAATTTAGATTCCAATGTCATCTTCTATCAATTTTGTATTCTAGCAATTATTCTTATTTTGGTTTTCTCTTTCATATTGTCTCAGTTATTGAATCTGCATGTACAAATTAACAATTCAGCCAAATTTAACTACGTTTTGTTTCTTTAAATTGAATTCATAAGCACCTTTTATTTGCATGGAAAAAAATGCAGGCAATAAACAAGAATCACTTTGCAGTAGCTCAACCAGCCTAAAGGAACAGTTACCATTTAAGTGATAAGCAGCAAAAGAGAAAAAGAACATAAATTTATTAAAAAAGGAAAAAAAGAAATGAAGTAAACAAAATTACCTAGAGTTATTATTGTTGATTCTAGGGGATGACCTAGGAGCAGAAGACTTGAAAGCTTGACCACCAACTCTACCACCAGATTTAGCAGCAAAAGCATCGCCAACAGACCCAAGAGCTAGAACCCTAGCTGCCAATGTCACTATTGCTAGCTTTTCCAATTGATTCTCATGTTTTTTCCCAATCAAATCCCCAAAATTTCAATAACCCAATACAAGATTAAACCAATAAACTACAAAATTGAGATTAAAATTGTAAGTACCTGGAGCAAGAATCAGTTTTGAGATCATCAGGTGAGTGCCTGCAAGAGATAGCGGTAGAGATTGGGAGCTTAGCTTTGGGGTTTTGGATAAGTGGGGTAAAAGCATTTGTTAAGAAACTTTGTTGAGATGATGCTATTGACATTTTTCTTTGCTTTTGTTTCTGTAATTGGCTTAAGGAAGCAACTTTGCTCTTTACGACTTCATATACAGAATTGAATGACATGTTATATGCTATTACTTATGATTAGAAATTTCAGGGAACGTTTATAACTAATTCGATGGAAGCTAACATGCCTTGACATAAATTGCCATCAAGTTTGAGAGTATTTATTAAAATTCAAAAAGAAAAATGAAAGATCACACTATTAAAATCATATAAGCCTAGTTGTCTTTAAATGTACATACTATATATACAGTGTATACTTGGTGTATACACAGTGTATACATAGAGCATGAACATATTATGTACTAGTTGTACATATAGTGTGTACATCTAGTACACATAGTGTGTACATGCTGTACACAATGTCTACATTTAGTACGTACCATACACATCGTGTGTACATGCTGTACACAGTGTGTACATGCTGTACACAGTGTGTACATCTAGTACACATAATATATACATATTATACACAGTGTGTATATCATGTACACACCGTGTGTACGTACTATACACAGCGTGTACATGCTGTATGCAGTGTGTACATCTAGTACACATAATATGTACATGCTATATACGGTGTGTATATCATGTACACATCGTGTGTACGTGCTATAGACAGCGTGTACATGCTGTACACAGTGTGTACATCTAGTACACAGTGTGTGCATCTAGTACACATAATATGTATATGATATACACAATATGTATATCATGTACACACAGTGTGTACATCTAGTATACATAGTGTGTACATGTTGTACGCAATGTCTAATCTAGTACGCACCGTACACACCGTGTGTACATGCTGTATACAGTGTGTACATCTAGTACACATAATATGTACATGCTATACACAACGTGTACATGCTGTACACAGTGTGTGCATCTAGTACACATAATATGTACATGATATACACAGTGTGTATATCATGTACACACTGTGTGTACGTGCTATACACAACGTATACATCTAGTACACACCGTGTGTACATGCTGTACACAATGTGTACATCAATTTCCAGACATTTATTATTTAGAGTTCATGTAATATTTTAAAAAATAAAGATTAAATAAAATTATTAATTATGTATAAGGATATGATCTAATTTAAGGTTGAGGCAAAGAGAATAATAATTTACGGTTAATGATGGTCTCTCAATGCATAGGTTCTTTTTGAGGCATGCTGTAAAAGTACTCAATTCTAAACTGACATCGTTAAAGGCAGATGACACAAGTGGGGCCTAAGAGACGCAAGTGATGCACGTGCCCAAGAGACGCAAGTGATGCACAAAATGCAAACACTAATTTGTAGTTGTATATAGCAGCTAGCTAGTTGCATTCAACGACAACCTGTTCCATAATAGCTTTCTTTGTTGATTCAAACAATTATTTCTTTATTTTATGTTTAGTTAATTTTTTCTTGTAACCGAATCCAATTCTTATCATTCACCTTTGGTTTTCTACTTTTTTTTTTTATTATTCCAAGAACCAAAGATGGAAGCATTCATATAAAGCTCGTTTCTTGAACTAAATTTTTAGTTCAAATTTTTGATCTGCATCTTTTAAGCTGCATATTCATTCTTCTTCTTTTTGTTTTGCTGCAAGAAATGGCAAAACTTGGGTATAAGCTGCGTATCCTTTGCTTCTGTTCCTTTAGCTTCTAATTTGAGTTATTCTGTTTTATGTAGTAATGCTAGCTTGAATCAGCTCGAATTTTGGAGAATATGTTGTGATTTTTAGTGTTTAAGTGTTGTTTGCTTCGATTTTTAGAAGATAAATTTCAGTTTTCAGTTATCTAAAAACTGTAATTTTTGTTTTTAAAGCAAGTTTTATTGATTTTTGTTTATAAGCTGAAATCTTCTGCTCAAATGTGTTCATTCTTATAAGATTATGTCGGAATTGGAAAATTGAGAAACCAATTTGCAGCAGAACAACCATAATGAATGCACATTCATGGAATCTAACCAGACCCTTAAACTATAGAGATCATGAAAAAAAGCTAAATCAATAATTGCAGGCTGTATTACAATAACTGTTCTATTGCATACTGAACTCTTTTCTTTTCCTTGATGCAATGATTGAATAAATGAAAGATGGATTTCTGAGAAAATACCAGTATTGTATTTAATAGAATTAAGAAATTGGAACAAGAGTTAGCTACGAGTTATTCAGGATGTTATTTTCAAGGCCAAATATGAACTAACTCAATTCTCACTCAAATCAGGACCTTCTCCACTTTCACCATCCATGAATTCACCACCTGTTTTTGAGTTTTCCTTACAATACACTATCTAATTTCCACCCTATCTAATTTCCATTTCCAAAAGAAGTAATCAAACAAAAACCCAACAAAATCAAGAACCAAAAAAAGGAGGAAAAAACGATGAACTTTAACTTAAATTGAAAGCAAAAAAATAAAAAAAAATAGGGATTCATGGATAGTCAAACAACTAAATAATCAAATTGAAATGGCTGCTTAATATTGTAAAATTTTTTAACAGCAGCAGTGAGTTAGAACAATAATATCAGCTTGCAGTAATATAAACACAAAACCATAAGCCATATATGTATGTGCCCAAGAGATGCAAGTGATGTACTGTAATGGCCTCAACACCGGGTCAGCCGTGAACAGTACTTTCCGATGGTAAATAGTATTTTTCGGACCCGAAAGAACACCCGAAAGTCAAAAATATTTTATTATACCATCGAAAAGTATTGGTCATGGGGAGTCCGGAGTTAAAATTTGAAGTGAAATTGAGGTCAAATGGACCTCCAAAGGTCAAAAATACGAAAAAATTAGCGAGTCAATTTTCCTGGTAGGGAAGGTGACTTGATTTTGCATAAATAATTAAAAATAGTAAACGAACTCCGAAAATTGCCAGATTTTGCATGCCTATATGAATTTTTGTGTAGAATGGTATTTTTTGTATTTTTGACCTCAATTTCACTTAAAATTTCAACCCCGGACTCCCCATGACCAATATTTTCTGATAGTACAATAAAATATTTTTGACTTTCGGGCCCTAAAAATACTATTTACCATCGGAAAGTACTGTTCACGGCTGATCCGGTATTGAGACCATTACATGCACAAAATGCAGAGACTAATTTATAGCTGTATATAGCAGCTAGCTAGTTGTATTCAACAACTTATTTCATAATAACTTTCTTTGTTGATTTGAGCAATTCAAATGCATATCTGCTGGACAAAATCTCTTCACTATAAATCAAGAACATAAACATTCAGCTCTTTGAGTATACTTTTACAAATTCAAATAGAATTTTAAAAAAAGTGCAAGTCCAATATATCAAAGTCAAGCGTCTCACTGCACATAATACAGAATGAAAAAAGCATTGTATGGATAGATCCAATATATTAACTGCTAGCTTGGTTACCACAGGGCAAACAGAAGAAATCTAACTTCTCCTATTTTTCCACCATTTTGACCTTTAAAGGGCAGTTAACTATGCATGCCCCCATTACCTGAATAATTTTCGCTCCAATTAGCAATCAATCAGCAGGAACAAAAGAAAATAAGTTAGCAAGAAAATGATCTAATTCAACCAGTAATAAGAATTTTTAATTTCTTCAAATGCAATCTAAACGCCATTATAAAATAACCCAATATCACATAGTTTCTGAATCTAAATAATTGGCCGCAACTCGTACATTCATTTGTTACGAGAATGACAAAGCGACCAATATAAAACAACAATATCCTAAGCAAATCTTACAAAAACTAAGTGAAATAATAGCAAGAGCAAGCCTGCTAATTAAAGTAGGTAAAGACAACTAAACACAATTTATATGTATATACTCTATCAACAAATTCAATGCCTAACACCAGCAGTTCTCTTCAAAGCCTTCTTGAGCTCCTCAATGACATCCCCTTCTGATTTCTTGTCATTTACTGTCCTCTCGTTTCCACTACCATTAGCATGTTTCATTCCATTTCTCTCAGAATATCTTCCACAATTGAAATCCTGAGATGGTAAACTAAATTTACCAGCTACAATTTCCTGCCTGAGGTCTTCCACTGCTTTTTTCCATTGTCCATTCTCAGCTTGCAAAACCTCCAGTTGCCGCTTAATCTTAAAATAAGCTTTTGCTGTGTCAGAAGTTCCCAATTTTGAGCCCAATTTCGTTGAGTTATAGGTCATCCTTTTCGATTTAGAACCATCGCCATCCAAATGCTCAATGCCTATTTTATTCATCACCAAAAATGATATCTTTCTGAAATTAATGTTAGCTGTTGAATCATCATCGAGACCACTCTTCAGTTTTGCAGGAACCCTAACAACCCACCGAAAATTCATCACTGTCCAACTCCTAATGGGCAACTTCATACACGCCGCCACTTCCACGCTGGAGAATGGACAAGTCGTACTTTAAAGGCCAATTTCAGATCGCTCCTCAGCTGAATGAGAACAAAAACACGGTTGTTTTTGTTTAAGTAAAAAAAAAGTTGTATTTTTGAAAATAAAAATATAAAAAGTAACATTTAGGAAAGATTATAAAAAATATTGTATTTTTTGAAAAAAACTTGACATTTGGGGTAATTTCCTCATTAATTTAACCCAAAAAAATTAAAAATTCGAGTCAAAATAGTCCAAATTTATTGGGCTTTCCACTATTAAAGACCAAATAAGCTTTGAAAATTTCCCAAGAACTATGTCTACAATACCCAGTATGTTACAAAATAAGACATACGCCCCTTTTTTTTAATAAATTTTATTATTATTATTATTATTATTATTATTATTATTATTATTATTATTATTTCATTTATTTTTTTATCTTTCCACCAAATAGCTGACTAGCCATTCCCTGCACCTGCATAAAATAAAAATTAAATTAAGTTAAAGACTAGTAAAATAATTAAAAGGTAAAACTAAAAAAAACAAAAAGTACTGAAATTTAAATCTAAATAGTAATAGTTTAGCCTTGGACAAAGCTGAACATTAGGTTACCTCCCAGTAGCACCTTTCTTTAACGTCTTTGACCAGACGTTTCTAGAATTAACTCTCCTCTCCAGGCATGGCTAGTTGAGACTCTACATTGCCTTAAGCTAAAAATCCTTTGTAAAATGGTTTGAGACGATGTCCATTAACTTTAAAAATCTTGTCATTTTCTATACTTTGAATTTCTACTGCGCTATGAGCAAAGACATTAGTAACAACAAAATGACCTATCCATCTAGACCTTAATTTTCCTAAAAATAATTTCAAATGTGAATGAAAAAGTAAAACTTTCTGTCCTATTTGAAATTATTTCCTAAAAATCATTTTATCATGGAATCTCTTCGTTTTCTCCTTATAAATTTACGACAAAAAAATTGCAATTTAGCAACAAAAAATTGACAATTTTCGTTGCTAATAAAAAATAGCAACAAAAATTAACAACGAAAAATTTGGTTGCTAATCTGGTAGTTGATATTTTTTAGCAACAGAAATATAATTTCATTGCTAAATTCAACCAAGGCAAGTTTCGGTGAATTGATCAATCTTAGCAATAGAAAACTTATTCCGTTGCTAAAAATAGCAACAGCAACGGAATATGAAATTCTGTTGCTAATTTTAGCAACAAAAAATAAAATTCCATTGCTATTTTTAACAACAGAATTGCAATTCAGTTGCTATTTTTAGCAATGAAATTTAAATTTTCATTGTTAATAGCAACGAAAATTATAATTCCATTGCTATTTTTAGCACGGATAAAAAAATTTATGATGGTTCCATCCGCCGTCATTCCATTACAAACAATTATTATAATTTTTTAATTGTTACCTTTAGAATAGCAGAATGCTAAATGAATCATAAAAATCTAGCAATTTTTTAGGAAGCACAAACAAATTAAACCAATTAATTTGACCATATTGCTATGTGTTTAGTTAGAAAGATATATAAAATTTCAAAATCCCAATACTCTATATATATTATAGTAACTTGAATTAATTAATAACATTTTATCACTAGAAAAATTAATATTTTATTTAACACTGCTTGCTTAAAAAATATTAGTCCATCTGTTTTACTTCAATTGACAATTTTAAAATTCTTAAATCAAATAAATAATTAATTAACATTAATTATAATTTACTGAAATGTTATTTCAATAAATTTTTATAATTATATACTCTCACTTTAATAAATTATTTATTTTTAGTGCATACACATGGATAAAATAAAAATATATGCAATTAATATTTTTTGAATTCTGAAACTTGCCTAATTGAGTAAAATATAAAAACCATCAATTTAAGTGCATGGATGGTATACTACTTTATTTATTTATTTATTTTTAATTAAACAGAGGCCTAAAATAGCGAAAACTAGAGTTCATATTTTCAATATAAAAAAAATTAATTAAGGGGTTTATTTGAAAGTTTGAGGAATAAGGAGTTTATCCAATGACAAGTGACTCAAATAGTAGAATTCAGATGTAGACAAAAACCTTAGGTAATTTTCCCTAATCCAAAGTTCTATGAGGGATTGATTTCAAGGCTATATGCCTCAAATTCTTGATATTAAAAAATAGCTACAGAAACTTGAGATGGCCCTGCTTTTTGAAATAAGAGAGAAAAGCTTATGACATGCCTAGAGTTTGTCAAGCCTGTTGACAAACAACATGGTTCTGATAAGGAGAAGAATTCAATACTATATTTGTCTCATGTCATGATGATGATACACACAAATATTCATAAAATATTTCAATTTTCTGCCACTTCAACATCCACAAACATAAAATCAGGACACAAATAATCAGATACATGTGTAATTAATGATTTAATAACTCCAACTCAGTGCTGTCTCCAAAAGCATCCATCTATAATAGCTTCCACATAAATAAAATATTCAAAATCCAGACTTGTAAACTTTTGTTTAGTGGCATCCAACAGTTCAGAGGAAGACAACAAATGGAGGCTCGTCTTGTTTTCCTCTCCTTTAATTTTTGTTTGATAAAAGCTAAGTAATTAGTACCAAAATTCAGTAATGAGAACGAGGTAATCTTATAATGGTAAAAAATAGCAGATATGAACTTGAGAAGAAAAAAAATAACCTTTTACCATACAAATAGGGAGCAATTGCCCTTCAATTTTTTTTGTGATTCATGCAATATATAACATTAGTATACATCACTGGTATCATAGAAAAAAATCTCCAAGTTTCTATTGGAAGCCAACTTTAATTAGCCTAAGAAATAATGTTCTCACTCAAAGTGGATGGTTCTAGATGAATTTGAGATTGTACCTGTATCTGTGGAACTTCAGGTGCTGAGTTTTTTGTTGGTTAATCTACAGGTGAAGCAGATTCGGTTAGCATTGGTACTGCAACTTTTAACTATTTTTGGAGGTTGGAACTTGTTGATATAGTAGCTGAGTGATGGTCTTGAGTATTCAGCTGTCTGCACATCAACTGGCTTCTTTCCAACTTTATGCGCCATACTGCAGTTCTTTACATCTTTTGGCACCTGTTGGTGGTTTTGAATATACACAAATTCTGATGCCTCTAATAGTTTAATGTCATCCCTGTTATACGAGACATGAACACATTAAATTAGAGTTTTGCATAAGAGTGTACTAAACACAAGAGCCAAGAAGTTGAATTGCAAATGATCACATGAAAAGAACTCCATCAAGTCATCTCAATTATGCAGTATGACATTATGGTTATGCAGAAAACAAACAGTTCAAACACACTAGATCAGCTTATTGGTCAGTTTGTTGACATACATGCCTATATAGGATAAGCATACTTAACAATGAACATCAATTTCTGTGGACATGGGCCCTAAAAATGTAAATTTATATTATGCATCCCATTCAATTGTCCTAAAATTCATTTGTGCTCACTTGACAGCTAACAGCTGCATTTTCACAAAAACCCACAACTTAAAATGCGTGGTTCAATCTCAACTACAAATACAAAAGTGCAACAAAGAGGGATTCTTAAAGGCTTGGGTGCATGTAAGATGCGTCCCCTTACCAAGTTTTTCTGTTGGTTCAAAAAAGTTAACCTACTTTAATCCACTACTATAATAATGGTATCCACTGAAGGCTGGTAATGAATATTGTTGCTAAAAGAAAGACAAGAAAGTAATATATCAAGTGTATTTATTAGTTTTCCCCAAAAGAGTTTGCACTTATTATTTGTTTGTTCCCTATTCCTACTCTCTGAAAGGAAGTTGATATCAGACGCTTGCAAGATGTCATAGGTAGACATTCCCGTACCAAGCACAAGAGCACTTGTACTCTCAAATGAAGGAAATATTAGCTATACTAGCAACTAGATACAGCCACTTGGAGTGTACTTGTGCCATGACCTAACAAGACTTTACATGCAAATTTGATATTTAAAATGAGATTGAGCTACATGATGTAATATGCACCGAATCTTTTGTGCTTTATACATGCCCCATAACCAACTAAAATCATAATTTTTAAAACTTACATTAAGTGAATATGTTGTTCCAAGAATGAACCAACAACCCATCCAAGCCAAAAACTCTGCAAAAGAAAATCATTTACTGTTTTGCAGCATGCTATCGCAATATTATAACGTCCAGCACCCTTCTAGCTTCTTGAGAGTTCTCTGATTCCTGTCCACAGAGAGCATTTGTAATGGCTTGCATGGGAATTTTTGCAGCAAAACTTTCTCAACTTTGAATGTTTTGGACTGATATGGGCGCCACAATCTCTTTCTGTCACTCTCGTTAGGAGTTCCATGCCTATGAAGTCTTGCATTTCCATTATTTCTGGCAAAAGAAAAACAAAAATACTTTTAACCATGTGTAAGTGGTCAATTCATCAAACAGAGTTCACAATAGGAACATCTAGCCGAAAAATATTTCTGGCCCTTGTTATATTAATTGTTACACAATACAAAAGATGAATGCTAAACATATATGGCGTTGTTGATCCTTCTGGTGGTTAGTGATGCGAATGCAGCATCTCAAATTCCCAATTTTGCTTTATATATTTAGGCATCCTTTCACTTCCATTGAAGGCAGTCCATCTATCTTCATTTGCATCAGTAAGAACCCATTCGATCCTATCAGGCAAATTATTATAAGCAAAGGTTATTTGAGGACCCTTTGCATTCTTGCTAGTCTTCTTCTCTTTGTGACTCCCGGAAGGCTCTGAAGGCCGCAGAAGTAAATTAAATTAATTATACAAGAAATACTATTGTCAAAAGAAAAAAAAAAGGAAGGGCTAATGCTTTAAGAGTTCAGTTCTCACATTAGCATTGGCTTCTGGATTTTCTGTTCCTCTTTTATTTTTATTCAAGGTTCCTGTCTCTAGATAATACTGCACTTCTTTCTTTGACCTGTGCCTGGTTCAATGTAATACTGTACAGGGAAAGAATAATTAACCCCATGGAAAGACAAGAAACAAAAATCAGCAAAACCTCATGGACAGTCATCAAAACAGAAATAAGCAGTAGGAAAGAAAAAAGAAACAATATCCCAACAGCATCCAATAGACAATAAAAAGAGGATAGCAAAAAAAATAGACATGAAGCTAAGCAAGAAACATAGCCAAAAAGACAGGAGAGGGCAGTAAGATGAAATGATACAATATCTTTATTTTCTTAAAGAAAAAGAGTCTGCAAATTCAGGTTAAATCTTGCTTAATTGGATACTAAACTAGATCTTTATAGTTAAGTCAACATCTTATATATTACAAGGAGTTATATATTAAAAATTAAAATTAAGAAGTTAAGGTTACAAGAGTTGAAGAAGTTCTCAGTATATATCAGATAATTGGACAAAGAAATAGGTCCTGGAGCAAGGATAAAAAGTCTATCTCAATTGTAAGGATAAAAAATCAAAATTGGATATTGTCTTAAAATTTTCAATTATAAAAATGTCCTTGAATAAAATCATCGCTACCCATAAATATAGGCAGTAGACTATTAAGGCCAGCGTTATAGTCTAACAACTATTCATTTTTAAGAAGTTATGGTGTAGGAGAGGATGCGTTGAGTGATTGTTTGGATTTAACCTTTTTAATTTTTAATTTCATTTTATGATCAGAATAGGTATTGTACTTTAATTATATACTCCTCACATGCACGAACTCCACCCATCACTCCATAGCGATCTTCAAAAATATTTCCTTCAAGATTTTCCTAGTAGTACGGGATGGACCATCAATTCAAAATGTATGCATTAAATTAATAATTTTGTTTTATTTCTTCTTTTGGGTTCAGGTGCAATCTAGACTTAATATATATATATATATATATATTGAGAAGAGACTTTAGCATTTTGCGATAATTGTTTTGCACGGAACTCATATGTATATAAAACTGATGAATCTACATTGAAAGTGCATGTGCATGTACAACTCAACATAATTAGTTTTATATATATTAGTGTGATATGTATGATGAAATCTATGATGCCTTCTTAATTAATACATGGAAATTATAGAGTCCCCAAATAAGATTAAGTAATGGACTAATGGGGAATAATATTTAAACATAGAAGCATAAAAAGATTGCTGAAATATTTTATTAATAATTTTTTTATTAAAAAATAAAAAAGTAAGGTTTGGGGTAAGAAAGCAGTTGAACATGTATTACTACTTCAATAAGGAATGTGATCGGCATTTATATAATTATTATTTTTTAAATGATATGACTTTTCTTAATAGCTAATACTGATTTCTACAGCATCATGCTTCTCTCATGGCTACCCTTATGAGCAAACCACCCCATTCTATAAGCTATAAAAAACATATCTTGAAACTTACTAATAATAAAGTAAATAAAAGATAATATTTTTTATTGGTAATCAGAGAATGCATATTAAAATGTAATATAGTATACAACCACATAAGCATTACACCTTTGTTCTATCCTCCCACATAAAACAAAAAGAGAAAAAACAAATAAATGACTAATAGTCCATATTTAGTCAAAGGAAGGATTGGCAGGTGTCATCCACTAATTAATTATATTATTATCTATGCATAAAATTTTGACCACCTCCGCACCAACTAATTATCAAGCAAATTAAGCTCACTCAACAATGTCTTATCACAAAAAAAAAAAAATAAAAAACAAAAATAAAGAAGACAAGGTTATAATTTCATTTTGTCATCATCTTCACTGTTAATTAAAAGAAGAAGAATACCCATATGCACGAATCATTGAATGCATAGCATTTTCTCAGAAACATGAAGCAAAAATGGAATTTCTCAAAAGAAAAATATCATGAACAGAGGAAGTAGAACTATTTCATGTCTATGCCTGCTGCAATGGAAAATCTACTGCAAACTGAAAATTAAAGCATGGGGTTAAATCAGAACAAACCTTGGACATCAGGGTATCATCCTCATTAAGCATATATGCCAAGCCTTCAGTCATCCCAGTTCCTACATTTCTACCCTGTTAAATAAGTAAACTGCCATCTGAAAATTTATTAAGAAAATTTAGAAAAGAAGAATTAAATAAATTTAACTTGAGCATTTATGTACATGAACCAATTTTAGCCATGTGCATTCACGTGAAAACATTGCTTCTTCTAAACACAATTTCACATGCTCAAGTTTATACTGTTAACATTTCATGATGATAAATGCCTATATATATGCCAAAAACCATAAACCCTACAACCTAAAACCCCACACATGCTTTCAAATGGTACATCAAAAAATAAATAAATGTACACAACTTTACTATTTCTCTTATGAAAGTCAAACATGTACAATTCAATAGAAAACTATTATCTTCCAATACTTCTGAATGATCACTTACATCATTCTCAAAGTTCTAGGTATAGCTTTCAGGGCCTGCAAGTAGTTCCCAGGACATTTCTTCAGACACTGAACTGTAAAATAGAGAAAAATTAAATAAAAATTAAAAGTTAAAAAAGAGATGATCTTATGGCAAAATATGAATTCGATCACTAACTTGCAACATCAATAACATTTTTCCACATGCAAAAGTAATGAAGCAAAAGATTAAACAGTGTGAGAATATATCAGCATTCACTCCTTCCAAACTCCATTATGAAATCAATAGGCTAATTTTAGCAGGACAACGAAGATAAGAGCAACTATAAGGTATACAACTTACTAAGGCTTTTTCAGCAACCAGACAGCGAGGTAATTGCCTCAGGGTTCCATCAATATCATCACTTTCCTTATAATATTCTCATACCTTCCTCACTGCATCTCTTTGTATTTGAAGATTTAAGTCAAGGCAAACAACAACTGATAGTTCTACTAATAATGTTCTAGAGTTGGAAGCAACAAAACAACTGAACTGGAAATAGTATACAAAAACATCTTGCATCCCGTGCAAGGATATCCCATTCTCTTGGATCCAGAATCATGCTTACAGCACTTTGCCACTCTCCTCAGAGTAATGCAGCTCCAATGAGATGCGTTGGAACATAACCACTACCAAAACGCTGAAAAAGGATAACAACTTGTAAACTAAAACACAAAATCACATAAAAATATAACTAATGTAAAAATTAATTCAGTTCTATGTTATTGTAAACAATTAGCATCAGATATCAATAACCACAGCTCAGCAAAAATTTCTGCAATGATGGCTGGTTTAATTCACTTGATCGTAGATAAACAATGTAGGGCAGAAAGTTCAAAAGATATTGAGGCACATCCTCACATGTCTGCAGAATAGAAAGCTTCTCTTAAAAAGAAAGATAATCACTAAAACCACATCAAAGATAAACAATAATGAACAAATTATAACACTATAGACCATACACCTCGGCTCATCCATACACCAAACTAAATGATTAGTGGTGACAAGACAATCATGCATTCACAATCAGTTCTTATTGATGAATGACAAGATAAAATTATTAAACCAGAGCTTATTACTCACTGAATTGATCATTATTGAATACACATAGGAAGAATAAGCGATGCTAATTAGAAAATGGTAACAGATTAATGCAATAACACTGATAAATCATTTTTAATCAATCATATTAGAATTTTGGGGCTGAAATGTAAAAACTTACCATAATTCAGGTCAAAGATCCAACCAATTGCGCCATTAACAATAAAATCTCTTCTCCGTCACGAATTTCCCTAGGACTACATCAGCAACCATTAAATAAACAAAAGTACTCGCTAAAGAATTTGATAGTAATCATAGAGAAAGAGAAGTGAAATGCATACCTCAATGGATGAAAGCGAATAATAACTGTAACATTTTCTTTGGATCTCTCAACATCCAAAGCAACACTTTCTGAGTAAAAATACTGTGGTTTACTGCTAGCAGAAGAAGATGCAGGAGAGCTCTGATCGTCTACAGATGTTTCCAAAAATTGCTTCGATGATGACGTAGTTGAAGAAGAAGGAGAATTAGCAGCTTCCAAACCTTTTGAACCAAAGCAAGATGACCATAACGAATTCGTTCACCATCAACAAATCGAACCAGCTCCAACACAGCTTTGGCCATTGGATTGCGATTCAAATAAACCCTCTCCATGCCGGCCAATACACTCCTAAAAAACGATTCATCTCCTTGCGATTCAGAAAGAAATAAATATACACATATATCACAGGCACAAGCAAAAAATAAGACCAATTATATTAGAACCAATGAAAGATAAATTAGTTACATGAAAATATGATTGGGCAGATCGAATTTCTAATACAGAAGCAATGATAGAGCAGAATTTTTGTGGGTTTCCCATGGAAAGTGAAGAAGAAAAGACGAAGGCTATCGGACCTAGAAAAGTTAAAATACAAATTAATGCTAGATAAGTATGGAAGCTCAAATTTAAACCAGATTTTTAGCTAATTTTTTTTCCTAATTAATGCCGAGAAATGAATATTCCCAAATTCTAAAACCCAAAAAAAAGAAGGCAATTATCAAATAATAAATGAAGAAAAAAGGATTAGATTTTACCTGTAAGAGACTAACGGAGGCAGATTTGGAGGAGACTAACGGAGGTAGTTCTGGAGGAGACCACCTTCGGTTTTATTCGGCTTCACTCCTTTTACCGGCGACTAATGGAGTTAGATTTGGAGGAGAGAGAGAAGGAGAGGGTGAGGGCCAGGAAGAGAACAGCAGGCGAAGCAGGAAGAGGGAAAGGGACAGGGAGGAAGAGGCAAGACGGCGAGGTTGGGGGAGAAGGAAAAAAAAATGAAACTATTTATACTAGGGTAAAACTGAAAATAGCAACGAAAATTAAATTCCGTTGTTGAATTAATTTTCGTTGCTAAATTTAGTTCAAATATTTTTCAACATCTGGCTTAACACAATTCAATTCCTAGAATAGCAATGGAAATTAAATTCCATTTCTAAAATAACAATCGATTGTATTTTTCGTTGCTATTTTAGCAACGAATTCAATTACCGTTGCTAAATTGCATACCAAAGTTTTTCGCCATCTATTGGCTCCATATTTAGCAACGGTATCAGCATTCCGTTGCTATATTTTTGCGATAAAATTTTCCTCATTTTTTAGCAATGGAATGCTACCATTTTTTATTCCGTTGCTAAATCTCAAAACTTCAACCAAATTTAGCAACAAAATTAAATTTTCATTGCTAATTAGCAATGGAATATGTATTTCGTTGCTAATTAGCAATGGAATTTGTATTCCGTTGCTAAATTAGCAACAAAAATATTTCCGTTGCTATTTTGATATTTTCTTGTAGTGATTTTTGAGCTTTCATATGCCTCATTTCTTAACTCTTCCAGCTCCTACAAATCCAGTTTGCGATTGTTACCTATTGCATCCAATGCCATGTTGCAACGTTTTATAGCCTAAAATGCTCTGTGCTCCAACTCTATTGGTAAATGACGTGGTTTGCCATATACCAGTCAATATGGTGACATACTGATAAGCATCTTATAGGCAGTCCTGTAAGCCTATAGAGCATCTTTCAGCTTTAAACTCCAGTCCTTTCTAGTTGGATTCACCATCTTTTTTAATAGACTTCACCTTTTTATTAGAAATTTTAGCTTGGCCACTAGTTTGGGGGTGGTAAGCAGTCGATAAAGCAGTGTGTAATTCCATATTTTTTTAGCAGTGCATTTATGATTTTATTGCAAAAATGCACTCCTCTATCACTTATGATCACTCTTAGGGTACCAAACTTGCAAAATATATTATTTTTGACAAAATTTACCACGGTTTTGGCATCATCGGTGCTTGCAGCTTTAGCTTCAACTCATTTAAAAATATAATCTACTGCAAGTAAAATATAAGTATTGCCAAAAAAAGAAGGGAAATGACCATGAAATCAATACCCCACACATCAAATATTTCAAAAACTAATATAGATGTGAGTGGCATTTGGTCTCTGTGTCCTAAGTTACTTATTCTTTGACACTTGTCACAAGACTTATAGTATAAATATGCATCTCTAAATAAATTAGGCCTAAACAACTCGCACTCTAAAACCTTTTGAGTTGTTCTCTTGGGACCAAAATGACCCCCACATGCCTCAGAGTGATAGAATTTCAGTATGAACTGCACTTCATCGTCAAAAACACATCATTTAATAATTTGGTTGGAGCAGTACTTCCACAAATATTGTTCATCCTATGCAAAGTATTTGACATCTCTCTTCAATTTATCCTTCTCAAACCTGGAAAGATCTTTAAGGACAGCACCTGTAACTAGAAAATTCACTATGTCAGCATACCAAAGGCTGATGGTATTTACAGTAAATAAATGCTCATCTAGAAATTCATAGCATTATACACGTTGAACTGCACTATTTCATCATTAAATTCCATGGTAAGAATACCTTTGTATACATTATGAAGGAATGGCCTACCTAATAGAATATCAGATGACTCCCCTAAATTTCCATCATCTTCCATATCAATCATATAGAAATCAGCAGAAAAAATCAAACAATTGACCTGAACTAACACATCTTCCAACAATCCCTCGGGATAGACAATCGACCGATTTACTAATTGAATAGCTATTCTTGTTCTTCTAAAGGTCCAACATTTAAAGAGGTATAAATAGACTTAGGCATGACATTTATAGACGCACCTAAATCACACATAGCTCTTTTAATACTTAAATTACCAATTTTACAGGAAATAACAAACATACCTTTATCTTTTCATTTTTGAGGCATTTTTCTTTGAATAACATCATAAACATTTTCATTCACAGTAATTTTCTCATACCCAACCTGCTTTTTCTTGTTAGTACAAAGTTCTTTGAGAAATTTCGTATATTTAGGTATTTGTTTAATAACATCAATTAAAGGAATATTTACCTCAACCTTGCGAAAAGTTTCAAAGATATCTTTTTCCTCTTTTTCCTTCTTTGATTTAGCTAACTTTTCAGAAAATAGGGGTTGTACAACTAAAATAGGGGGTTCTGAATTTTTACTTGTGTGCTATTCTTTTTGCTCAGCTTTTGCTTCCTTCTCTACTTCCCTTGCCTTTTTCTAATTATCTCCTTTTGGCAGGGGCTGTTCCAGCTCTTTCCTACTCCTTAGAACAATTGAATTTGCATTTTTCCTTGGGTTCTCTATGGTTTGTGAGGACAAATGTCCTTGGGACTCTATTATACTCAAAGACATTGCTAAGCTTATTTGTTTTTCCAAGTTCTGAAACCTTAAATCTGTTTTCTCTATATACTGTTCTGTTTTCTTTGTATGCTGCTGAAGATCTTCCTTAAGAGACATACCTTGGTTAGGAGCTAGTTGAGAGGGCTGTTGCGGTGGCCTTGGGTGGAATTGTTGTTGTAAATTTTGCTGCCTTGCACAACAAAAAAACTGCCAATTAGCGACGGCATTATTTTCGTCACAACATTTGCGACGGATTTACGACTATTTTACAATTCCGTCGTGAAGAGGATATTTTCTAATTTTTTGCGATGAAATAGTGATGGAATGAATAAATAGTCGCTAATTATTGGCGGGAATTGTACATGCCATGTTTTGCGACGGATTTAGTGACTAATTTTCCGTCGTTAAATTTTATAATTTTTATTCATCAAATTACTTCCAAAACATTTAGCGACAAAAGGTTTTAGTCGGTAATTTTGGATAAAAAATATAGCGCCTTTTTTGCGACGGTTTAGCGACGGAAAATGGTCTGTCGCTAAAGTAATTTGTCACAGTTAAATAATTAACGACGGAAAAGTTTAGTCTCTAATCCGTCGCTAATAAATTAAAAAATAATTTTTTTTATTTCACTCACATAATTTATGTATAGTTTCAAGTAATTTTAATATAGAACATGTAAAATGAATATTTTATTTTGTAAAATAAAATTATAAATTATTTTATAAGTTGATAATAAATTTTTATCAATTATACCAAAATCTAAAGTTATTTATTTAGAAAATTTATATTTTTAATAATAATAATAAACTAATTATTATGATTATTATATACTTATGTGTTCAATATTAATAAAAATGAATATTTATAAATTAGTAATATAAAATTTATTATTTAATTTAAAATAATAATAAAAAATTTTGTAATTTATTTTTTATTTTATAAAATTTAAATCAAACATTAAATTTTTAGGAATTCTATTGATTTCTTTATCAATTATCCCCAAATATAAACTTATTTATTTAAAAAATTTACATTTTTAATAATAATAATAAAGCAATTGTTATAATTATTATATAGTCATATTATGAAAAATAATAAATATAAATATTTATATAATAATAATATAATATTTATTATTTCATTTAAAATGATTATGAAAATTTATAATTTATTTTTATTTTGTTAATATTTTGAGCAAATTTTAAATTATTAAAATTTTAGTTATATATATTTACAAAATTATCCTTGAATACAAGGATAAAATGATGAAATTTGGTAGGGGTATTTTAGTAATTTTAGAAATTAACCCTACATATAAAAATAATATTTTCTCTCTCCTTACCTCTCTCCACCGTTTCAATTTAATGCGTATATGATTTTAAGTTTAATTTATTATTTAATTTAATAAGAATTAATTAATTGAATTAACTTTAATTTTTAATAATTGAAATGTCTAGTTCTATAATTAAATTATTTTTATTCAAACTTAATTGTAACTTTCCAAAAATTTGAAATCATGCGAGAGTACTTTTAATACAGGTGTACAGTATGTGATAATGGTTCTAGGATTGATTTGTTTGCATAGTTTCAAAATTTTAAAGTGATAATTTGAATTTAAAGCAAAAATTTAAGAACTAATGACGAATGATTTAAAACAAATAAATATATAATAATTATTAAAATAATAATAATAAGATTTAAGTTTATTATTGGATAATAATAATAATTTAAGAAGACCTTTAGATTCTAGAAACTTGGAGTGAGATATTTATTGGATATATATAATAAAAAGAAGATGAAAAGAGATGAAAATTTCGGTACCAAGAGAATTTGTATGGCTACAAAAGTTTATAAAAGAAAGTAACCTTTAAAAAAAAAAAGAATCGAAAAGAGACCTAAATAAAGATAGTGGAGCAAGAACATGAGAAAAAGAAGGGGCTGCCGCTCTCGCCGTCGTTCTGCCACCGTCGCCCTCGGTGCTGATCATAATTTTGCTTTACAATAAAAATATTTGGAAATTTAATACTTTTTCTAATTTCAATAAAATTCACATTCAATTTCAAAATTATATAATTAAAAAATTTGAACCAAATTTTAATAATTATTTTTTAATATTTTCATTGATTAAAACAAATTTTTTAATTTTATTTTTTCGCTTACAACCATATTATACTATAATTGTATTTTTATGGTGAGAAAAGGGGAAAACGCCTTCAATCCCGCATTTTCCCCTTAATTGTGTGTTTTCTTTAACACTTAATAATTAAAAAAATAGAGGTTTTCCCAGGAAAAGTTCTGTTTTTTTCTCTACCAACAAACAAAAAAGCAAAAAGTAGTAAGAATAAAAAATAATAATAAAATACAATTAAAAGCCCATTTCAATTTTGACCTTATAAAAAAATTGAAAATATCTTTTTTGCGATCCCTCCCGCTCTTCCTATTGCTCCTTTTCATAAATTTATAATACCCTAGGACGAGAGTCTGCCCTTTTCTCCTTAGCCTAATCTTCGCCATCATTCTCTTCTTTTTCTACCGGTTTTCGACGATTATTGCCATCTGAATGTTCGTTTCTCTCTCTAGAATCTGCAGGTTAAGATCTGCAATCAGATGCTTCATATCTCTCTGATTCCAGGTTTGATTTTCTTTTCTAGGTTCAATCTCCGTTTTTTCCTTATTAATCATCGCTTTTTGTAGATCTGTTTCATTTTATTCATTAGTCTTTAGATCTCTTATTTGTTTGGGATAAATGCTGTTGTATATTTTCTTTTCGGTTGATTAAAGGTTCTTAGGGTTCAAAGCTGAAATTTTTAAAATTTCGGTTGCAGATTTTGGGTGATGTCAATAGGGTATATAGATTTTAGTGGATTTTCGAGAAAGTTGAAGGCTTTTATTTGATTAGAGTCCTGGGATTGAGCAATTTTATTGTGGTTTAGATCCGAATTTTCTGTACAAGGAATGTCTCTGCTTCTAAAAGGGGATTCTATCCAGATTCGTGAGGTGTGGAATGACAATCTGGAAGAAGAATTTGCACTTGTCCGTGAGATTGTGGATGATTATCCTTATATAGCGATGGACACAGTTTTTAGGCATAGTTCAACGCAACTCTGATGCTAACTCCGTCGATGCTCACTCTGATCCCTATCTCTCCACTCTTCTCCTCACCATCTCCCAGTACTTCTTTTCTTTTCACTATTTCTCATGTCTGCATAGCTTTGTGTTTGTTCATTACCTAGTTTAATAATTGCATTCTAATTAATGACTTTAGTTTCAAGTGAGATGCTGCTTTTAATTGAAATTCAAAAACCTAAACATTCAATTGGAAATATTGCTTTCAAACTATATGGCAACGATTATGTGTTTATTCCAACTGTCTTGAATAGGACCGAACCATTTTAGTTTTTTTGGACATTTTTAAAGAGTAAAGTGGAGTCAGTTGGATGATAGGCATGGTTGTTTGCCTACCAATTTGAAATGTTGAGTCAGGAGATTTCTTTTCGCAAGGAATGCCGAATGGTGTAGTTTTGTGCTTAAACTGATGTTGTTAACCTTTCAGGTCAGAGGATACTCCAGCTCGATATCATGAGGAATATGGGAAACTAAGATCATGGACGTATGATTCGCTTGATTTGTACAAGGTGTCTGGTTGTTAGATTATTTTACTTATTTATTTGTTTTGGTAGATGCTCACTCTGCTTTTTTGCTTATGCTCCAAGTTTATCATGTTTGAACTATGTAGTCTGAGTTACTTAGAGTGCTTTATCCGGTATTTGTCCACTGTTATATGGATCTAGTAGCAAAAGGGCACATCCAAGAGGGTAAGATGTTGAACTTGTAGTCTTTCATTCTGAAGTGGCTTAATAGTTCAACAATTCTGACATGTTTATTTTATTCTATCTGGTTTTATATTCCCAGCCAGAAACTCATGTTAAAAAGATGAAAAAAGATAAAGCTGCTGGCACAACAGCAAAAGTGGTGCGCCCTAGAGTCAAGGCAGAGCTTCCTTTGCCTGTGATGTATTTACTCGTTCCTGTAATCACTTTCTGATATAAATATATGCTATTGATGTAACATAAAGTTAAAATATTGTGTATATTTAGATGGTGCATTTTTGTTGTAGAATCTAGCCAAAACGTTTAGCATCATGTATCATTATTAAGTGTCACGAGCAAACATATTTTCTTAAATTTAACATAGATATACCTGGGTGATCATTTAAAGTTTTTTTGTCTTTAATCTTTTGTTTGTCAATTGCTTGCATTGATTAACCAGTTCTTGCTTGATGTCTTCAGCTTAGAACTGCCTTTTGGCTATTATTCAATTTATTTTATATGAAAGCCTTTTACAACATAAAATGAAGTACTGAACACGTTGTATTTTAGGATTTTTTTTTTTTATATCTGGAATGAAATAAGATGTCTAATTCATTGATGCAACCATGTCAATTCCGTTGCTTATGATGTGGCCTGGAAATGATCTTGTTAATTATGTCTTCTATTTTATCTGATCCCCTCACACCCAGTCACTTGCATGATCATCTTGTTTTAGGCCTAACTGTCTAACATGACACTTATTCTCCGAATAAAAAATTTTGTGCTCATGTACAGAGCTTAGTTGTATGTCTGATACGATATTGGCATTACTTATTGTGTTTCTAGTTCTGCAGAATCGATGGCATTTAATTGGATGGTTCATTTCAGTGTGTACAGTGGCATGCCAATTGCAACTACATTGCCACTGGCTCTAGTGACAAAACAGTTCGGCTGTGGGATGTACAGAGTGAGAAATGTGTGCGGATATTTATTGGTCATAGGAGTATGATTTTATCACTGGCAATGTCACCTGATGGCAAGTATATGGCATCTGGTGACAAGGATGGCACTATTATGATGTGGGACCTTTCAAGCGGCCGCTGTGTTTCGCCTTTGATGGGTCATAATTCATGTGTTTGGACACTAGCTTTTAGGTAGAAATACTCTTTTTGTCTCATGAACATGAATCATTTTGCTTTTCCGTTTTAGCACATTCAACTACTCTAGTGATTTTAGGCTTCTTGTACTTCATATGATTTTACTTTCTAGACGTCACTTTCTCTCCATTGTCGACATTTGTTTCTAACAAGGATCATCTCATAATTGGTAGTTATCCATATGAGGAAGCCACTGGGGAATCATTGGATCATTCCAGCTGTGTGGCTTCACACATCCTATAAAGCCAATTTTAGGCATAGAATCTGACTATTTAATTGTAATTGATGGTTGGATACATTTAGAATGAAAATAGTTAAGATAAAATATATAGATATATTTACAGTTATGTGGTTTCTGTTGCATTTAAGAGCTACATACCATTTTTCTTCTGCAAAACGGGCAACAGTAACTCTATCCATTGTTTCTTCAGGTTGGCTACTCCATTCATTTTGAAGACTGCACATCAGAAAAGACTGTTCTAAAATATATGACGGATGGAATGCTCTTGCGAGAATTTCTGGGTGAGCCAGATTTGGCAAGGTACAGGTGAACATACTGTTCTAGCTTGTTAATGGTCATGTTTCTATGAGTTTCACTGGGTCACTTACTTGATCTGGTAATTTATTAGTGTAGTGATGGTGGATGAGGCCCATGAAAGAACTTTGTCGACATATATACTATGTATATATATTATATCTTCCTGGCTTGCTAATGTAGTTACTGCATTGAAATGTTCCCATCTTCATTTAAGAAGTAGACTGGACGGAGTTGTAGGTAAGGTAAAATTCTGTTGATTATGTTTTCTCTATTTTGTAAATCTACATATTACGAACTAGAGATGATTTTGGCTATTAATTGAAGGGAATTTCTGTGTTTAACTAGAAGGTCAAGGCAAAAAATTAAAAGAAGGGAGAATGAGCAGGTCTTCAAGCTGGCTGCCGTCTATTATAGAGGAATTCTATTTTTAATTCTTCCAATCCTGCTGATGTCAGGTATGTTCCCTCTGTTATAGTTTATGTATTCTGTTGTTCTTGCCTTCGGTCCTTGAAATTGTTTTGTTTGTGGGGTTCAACCTGCAGTAATGATTTATAGCAAGTAGAATTATAACAAGAAAAAACTAGAAATGAAACTCTGAACATAACAAGAAGCAACTGGCATAAAAAGAAAGCTAGCACGATTTTGAAATTATAAATGAAACTCTGAACATAACAAGAAAAAACTGGAAATTTAAAAGTAATCATTATGCTGATTTTGACATCATTCCTAATTGCTTTCTGAGTTTTAGCTACTTCATTTTTCTTCTTTATTCCCTCTTCTCATAAATATGGTAGGGTAACGAGCTTTCTAAATAAATTTTCCTTTTATTCAAATCATATAATATATGACTTATCTTCATAACCATCCTCATTGACAGTGAGCTCATAAATATTTGACGTTCTCTATTGTAGGGGTACTGATTTTGTAACAAGGTGAGGGCTCTGGCTAGAAACGGAAGCAAAGTTTCAAGTGAGTATGTGTACTATTGCCCTTCATTGCATTAATGTTTCAATTCCTAAATAAATATTTGACGTTCTCTATTGTAGGGGTACTGATTTTGTAACAATGGTGAGGGCTCTGGCTAGAAACGGAAGCAAAGTTTCAAGTGAGTATGTGTACTATTGCCCTTCATTGCATTAATGTTTCAATTCCTAAACAGTAGGCTAGTTTACCTGTTCGCTGATATATAAATCACTTGTATTGTGCACATAAATTAAGAATTCAGTACAAATATATGCACCTGTGGAAATGCAGATCTATGAGCTCAATAAATTGACTAACTAAATAGTCACCGTTTATCTTAGTGATCATGTACTTTCTTGTGCATGCAAAGAAAGGAATATGCATCATCCCTGCAAGATATTTCTCTATATGAAGGGCCTCTTTTTTGTCCTTTTTTTATGTTCAATGTTGTGAAAAATTTTGCAAGGATAATTTTTTTTTATTGTTGTTTATAGGTTAAGATGATGTGTGAGTATAAGGTCTTCTTTCAAAACTCTTATTCCCAGTACTACAGGTATAACTACATAAATAAAAGGTAGAGGATCTATGGAATTCTATAAGCTATATGGTCTGATTGTTAGGTTCTTGAGCATTTAATGGATTCCTTATTTTTCAGCTTTCTTGGCTTTTATTGAATTTTATATGCAAATATGTGTTTTCATTCATGTCCTGAATTGAGTTAATTAGTGATGTTCATGATTATGGGTTTCATTGTTGTATATACAATTTTTAAGAACAAAACCTATAGTAATTGTTCATGTGTCTGATGTTCATAAAGGTTTAAGTCACATTGCTTATACTACAATGGACAAAACCTATAGTAATTTTTCATGTGTCTGATGTTAATATGCTAATAAATATTTTCAATTTTAAATCTATATTGATTTATATTGTGGATATTGTGGATAGTAAAGCTTCTCACATTGATCTATATGTATATATATATTACTAATCATCAATTATATTTTGCATCCTTAAAAAAAAAACTTTAATCAACATATAAATGGTGCATTGATATTTGTGTGTATCATCATCATGACATGAGACAAATATATTATTGAATTCGTCTCCTTATTACCACCATGTTGTTTGTCAACAGGCTTGACAAACTCTAGTGCAAAACAAATTTATGGTGAATATTCCAAATGCTGAAGAGTTCTATTATATCTACTGAAATATTATTCATGATTTTTTTATAGATTTAGTTGTTTTGTCAATTGCTACTGTAGATTCTCCTGTGAATTGTGAATTTGAGGGAAAACAAGCTCATCTATGCAACAAAGGAAAGTCTGAAGATTGATTGAAAGTGAAGATGAGAAGCAGGAGAAGGAACAATTGTTGATGTTATTTAGGAGGATATTATTAGTATTTTGTTGTATTGTTTTAAGAGATTGTTTGATGACATTATGTATGATTTCAATTACTTTTATCAAATATTATGTACGATTTCAATTACTTTTATATGTGTTTTGGAATATATTATGTTTTGGAATAAATATATATATATGTGTGTATATGTGTGATCATTATTGTGTATAGGATGAAAATTAATAAATATTGAGAAAAATTAAATTTTGCTATAATTTAGCGACGGATTCGCAACAACCTATCGTAAAAATAAGAATTTCACAAATAATTAGCAACAAATTTAGTGATGAGAGTTATTAGTGGCAACCTGTCATTATTGATACAATAATAATTAGCGACGAAAAATGTAGTCGCTAAATATTATTATTATATTTCAGCGACTAATTATGAATATAAATTAGCGACGAAAAAAAAGTTAGCGACTGATTTTGAATTTCGTCGCTAATATATTCGTGACTGGTTTTTTAGCGACTGTTTGTCGCAGTGTCGCTAATTCAAATTAGCAACGGAAAAAATGTAATTAAATTTCGTCGCTAATTTGCATTTTTTTGTAATGTTGCTTCATAACTAAAGTTTGGATGATCATGCCACCCCAAACTATATGTATTCGAATATGGATCATATTTTATATGGGATTGTCCAGCAACTCCACCTAGTGCATTCACCTATTCTTGTGAGTCATCTTGTAGTGTGAGGCACATTTCAATAATATGTCCAGCATAGACACAAATTCCACACACTTGAGCTTGGAGAGTTTTATCTGCAGCCACATTTGCATAAGAAGAGTTAGATTATTAAGTTTTTCCTCAAGGGAAGAAGATTGTACCTCATTTATTCTTTTTGGAGGGTCTTGGTATCTCCCAAATTGTTGGGATATGGCTGCCATATTCTGGATCAATTCCCGAGCTTGTGTAGGAGTTTTGTTGTTGAGGCTTTCATCGGTTGTTGCATCAATCATTTTCCTTTCCATACTCAACATTCCCTCATAAAAATACCGAATAAGGGACTGATATGTTATGCCATGTTGGGGACAACTTGCACACAACCTTTTAAACCTCTCCCAATAATCATGAAGTGACTCTACATATTTTTGTCGAATCCTACTAATTTTTCTACAAATTACAACAGCTTTAGATGCTGAAAAAATTTATCTAAAAATAATCTTACCATATCAGTTCAAGTTGTGATAGTGCTAAATGGTAAATTCAACAATCAGTCTTTTGCTGAGTCAGCTAAGGAGAATGAAAAGGTCCTCAACTTCACTTGGTCCTTTGTAACTCCATGTGGCTTCATTTCGGAGCAAACAACATGGAATTCCTTTAGATGCTTGTGAGGATCTTCATTTTTCAAGCATTGAAAAATGGGCAGTAGATGAATTAGCCCTGATTTTAGCTCAAAAGCAGTGTCTACTGCTAGATATGTAATGCACAGGGGCTGCTAGTCTAATGGTGGTGCGTATAGCTCTCTCAAAGTTCTTTTCGCCAATTTTTCCTCTTCTATCTCAATTGAAAATTCAGTAAAATCAGCTACCTCTTCTTGTTGCAGTTATTTGGAAGAATTTCCTGCAAATTTTTTTATGTATCTTTGTCTTTTTCCTCAGTCTCCGGGCTATTTTCTCTATTTCTGTATCAAATAAAAGTTCTCCCAGAATTTCAGACCTAGTCATTAAGAAATTAAATCAAGTTAGACTAGTTCTCGGCAACGGTGCCAAAATTTGATGGTCGAAGCCACAAAAAATAAATGTCTAATTTATCCTAACAAATAAATTGCAAATAGGGCAAGAAAGGGTCGAATCCATAGAGACTAGTATCGAAGTAATTCTAAACAACAAGATTTTTTTAACAATAAAATTAAATGAGGGAAAAAATTTCAAATAAAAAAATAAAAAAATAACAAACTGAGATAAATCAATAAATAAGTAGAAAATTAATTAAGAGAAAGTTCAATGGATGATAAATTTCAATTAAAGATATTTGCAGCACAAGAATAATTCAACTGATCATTGATGAAGAGATAATTCTAAAAAAACAAATAATTGGCCAGTTATAGTCGTCGACTTCATGCTCCCCACCTAATCTTTCTGCATGAATGAATTAATTAAGACTGTAATTAATTTCTAGCTAATAAATAACCCTTAACAAGCGCAAGAATTTAATCCATTGATAGCATTAAGAAATAAAAAGACCCGACCTAAGCCAACTGATCTACAAGCAAGACCAATTTAGATCAAATCATGCATTTACTCAACATAACAACCCTTGTGAGAAAGCTACATAAATCGCTACTTGTTATTGAATCTACCAAATAACTACATATTTGATATCTTCAATTAGCGGTATTTTATTTAATTAAATAAACAACGACGCCTCATTGAACATGAAACCAATAACAATTGAGATATGATTTCTTTAAGTTACAATAAATAACATGAACACCATATGAAATTAAGAACAAAAAGTAACCACAACGATCTCACAGTAAAATAACCCTTGCCTTGAATTACTTTTTAACTGAAAATAATAATTTAACCACTCTTGGCCATGAAATTCACAAGATAAAAATAAAAATAAAAAATTAAAGATTACTTCTTATTACAGAATTAGAGCTACAAAAATCTCAAGTGGAAGAAGATCATCCCTAAACTTGAAGATCCTTTTCCTTAAATATTCTCCAAAACAGGAAAGGAAAAGAAACCCAACCAAACTAAAAAAATCAAACAAAATTCCTAAAGTTTTAAATTCCTAAAATTACTACCTTTTTTCTCTTAAAATAATATCTTCTCATCCTTAAATACCAGCTAAGGTTAAAGTGGCGGCTGGGTTAAATTTGCCCAAAAATCAACTTAAAAATCATAGTCCACTGTCAACTTTCCTTGGGCATTGAGATTTTTCCTTGGGCAAGGCTAACACTTTAGCCTTGGCAACTAGAACTTTTCCTTAGGCAAGGCAACTTAATAATTTTCATCCATCAGCTATTTACTCCAAATTTGCCCCAAAAATTCCTTGCTTCTCTAGATCATCACTAATTAGCCTCAAAAGTATAACTTCCTTGAAATCTGCTCCTACAGTCAGCTAAATAAACAAACATATGAAAAGCACCTAAAGCTTATTTAAAAGAGTACAAAATAATAAGCAAAATTCAATGAAATATCTGCTCTTTAACAACTTAACATCATCACTACATGAAAAATCACCTCATTTAATATTTATTTATTGGCACTATTTAATCCTAAAATTCTCATTTTTCCTTTTCATATATTAATTTTGGATGATTAACATATTTTAACTACTATATTATGGAATGGCTTATAATCTTTCCTGCACAACAATTTTGTTTTCATTCATCTAAACCAATGGCCATAAGTGAATGTGTTACTATTTGATCTTAAAGTCATCAAAAATTTCAATTTTTTTCTTATAATTTAAATTTCTTTGTAGATAAATTATGACATAATTAATAAATTTTCTACTTACTTAAAATAAATAACTGACATAAAATAAAATTCGTTATATTGATTGGTAGACTTATTCATCTTTGGATTTGGGCCGGGCTTAATCGAGCTTGGAATTTATTTTGTCATTGTCCAAACTCACATAAGTGAAATGCGGGTCTAGAACGGGCTTAGCAAGGGCAGAGTTAGCTCGCTAAAAAATATTTGAATAAAAAATTTAATTTTAATATATAAATTGCTATGTTATATTATATAAAATTATAAAATTATGACATTTGTGAAATTATGATATTTATAATGAAATTTAATAATTATATGAGTTTTGATATTTATTGTGAAATTTAATTTTATGTGTGTAGATTTACATGTTTTAAATTATATAATTAATAAAAAATAATATATGGTCAGGTTAGACTGGGTTAAACCTATAATTAGGAGTGAGAAAAAATAAAAAATTTAGTTAACTACAAAATTGGTTCGAAATCGAATTGATTTTTTTAGTTAACCAGTTTGATGAATTTAGTTTTAATTTTAATTTTTAATATTTTTTTTTTTGGGTTTCAATTTTTAGATATTGATAGTATATGGTTAACTGGTTCATACACACATATATATAATTTTTATTTTAATATTTTATTTTTATATAATTTATCTCTAAAACTTACATAGAGTAATTCTGTAAAGTATATTTAAATTTTTTTTTTATTTTTACCTGAATTTTTGTATTTTTATATCAAATTTATATAATACTTTATGTCATTCTTCTAATTATATAGAGTAATATTTATATGGAGTAGCTAAGTTTTTAATATATATATATATATATTAGTGTCTATATTTTACTTGATAGTATTTAATTATATTTTTTTTATATTTTAGAGTCCATATTTTACCTTTTAATTTTGTCCAAAAATTTTCTTCGACTTAAGAATAAACATGCTAATTTTCAATTAATATCAAATTCATTTTATAATATTTGTTATTAATTTGTTGAACACATTTTTTGGCTAGTATGTTATGTTTGCTTTGTGATTTTTATTTTAAATTAGTTTGCACATTTGATATTGAATTGAATTTTACCTATTTTATTATTATTTTTTTATAATTGTATGTTATAAATTTTAGTGGTTAACTGAAATAAGTTAACCAAACCAAAAAATTAAAACTGATAAATTGGTTAATCGAATATAATAAACTAATTAATGATTAATGATTTTAAAAAACTGATATTAATGGACTGGTTAATTTTTTTGTTAATGAACCGATTAATTTTTTTGATATTGGACCGATTAACTAATCCATATATACTTACCCCTACCCATAATTTAAATGTAAAATTCAAGCCTGACCTTAAAAGAAGTGGGTTTTTTGGCCTGGGACTGGGCTTGCATGCAAAAAAGTTATACAATCCCAACAAATTTTGCTGGCCAAGAGGGTTTGAGTTTTTAGGTGTCCCGGGTCAACTTTGACCACTGGTTAAATTGGAGAATTTTTTTTAAATAATTAAAAAATTTGATTTATGGTGTGTGTCACAAAGTATTTGGCTGAATGATATTTTTTACAAAAATTGAGCATTTTGCTACACTATCTAGTGTCACTCTGTAGAGGTGTGCTCCAGGTAAACCCGATTTGATGCGCTCTGAAAACGCAGCAAGAGGCTGCATTATCCAGCCAAGTAAAAAAGAAATGAATTTGCTTCTGTGGCCATAGCCAAATCTTGGCCACAAAAAAGTAGAATTCTTTTGATGTTTAGCCATGATAAAATATGGGTAAAGAAGTAAACAAAAGCAAAAGTATAGTTCTTTGTAAGGTGAGGCCAAGAAGGGAATGCTTTTGGGCTCCAAAAGCTTGACCACAAATGGGTTCCATTCCAATAGCAAGACCAGAAAAATATAATAGCCAGTGATGTTACCAAAGCCATTTGTAAAAAAACCACTGGCTAAGGCAAGCTCCCCAAGACGGCCAAGGAAAAGCATAGAAATCATGGAGCGAGAGTAAAGCATAAGACCAGTAAGTATTATAGGAAAGGCAATTTGAATAATAGAAATAGCTTCCCTTATAGCAAGGGAAAGGTGGGTGTTTTTTTTTGGGTGATGTTTTTGAGACAGTTTTTGGTGTTTAGGTGTTGGGGTTTTGGGTATCAATAATAGGGTGGTTTTGCCTTGTTCGTGAATCAATTTCTAGAGAGAGAGAGAGAGATAATTATTGGAAGTTTGAGGAAGTGGGGCTTTGAAATTAAAGAGGATGGCATAACAAACAAAGATTGCATAGCACGACAAAAATCACAAAATCCTTCATTTCCACAAATCTAAAAGGAATCTCATCAGAAATTATTCAACGCTAAAAAATTGAAAATGCTTTCCTAAGATTGCGGTGTGGGCTGTAATTACCAACATAAATTGTTTAAATATGTCGCAATATCATAATTTTCAATGGGAGGACTCATGTCAACGAAGCTATACTAAATGACTTATACAAAATTAAAAATAAATTGTAACAAGAAAAGGTATTTAGAATTAAATACATGAAAATAAAATCATAAAATTACTTCTCTTATATTGTGATTTATAATTGATTTAGGATATCAATAAATTGATATATAATGTAAAAAATGGTTCTAAAATAATAATATAAAGAAATTAACTTGTTAAGATAAGTTTGGTTTTGCTTTACATAGTGTCATCGAGGTGGAGCTGGATTTAGGTGGACAAAGACTATATACTGATTCCTAAATCCACATCAAATGTAATCTGAATTGACCAAAAATCATTTTCAGATCTAATCTATAACCAAACATCAACTAAAGAACAATTATTTGTTTGCCTTAATATTTGATTTCTAACAAATTTCAAATAAAAAAAAGAAAAAAAAAAGAAAGAGGGAAGTACAGGGAACTAGATATATAGCAACACACAGTAGAGAGTGGAAACAAAAAATAGATTCAAGTGAGAGATTGAAGATTTACCTCCAGTGCTGGACTAGAAGCAGATTTACCTCTAGTGCACTTTGCTATCTGCAATTTAAGAAACAAGAGATAACTAGTAGAGATGAGAGGTAGAACGACGATAGGGGAGAACGAACAAACAAGAAAGTCAAGTAGCTTAATAGAAGGATCCAAAAACAAACACTTACCAATAGAGATGACAAGCAGAACAACGGTGATGAGAATGACAGGGGTGAGGGAGAAAGACGGTAAGGGAGATCTGAGTACGGTGAGCGGCGGTTGGCGTGAGGGAGAGAAGCGAAATGAGATAGGTAGGGTTATATATATATATATATATATATTAAAAAAATTAATTAAACCGATCAATTAATCGAAACCGATGGTTTTTTCAAACTATGGACCGAAATCGAAAATGTAAAATTCCTAATTTTAAAAAACCGGGTCCATCTGGATCATGCCCCTGCAGATGACGTCAGATAACACAACAAAACGCTACTTTTTGTAAAAAAAAATACCATTTGTCCAAATACTTTCTGACACATATCATAAATCAATTTTTTTAAATATTATTTAAAATTTTTTTTGATTAAATTTAGTTAAATATTTCACTATTAACTATGAAATTGTGACTCAAATTTTTATTTTAGTTAACATTTTAAATGAACTTATTTTTATTTCAAATTTAATATTTGGATTTGTCTCAAATTGCGTTACTTATAAATAAAAAAATAATATTCATCCCTCCTCAAATCCGAGCAATCGGATTCCTGGTCTATCTACAAGGGGAAGGTCATGTGGAAACAAAAAACGAAAATTATTTATTATTGATCTAATAGAGCAATTGTGCAATTGTACAGTTTGCCATTCAAGCAATTGCTGTATATCTCTCTTTTGTTGGGATTTTTGGAAAGGGAGAAAAGAAGAGAGAAAAATAAAATAATTAAATTTTTTTATTCCATATCTGAAATTGAAAAAACTATTGCTTCTATATAGGCAAATACAACTAATCACTCAAACTAACTCAAATTTTTCTCCTTAAAATCTTATAATATAAAATCAAATATAAACAAATCAAAGACCAATTCAAATTATAATTTAAATAACTAATTATTTTGAATTATTCTAATTTTGAATTATTTTAACACTTTCCCTTAATTCAAAATTAAAAAAATCAAGCTTTCATGAAAACTTTTTTTTTTATGATGTACTATCCATCACAACCGTTGATGTACCATCTCATCAACTTCCTTCTTTGTTGATGCACTCTCTCATCAACTTTCTTCTTCTTTCATACTTAAAGTCACAAAATTTCTTTTGAGATTTAAGATTTGCATCTTTCTTGTTCTTTCATTGCCTTGATACACTACAAAAAAAATTCTAATTAGCGACAGAAATTTCCATCGCTAATTACCAGAATTCCGTCTTTAACATAAATTAGCAATGCCGTAATGAACAGTCGCTAAAAGCCCAGTCGCGAATATATTAGCGACAGAATTCAAAATCAGTCGCTAATTTAGCGACGAAAATTTTCTTCGCTAATTTTTTCGTCGCTAATTTATATTCATAATTAGTCGCCGTTATTATAATAATATTTAGCGACTAAATTTTCCATCGCTAATTTCGTTGCTAATTATAAATTAACTGTAAGAGTTAGCGACGAAATATTAGTCGCTGATATTTCTTAAATTATATCTATTACACATTAGTGACAATTTCTGTCGCAAATCCGTCGCTAAATTATTACAGAATTAAATTTTTTCTTATTCTATATTTTAAAATTTTAATCCTGATCGTTATTTATTTATTTTCATCCTGTACATAACAATAATCTCACACAAATTTATTTCAAATCAGAATATATTTAAAAATACACAGTTTAAAAAATATATATTATAATAGTATGTAATTCAACTTTTCTATTAGCTTAAAACAAATTATGAAATGTTACAAATTACAGAGTGCAATTGGGTAATTTCTCAAGCATCTTTTCATATATATATCAAAACAAATAACATGTACACTGTGTATTCAACTAAAATTTTATCCTAGTTCTCCATCAACTGAATACTTCAGCATATCAAGGGATACAAACACAATATATTAAAAAAAAGGAAACTAATTTCTTCGCGCAAGAGCTGCAACAATGCCACCAGCAACCACTCGCACAGTTGTTACAACAATGCCAATGTCAATTATACCATCTGTTGAAAAAAATAATAATAATCAGTAGCTCCACCAAAAGATCAACAACATTATTATTGAGATTGGATATCTTTTAGCTTTACCCATACATGTGTTTAATTGCAATCTAACCAAGTATCTTATAAATTAGCATCTCTTAGCATGCTAAATAAAAAAACATCATTAATTCTAGCATGAAGACAGACAGATTAAAGCACAAAGACACTGGTTCTATCTCTTTGGAAACTGGTTCTATACATCATAATAATAGAGAAAAAATGAGGAAAATGAGAGATCTTGTAGTTCAAGTTTTTATGGAAGTGCACTTTGAAGCAATTAAAATTGAGCAAATATTCACTTGAAAATGTAAGGACCATACTAGGTTATCCGGATTACTGTTACTTATCGTAATATTTTAATAAATAATACATATAATAAACATAATATGTTCTGTCACATAATGAGTTCTTTGACTTTATAGTTTATACACTATAACAAGTTGCATAAACATATACTCTGATACATCGTAAACATATTTTCAGTTAATAGTTACAGAACATATTCATTACATTATTTTATAAGATTTACACAATCAAAAAGAGAAATAGTACAATTTAGACATCCTAACCGCTCTTCCTAGCTGGTGTTGACCTTATCCCTGAAGCAACGACATATCTTGAACCTATACAGATAAACACTCGTGCTAAACTATAAAGCTTAGTGGGAGAACAATACATGTATGAACAACCACTCACAGTGATTGTTTTCAAGCACACAATAAACAATAATAATGTCAAGATATTATAATTAACATGCAAGAGTTACAATATAATTCACATAGCATATTTAATATTATAACGTTACTGTATAAGGATAGATTATAATAAAATAATCAAATATTTATCAATATTATATATATACCGTTCATTTCATATCGTGAAATGCCTGCTAAAGTCCTATGAGTGTGGATAACGGATGCTACGGATACCCGTAGATATCAAATATATATAAATATCCGGAGGTATTATTATTGTGGATACCCGAAGGTATCAAATATGTGGACTCAATCAGGGTCAAACCTGTGGTCCCAAACGGGAAAAAATAAAGACCCAAATGGGATCAAACCTGTAGCAACTGTAATCCTATAGGCATGTCTATCTATCCACCACCAAGTTCTAAATGCAGGCACTTATTCAATTCATATCTCATATATCCTTTGGTTCATAGTATACGGTTCATCATAGGTATGATAAATCAAACAATAAAATAATGTTCTCTAACTATCATGTCACAATCATAGTACATATAGATAATCAGTATAATTCAATCATATTCAAGTAAACGTTTCCATGTATCAATTACTATAACTTTACCCTTATATTGCTTATACATTTCATATGCTTATGATTGTTCACTATCATATATTTCATATTTAAGGTGAACTATATAATTGAGGAAAAGAGTAGTTGATCTTATACCACAAATGGGGTCTTAACTATCAAGTTTTAACTTATGAAGGAGGGTCACGGTTACTACCAATTCATGGTAACCATGGCCCAAGACATGACATAGGGGTCACGGTTACTACCAAATTTATGATAATTGTGACCTAGTTGCACTTTCGGGTCTGACGTAGCCTCACGGTCATCACCGAATGAGTAATAATCGTGTTCTATACTTTTTAAAGGGGTCACGGTTACTATTAAAAGCTTAGTAACCGTGAGGTAGGATGGATTTTGGCTCTGGATTGAAAACTGGGGTACCTCACGGTTACTATGAAATTCATGGTAACCGTGAGGTCCAACCCTCCCAGAGACAAATTTTCTGTCTCAACTTATATGCCGTTTTTGGCCTATAAAACATCATTTTTAGGAAAAACCTCATTCTACAAAGTTGTATTTATGTATGTCTAGTTTTCAAAACATCAAAAATTGACCCAATCAGAGCTCTAAATCTCAAGATATTCACAAAAATCATAGACTGCTCCCAATAATAGGGGCAGCAGTCAAGACCCGGATTCAAGCCTATTTTTCTCTATCATGCCAATTGATTTAGATTTCGTGTTCTTCATATGAAATTAAGATTGTGAGTCTAGTTTCATATCCAACTGAAATTTCTTAATTTCAATTACGGGAACTCAAGATATCAACATATTTGCGCTGACTGATCATGTGAATTCTAAGATAGTTTTTCCCTATCTCTAACAAAACTTCTTATTTCGGTTTCCAATCAATTCTAACCTCAAATTTTCATGATATTCACTTACTATAACATCACATATTGCTATTATTGCATCATATACGTAATAAAAACACACAAGTAAGGTTAGGTTCCCATACCTCTCAAGACTCCACCAAACTCTCTTTCTTCCTTATTTTTCTCCTTCATCCTCTCTATCTTTGCTCTTCATCTCTTCTTGCTCCTAGCCTTATGTTGCTGTAAAAAACCTTCTTCATTTTCATTGCAGAAAGGCCTAGATGTTCATCTCTACTGCTTCTTTTGCTGCTCAAACACTCATTTACTTCTCCCCAAGCCCTGAACATTACATGGACACAACAAAGAGAGGCAAAGTTCATGCATGAATGAAATAATATAATAATTCAAGAAACAGGAATAATAATTAGTCGGCCAGTAAGTTTCAATTACCTTATATAAAAAAAGGTAAAAAAAAAATGAAAACTACATTCGTCTATTGAAACTCAACCTAAAAGAAAATACAATAGTTGTGTGCATGTATGTGTAATCTGTTTAGCTACAAGGCATGGAATCTTTTTGAACTTTAGATCTTAGAAATTTATAATAAGAGATGATTAAAAAAATGGGTAATATTTATATGTACCAGAGATTAACAGTAGATCTTTGCAAGGAAAGAAGATGAGATCCCCCAGCAGAAATAGAAGAAATATCATAAATAAATAGGAGAACACTTTTCGTACTCAGAATCAGACCAGAAAAAGGAAAGAAAAGCAAAACTCCAACCCCAAAAAACAATATGCAACTTACAGAAAAAGTAGAACATAGTGCTAGCCCCATCTTTGTTATACAAGTAAAAAAGCAAGTTCTTAGATACTTTGAGCACTACAAGAACATGTGGAAATATAAATAGCCATAAAATCTTGTGCGTGCGTGCGTGTGTGAACATAAAGAATCATTTATACGCAATCTATTCAAATAATTGCTATAACAATATAAACAGATAATCATATTCAACAATAGTTTAGAATGCATAGATGGGCTAGCATCCAATAATATCAAGACAATGAGCCTTAACCCCATGACCACTACATAACTTTTATGTAGCATACAGCTGATTGGAAGGTGCAAGCAAGCTGAAATGCGAGATCTGCATATTACAGCAGAGGGGACAATAGGATAACCAAATTACCTAGAACTAATAGGGAAGTTAGCTGGCAATGAAGATGAATCAGCCCGGACAGTATCCATAACTGATGCCCCACCAATTGTGTTGTTATTAACTGCACCAGTGCAGTTGGCCAAATGATACCTTTGCATTTCTCCAAAATATCAACGACATACTGCTCCCAACATCAAACAACTACAAGAAGCTATACAACCTTAATCTGCATCTGGGAAATATGGGCATATGTACGACCAAAGCTGCAACCAAATTAAACAAACAAACCGATTTATTAATAGCATCCCAAAAGCAGGTTAACAATTGCTTGTCTCTGAACATGAAAGCTAATAGTTAATGTTATAAAACTACCATCAACAACTATGCAAAGCAAATGGGATATTCAGGCAACTTACTTTTTTCTGAACAAAAGAGATTAAATTCGCCCAAGTTTCTGCTAATGGATATTTAAATTTATCTAAATCTGCTATAAGCACCTATGACAAACAAAATGCAGTGACCTCAACAGTCTAATAAAGCAATATTTACAGATAAAATTAAAAGCTAAGAATGCAAATAGAATGAAATTGACAAAGGCACCGTGCCTGAGAAATTAAGGGATGGCACGTGGCAGTATGAACAGAAGCATCTTGAACGGAAGAACCTGATCCAGCTAAAAGAATAGAAATGGAATTTTCATTGCCCAAAGCCTTTGCTGCCTCTACTGCATTGATGCATCTAATCTTTATAGCTCTACTCTGATGTTCGGCTAGAATCAGTATACTCACCTAATAATTTAAGGGGGAGAAAAAAACACAGAGAGAGAGAGAGAGAGAGAGAAAGAGATAGAGTGGTTAATTTAACAAATTATGACGATTATCGAAGAACTGGCTTTGCCTAAAGAAGAAGCTAAGACTACACATATATACATATACAGAAAAAGAGAGAGAGCTCACGGATCTGAAACGGGAGATTAAAGAGGAATATCGAGGAAGAATAGTTATTTTGAAAGCCCTGAGCATTGCCATTTGATCGAAAGCAACGCTGGTGTTTCTCCCATCTCCACAGGCAGAAAAAGATGAAGCTTCGCTTTTTGAGAGGAGGAAAATGGAGAATAGAGGAGGCAGAGATCAGATGTCGGCTCCAACCTAGAAAAGAAAAGATGAGGAGGCAAAGAGGGGTAACTAGGGTTTTCAAAAAGACAAAAGTGTCCCCGCTTTTATTAAAATAATATCAATTAAATAAGGAATAATTTCGTAAATACATTTACCTAGAGTTTTTTATTTGTACCCATATATATATATATATATATATATATATATATATATATATATATATATATATATATATATATATATATATATATATATATATATATATATGTATTGAATATATTAATACAGTATAGAGTATATTATCATTATTTTTATAAAAAAATTTTAAAAATATATTCTACATATTAATTTATATATTTTTATCTCATTTAATTATTTTATTATGATTTTAGTCCTCAATTTATTTGAAATAATTTTTAATATTAATTAGTAACAATAAATATTCATTTGTATTTTTCATTTATATTGTAATGTTTGGAATAATAGAAATTATAATTTTTTAAAAAAAAATTTAATATAAAATAGGCAAATAATATCATATAAAATATTTTTAAAAATAATTAGTGATCATAAATATTCACTTAATCTTTTTTTACTGAAATAAATTAATATTAGCGACACAAATATTCCCAAGTTTCATTAACGTTTATCCTTATATAACTGTTACATAATTATATACATTAACCATTTTTCTTTTTTATCGCTACCAAAATGATTTTATATATATATATATATATATATATATATCAGCCTTCAAATTATACTTACTCGTATAGGATTCTCAATAAATTGATCCTCGTGAACTGGTATCAGAAATATTGCTCACATATTAAAAAATATTTGTCAGATAACTCAAATTTTAGGGCGTTACAGATCAAACTCTCCAATTTTAGATTTTATTTCTTATTTCCAATAAGATAATTTATACTTTTTTAGTATTATGATAAGTTCATATTTATTTATTTTTTAAAATAAATTAAAATTTAATGAACAATCAATTCTATTTATTTGGATGCTAATTTTTTTATTATAGATAATTATATGATCACATGTAACGAATAAATAATTTATTAAGATATGTGAAAAAAAAAGGTCAATTTCACTATGTAAAGAAAAAGATCAATTTCAGTAGTTCTTATTTTTTTACTATGTGAAGAAAAAGGTCAATTTCACTAGTTCTTATTTTTATCTTGCTATAGAAAATAGTTATTTTTAGTTGAAACAGTGGAGAGAGGTGAGGGGAGAGAAAATATTATTTTTATATGTAGAGTAAATTTTTGAAATTACTAAAATACCTCTACCAAATTTCATCATTTTATCTTTGTATTCAAAGATAATTTTGTAAATATATATAACTAAAATTTTTAATAATTAAATTTGCTCAAAATTTTAACAAAATAAAAATAAATTATAAAATTTTCATAATCATTTTAAATGAAATAATAAATTTTATATTATTATTATTATATAAATATTTATATTTATTATTTTTCATAGTATGACTATATAATAATTATAACAATTACTTTATTATTATTACTAAAAATGTGAATTTTTTAAATAAATAAGTTTATATTTGGAGATAATTGATAAATAAATCAATAGAATTCCTAATAATTTAATATTTGATTTAAATTTTATAAAATAAAAATAAATTATAAATTTTTTATTATTATTTTAAATGAAATAATAAATTTTATATTACTATTTTATAAATATTTATTTTTATTAATCTTGAACACGTAAATATATAATAATCGTAATAATTAGTTTATTTTTATTATTAAAAATGTAAATTTTCTAAATAAATAACTTTAGATTTTGGTATAATTGATAAAAAAAATTATTATCGACTTATAAAATAATTTATAATTTTCAGTTACAAAATAAAATATTGATTTCAAATGGTCTATATTAAAATTACTTGAAACTATACATAAATCATGTGAGTGAAATTAAAAAAATTATTTTTTAATTTATTTGCGACGGAGTAGCGACTAATCATTTCCGTCGCTAATTGTTTTTACTGTAACAAATTACTATTAGCGACAGTCTCTCGCCTTTTCTTCCTGTAGGACAATACTCTTTTTTGAGATTGCTTGCTATAAGATGAAGGCTAGCTGGTGGTCTTGTATAACTCGTAAAGGTCTGTTGCTAAACCGTTGCAAAAAAAGGCTATAATTTCCCTCCAAAATTAGCGACTAAAATGTTCGTCGCTAAAGTTTTTGGAACTAATTTCATGAATAAAAAATTATAAAATTGAGCGACGAAAATATTTGTCGCTAAATTCGTCGCAAAACATAGCGAGTATACTTCCCGCCATTAATTAGTGACTGTTTATTATTTCCGTCGGTAATTCGTCGCAAAAATAAAAATTCCTCCCCACGACGACTGTAAAACAGTCGTGAATCCATCGCAAAATGTGCGACGAAAATGCTGCCGTCGCTAATTGGCAGTTTTTTTTTGTAATGATATAATTATTTCAGCAAATTCCAAGATTCCTTTGCAGCATCGTAAGTCATAATTCTTGTAAAAACAATTTCAGAGACAACTGAATAGATTATAGATAAAGCTTTTGGAGCTTTTGCTTCTTCTTCCTCATGAGCTCTTATCTGATTAAGGGTTGGATTATTTCCTAGAGATTTCAATTCTCTTTCCTTTTCAATCCATTGCCATAAGTCAAGACCTTTTAGATGAGTTTTTATCTTGACAGCTCACACTCGATAGTTTTTGCCATTGAAAATTAGAGGTGAGGAAATTAAATATTAGTGGCAGCCATAAAATAAAATAATTGAATTTTTTTATTCCATATCTGAAATTGAAAAAAATTATTGCCTTTATATAGGCAAATACTACTAATCACTCAAACTAACTCAGATTTTTTTCCTTAAAATTCAATAATATAAAATTAAATATAAACAAATTAATCAAAGACCAATTCAAATTATAATTTAAATAACTAACTATTTTGAATTATTCTAATGTTGAATTATTTTAACATCTTTCTCGCACAATTGAAATGCAGTTCATCTCTTATTAGTTCTATTTCAAGCTATCATAATTGCAGAGGTGGTAAAATATTTGACATGGAATAATAATAATAACAACAAATTAGATCTTAGTTATTGATTCTAAGGATTCCATTTTTGTGGTAAACGGAAGAACCTTGGAAATGAAGTGATTTTTGTTGCATAGTGTAACGAGGAGAATTAAGTAGCACCAGCCAGTATATTGTATACCACAATTGGGCTTCTCACCGCATAATCTCCATATCCCCACACAATTGCCCCTGACATTATTGGCTTCTGTGAAATTCTTGGGCCACTTACCTTCACTCTCAATGTTTTCTTCTCTCCAATGCCAGAGAATGAAATAACAGGTGGCTCAACTGTAACGCTGATGGCACCTGGCATATAAACACTAACACTGTAAGTTGAGTTTGGCTTCCCAACGTTTGTCACTATTCTGAGTTTGGCTTCCCAACGTTTGTCGCTATTCTTGTAAATGTTCCTTGAATTGGCTGCCCATCTTCAATTGCAAGTGAGAAACTTGGGTAATTTAAATCTCAAGCTCTTCCAAGCTCTGTGCTCTTGCATACGCTGCTATTATCGCCTGTGATCAGTCTAAGAGTGGTTGTACTGTAGCCTTGCTTGCAAAGGAAACTAATGTAATCGGTTTCAGATGCATCATAAACAAGCCTAGGGTCTGCTGCTTGGACCGGATTGATATGACCCGACCCATATGCGAATTCAAGATCCGGGTGCTTCCTTGAGTCCAAGATTGTAGCTGTTGTCATGAGATCAGACTTAACAGCAGCCGAAGACCAGTTAGGGTGGGCGGCTTTAAACATAAGCAGCGGCGCCACTAGCATGAGGGCAAGACATGGAAGTCCCTGAGATAATGTTAAAGTTTACGCTTCTTTTATCATCATAATAGATGGAGGGTGGTGACACAGGTGACCAAGCCGCATGTCACTCCAGGAGCTGTTAGATCGGGCTGTTTTTCCAACATTTCAAAATCCGTGTAAGTTTCTCTTTCTATATTATAGAAATTAGATAGAGAGATTAATAGATTACCTTGAGAATATCAGAAGTGATCATGTTGGGTCCTCTAGAAGAAAATGACATAACTGAGGGTGCCATAACATCTGTTGGAGTCTCACCCACTAGAATTGTAGCAAGCAAATGGATTCCTGAAAGAGAAAAAAGAAGAATTATTGTATGGAGAACAAATCAAAAATAAAGAAAGTATTAATGTGTTATTTGATCTTATTTTGTGGATCTGATGTAATCCAAGACTTCTTTTCCTTCTTCTATAGGGATAACAGTAGCAGGTAGAGGATAACTAAAAGCAAAATCCTTGCTGTACTCAGAGCTAGCCATAATGGTGCCAACACCATTTGCTAGAAGAACGCCAGAACCATCCCAAACAGTTTCACAAAAAAACAATCTTTCCAGCTGCTAAGTGTGAATTCAAGGCACCAGTGATGCAGTGTTTTGCAATTTCAGGGTCAGCACCTGCAGAGTAGTTTGCTGCATCTCATCTCCAAATCAAGGGGTAAGTCCCATTCGACATAAAGCTATTAATGGATAGCCCCTTCAATCAGATCCATAATATGATTAGTATGTAATGAATTAATTAAAGAAAGATGTATATGATGAATAGGGTTCTTGTAAAAACTCATAGTGATGACTTTTCCATTGCCAAGCACAGCACTGGCGACGAATTTCTTGTCAATGGTGCTAGCAGCGACAGTCAATGTCCAAGGACCAACATTGCAGGCAGTGTAAGGGTAAGGTCCTGAGTTTCCAGTAGAATTAGAGGTGAGAATACCATACTTCATGGCATGGAAAGATCCAATAGCAATGGGGTCTTCCGTATAAGGGAATGCCCATGGAGCACCAAAAGACACTGATAAAATATCAACACCATCTGCTATTGCATCATCAAATGCTTTCAGAATATCTGCACTTGCACATCCAAATGACCAACATACTTTGTACACTGCAATTCTTGCAAATGGAGCTCCACCTCTCGCTGTTCCTTCTGCTAACCCAAAATAGCTTGCTCCTACTTTTCTACCTGCTGCTGTTGAAGCTGTATGGGTTCCATGTCCCCGAGTCTCTTGGGGATGTGAAGTCGGTTTCAAAATACTAGTTTTCACTGTTGTAGTATCTGGCTTTAATGATTCAAATAAGCTCAAAATTAAATAGTAATTAATTTGGTAGTGCAAGAGAAAGAGAGCTGACTTGTTGCAGATGAAGTTGCCTTCACCTTGGCATGTTCCTTTCCCATTTAAATGGCGCGGGACCCATTCCCTCACCGCTAAAACTCTCAGATTCTGGCCACACTCCTGGAATATAAAACCATATATATATATATATATATATATATATATTAGTTAAAGGAAAAGCTTAAGTTATATGTATATTATAGAATAATAATCACAATAGTAATAATAATAAGAACCTGTGTCAAGAAGACCGATAATGACGTTTCCTTGTTGAGCTCCAGTGAGTTTGGCTTTGGAAATACCCATGAAATCCCATGACCTTGTTGTGTGTATCTTCAGTATGTGATTTGGAATCACAGATATTACCCTTCCATTTCTGGATCCCACATTTTGGTTTATTTACCAAATTACAATGAATAAATAAATAATTAACAAAACTATTTTTATTATAAACTTTAACCTGAACGTCTCTACACTTCTTCATCCGATAACTTAGCCGCGAATCCATTGAAACTTCTTCCATAATTATAATTAAACTAATGACTCTTTCGCTGATAAAGTGCTGCAATAACCATGAAACAAAACAACAAAAAGTATATATAATTTTTCACATGATGAAACCTTATTATCCTTAAACAATCCAAGATTAAGAAGTGTGTGTGTGTGTATGTATATATATATATATATATGAACCTTCCAAGCACATTTGCCAGCATGGAATGGTGAGTGGATGCAGCAGAAAAATCTCCCCGGGGCTTGGCTCCTATGTATACAATGTGAATCTACGCATAATTAATTAAGATATATGAAGAAAAGTATTAATAAGATTAAAGTACATTTCAAATTAACTTACTGAAAACAACGAGAATACCTTCTTGCCAGAATTGGCATGGCAATGCATGAGAAATGCAGACAGCAACAATGGGAAAAGAAGAGAAAACAGCCCCATTAATTTGGCCATCTATACTAAATATGTTTGATTCAGCAAATGTAGGTGGTTAATGTTTTAGCGATGAATGATAGTGGTATTTATATAAGCAAATCGGACACTTGTTTTTAACGCATGAAATTCTTGTTAAGTGGATGCAGGCTGTGGTTGTCCATCGCCAAAATCAATAAATGGATTCTTGTGGAATCGGCTGCACCAACAAACAACACTAATAAAATATTTCATTCTGCACTCAAAGGGTGAATGGTAAATCCTCATTCTCCAATTCCCTTTTCCTTCAAAAACAATAACTCTTTGGCAATTACTCAGAGCCTGTTTACTTACAGAAAATTACTCCAGTTTTTCAAAAAAAATTTCACATAAAATAGAAAATAGAGATCATGTTTATTTTCGTCAATTTTCTAAAATAGAAAACAGAAAATAAATTTTTCAGTTTTTCAAAATAAAGAAGAAATTGAAAAATTAATAAAAGATGTTTTTGAAATTTTCTAAATAATATTAATACATACACACACATATATATATAAACATACATTCATATACATATACATGCATATGTAAATTTTTGTATGTGCATACATACATAAGCATATGCATGTACATGTATATGTATATGTATATGTAGTATATGCATACATACATACATATGGATATGTATGTGTATGTATATACATACATACACATACATATGCATATGTATATGTATACATACATATGTATATGTATGTATATATATGTGCATATATACATATACATATGCATATACAAATATACATACATACATATATGCATGCATGCATGCATGTATGTATCTATATACATATAAATATGTATTTATGCATATACATATACATATACATATATACACATGCACATACACACACATACATATTCATATACATGTATCTATATGTGCTTGTATGTGCATACATACATACATATGTATATATATGTATATACATACATATATATACATATGAATATATATATATATATATATATATATATATATATATATATATATATATATATATATATATATACATACATACATGTACATATGTGTGTATTCATAAATACATGTGTATGTATGTGCATATATTCACATGCATATGTATATACATATACATATACGTATGTATGTATGTATGTATGTATGTATGCATACAAATACATGTAATATCTGTATGTATGTATATATATATATACATACATGTGTGTGTGTGTGTGTGTATACACTCACACAAATAAATGCTCCAATTTTCTATTTGTTGATAAATAAACGCGTTTTCTAAATTTTTTACGGAAAATAAATACTCAAATTTCTAAGAAAATATAAAATAGAAAACTATTTTCTGTAAGTAAACTCACCATTAATTTTTTGAATTAGTTTCTAAATTTGACTTCATTTTTTTAATACAGTGGTACTAAGTATATCAATTTGCACATTGCTGACATTAGCCTGCATACTATGCATGTTTTCAGTTAAGATAAATGATTATATATTATTAGAAAGACCGACATTTCTAAAATTAAAATTAGATAAAAAAATGAAAAAATCTAAACAACAAAATTGATGAAATATTTGAGCAAAAAATGAAAAAATTTATCAATCGCTACAAGAAAATCTGGAAATAGCAACGAAAATGATTACGTTGCTAAATTAGCAACGGAAAACCAAAATAGCAACGGAAAATAATTTTCGTTGCTAAAATTGGTTAAACTTTGTAGATTTAGCAACGGAAAATATTTAGTTATCTTCCGTTGCTAAAAGTGAAGGGAATTTTTGGCGCCAAAATTTAGCAACGGAATCACTATTTCGTTGCTAATTAAGGCGCCAATAGATGGCAGAAAAAATTTGAAACGAAAAATAGCAACGAAATATGATTTTCGTTGCTAATTTAGCAACATAAAATAATTCGATTGCTAAATAGCAATGAAAAATAATTCGGTTGCTAAATAGCAACGAAATTTATTTTCGGTTGCTAAAATAGCAACCGAAACATATTTCCGTTGATATTTAGCAACCGAAAATAAATTCGGTTGTTAAAATAGTAACGGAATTTAAATTCCACTGCTAAATTGCAACCGAATATATATTCGGTTGCTAAAATAGCAACGGAATTTATAATCGTTGGTAAATGAGGGATATTTAAGTAATTTTTTATTTGTTGCCCTAGCCATAAATTAGCCCCAAGTATCAAATTCTGCCTCCCTCTCTTTTATTTTCCTTTATCTTTTCCATCAGTTCCAGAGAATCCCCCTTATTTCTCGTTTGTTGGTTTAGATTATTGAAACCCTAACATAAGCTCTTGAAGAAAGAAATGGCTTCATTCAATCAAGCTCCTCCTGGCGATCCAAAGGCCGGAGAGAAGATCTTCAAGACTAAGTGCGCCTAGTGCCACAATGTCGACAAAGGGGCAGGACATAAACAAGGTTTATTTTGGTTATGTGTCTATTTCTAAATCTGTTTTCTTTTTCTTTTGGATTTTGGTTTTCTCTTGAAGGATCTGATTTATTATGAGAATGGTAAAAATATTCAGCTTTTTTTTCGTTTAGGATCTGCAGGACCTAACTTTAATGGGTTTTTTGGTAGGCAATCTAGGATAACCCCTGGCTATTCACTGAAGTATTCCTCCATATGAATTGGGCGATTGATGGTGTTTCTTCTTTTCTTTCACTTTTCTCTTTTTCTTAGCAACAAGTTGTGATCTTTGACTCGAAAGCTGTGATATCCTTTATAAATCTTCACTTCTCATGTTTTTTTTTCTTTTAAATTTAATTGTAGTTGGCTCGGTTAACTAAAGTATTCCTTTATATTGTGTGATTGATGGTGTTATCACTTTTTCGTTTTTAAACTTGGGTTCATTTTCTTTTTTCCATTTTAAGTTTCATTGTTGTTGGATTAGTTCAGTGAATTTAGATCTATATGAATTGGGTTATTGATGGTGTTTTTGTGCTTTTCCTTTTAATTTTCTTTTTCCTGGAAGCAAAATGTGATCTTTGACTTGAACAGCAAATTTTTGAGGGATATAAGGGATCCAGAACATCTGTATTTGCTGGAACATCTTAGTGTCTCTCAAAGGAATCCATCACCGTTGATGACAAACTTGGCTGTATTCTGTGAGTATTTCTCATTGTTTCATGTCTAATGTTTGCTTTTCTTGTTTATGAATGCACCCAATTGTATGAAACTAAAATTGATGAATGTTCAGTGCCATTTTGTATGTATATATAAAACTGCATTAACAGGTTACCAAATATTCTGACCTATTATAGTTATAGTTTGAAATCGGGGTTAATTAATATTCAATTGCCCTAACAGAATGCAATTCTATTGAAATCTAAAACTTCATTCCCTATTATTCTTCACACTACATTAACTAATGCAATGATTTTGAGTTGCGGCTGCAAAAATTAACCAACAAGCTATCATTCTTTTATCAATGATAATATTCCTACATATAGCTATAGGACTGTGACCAAACTAATGCATTTTTTTATCATCATGGTCGTGAGCATCAAAAAAGGCCGAGTATTAAAATTCCTGAAGCATCAAAATGCATCAGACTCACAACCATCTTTTAGGCCAAGCATCGCAATGATTGTAACTGCTCAGTATCTCAACAAAGGCGACAGCATTTTAGGCCAATGTGGCGTGTTAGAGAGCATATGGCATTCTTAATCAGAAATCTCCAGTTTTATATTCAGGTAACTGATGACATATATTTTTTTTAATAGAGGGGGGCATATATTGGCAACTGCTTTGGAGATAATTTTTTGAAATACATGTAAGCTAAATGCTAAAGATAAAATCATTAGGCTGTGAAATGGCTTGTGCAGCTGTATATTTTGCAACCATAAGGTATCTGAGTGTCGGATGGGGTATTGGTGTGTCTCTTTACACCAGACAAGACATGCCCCACTACCACTGCACATAGCTTTATTAGACAACATTTTGCCTAATGGTTTATGATTAACATTTTGGAGATCTATTTATCATAAAAAATGTCTTGTCCCATTATTTTAGGTGGATGTGATAGAATCTCAATGGAATGTTTTGCCAGCTCATATCCAAGATTCTCATGACTTTACTGAACTTATGGGCTTCCATCAAGAGTAAGTAAAATGAATGGTTAATTGTTGCCTTGTACGTCATTATTTGATTGAAGTGGAAATTTTTACACTGGATTTGTGTTTGGAAAGGTCATAATCTGTTCAGACTTGTATTTTGCAAATTAATACTTACAAATATTTCTTTAATATAGGTATTTATCTGCTTTAATTTCATAGTCTTTCTTGGTCATTAGCTCTGTATCGAGGATATTGGATAGCATAATGAGGCTCTGCCTGCAATTCTGCTGGAGCATTGAAAACCAAGGAACCAACCCTAATACATCTGATCTGGACCATATAACAGATGTTTCTTTTATTAACATTTCATTAGCTGAATTGATGCACAGTTTATATTTGGAAAAATATACAAAGCCTCATAAGCATCTGAATGCTTGTGCCTTTCATTTTTGTATTGGACTAGATTTGAGCTTTGTGGTTTTTGTCCTGGGACTGTTGTTTCATCTATTTGTAATATTTTGTTCTATATGTTTCTGGTTGGAACTTATAGCTTTAACATTATAAGGACTTTCATTGGAACTCTTGGAACTTATAGCTTTAACATTATAAGGACTTTCATTGAGCAAGTGAAATTGGAGCCATTTAATTTGATTCGCCTCTCTTACTTTGTCTCTATATGAATGTCTGTATTAACTAGGTATTTTATATCATTTTATGACATATTGTAGGATGTTGTAGCCTGGCTTGAGTACTTTGAGTCCAAGGCATTTGAACAACAAGAAGTTGCACGGAATGGTACTAGAAAGCCTGATACATCTATAGCTACCAAAGGCCACCTGAGGTGAAATAACTTAACATTTTCCTTGATGTATGAACCCTCAAACAAATTGGTCTTATTTTGGATTTATTGTACTTTGTTTCTCTGCTACTTCTTTAGATAATTAATTATCATACCATGGCAAATTTGCTACTATATACTGTAGTTTCTTTTGTGTCTACCACTCCTTATGATACTATGTGCCGGCTATACTTACAAATCATAGTTTGTCTGCTAGATACTTTCGTGTCACTTTACCGGGACTTTCCTAGTATTTGGTTGCTCCCCTAAAGATTTTCAGGTCATGATCCAACCATTTTGGAATGTCATAAATAATTTTTTGTTTATGATGCTCTTCAGTCTATTTTCTGGCTGGGATACTATTGCATTTCTGTCTAAATTTGGAAAACTATCATGACATGTTTCCACATACTTATAATAATAACCCATTGCTTGTTTGTAAATTTAAGAATCATTTACTATGGTTTTCACTTATATCAGGCCTCAAGAGTATTGAAGATGCATAGAAATATATGTTTACACACACACACACACACTTAATTGAGGTTTTTTTAGATTAAGACCTATATAAATAAAATTACTTATTTAATGCCTCAGATTGTTTATTTAAGTTTCAATATTTTATGTATTTTGTGAGATTAATTATTAGTAATAATAGTAGTGATGGAATAGCGACGAAAAAATCGTCACAAATTTTTTTATACTAGTTGCTAAATTTAGCAATGGAATTCAACTTCAGTTGCTAAATTTAGCAACGGAAAATTAATATTTTAGCAACGGAATTTAAATTTGGTTGCTAATTTTGACCAATTCACCGAATGTTAGTGGTTAGATTTAGCAACGAAATTTAATTTTTGTTGCTAAATTTAGCAACGGAATAAACTTTCCGTTGCTAAAAATACCAACCGCCGAATTAGCAACCGAAATTTCCGTTGCTAATTTCCGTTGCTATTTTTGATTAGCAACGAAAAATTGACATTTTTCATTGCTAATTTTCGTTGCTAAATTGTAATTTTCTTGTAGTGAATTATAATGTAATATTTATATAATAGTTATTAATTTATATATTTAATATTATAAGTTTGAAAATTTGGTCACGGTGTGGTAATAGGGGTAGAGGTGGTGGCGATAGTGGCAGTTGGGGCGACATGTGTGTTAGTATGGGTGGTGGCAGTGGCAGCAGTGGTGTCTGCTGCGACGACAGGGGTGTGGTGGTGGTGACGACGGTGGCAGTGTAGTGGTAGGGGTGGCAATGGCTGTAGTGGTGACGGTAGTGTGGTGGTGGGGGCAGTGGTGGTGACAACGATGGTAATGGCAGTAGTGGTGGTGGTGTCGGCGGTATGGTGGTGGCGAGGCTGGCAGCGGTGTGGCGGTCGTAGCGGTGGTGGTGGTGAAAGCAGCATGGTGGTGCAGGCAGTGGTGGTGGCAGTGATGGTGATGGCGATAGCGGCAGTGTGGTAGTGTGGGCGGTAGTGGTGATAGCAATGGTGATGGCGGCAGTGGTGGCAGCGGCGACAGCGATGACAAGGGTGTGGTGGTGGTGGTGTGTCACGACCCAAATTCCGTCATGACTGGTGCATAAACTACCTAAATACTAGTTTATGCAAGCCTTAGCGAATAATCGAACTAGAGAATTTACTCAATCCATAAAAGTACTTAAAACATGAAAGAGTTAAAGTTCAAAGTCCAAACTTAAAGTTCTGTATACATTCCAAAAGTTAAACTATGAATGTCCACAAAATATAAAGAAATTATTTGAGATTCTAAAGTTTGACTAACATTTTAACTAAAACATAATATTATCTAATTCGAAATTAATAGCAAAAGGAACTAAGATTCTTGCCAACCAAAAGATAAAAGGGTGTGTCATATTTTATTTAGAAGGGGTGGGGTGTTTTTTGGAAAACATAGCAAAACGTTGCATTATAGCATTGAGAGTCATGTCCAAAATGTGGGCCCCGCTTGTCTGAAAACGCAGCACGTGGCTGCGTTATCATTATCTATAGTGGCAGTCTCACTCTGCCACGTGTCGTGTCTCTGTTGAAGACGCAGCGAATGGCTGCATTATCAGTCAATCCCTTTCTCTCTTCGCCACGTGGCGTGCGCTGATTGGAGGGAAAATAATTCCTTTTTTTCAAAAATTTTTATATGGTCCTAATATATTTAAGTTGGTAACAATGCAGTACTTCAAAAAATCATATTTGTTTTGTTATAAATAACAAAAATTTGTGTTCTTATTAATTATGCGATCCAAAAATCAGCCATGTTATTTGATAGTTTATTTTTCTCCATAATTCTACATATATTGTTGGATTTATGTTCGTTGTTATTGTGTACTACATTAGTTTCATAGTTTTCATTCAATATCATTTTTCATATAAATTAATATATTATAATTATTATAATTAACGGATAAATTATTTACTATAACTTTCATATCATACCCATCTTAAATATAAAATGAATAATTAAATATTTTTTAAACTATAAAAATTATGATTAATAACATAGCATGCATATTTATTTAATAACAAGAACACAAATTTTTATTATTTATAACAGAACAAAGATGATTTTTTTGAAGTACTACGCGCGTTGTTACCAACTTAAATATATTAGGACAATATAAAAATTTTTGAAAAAAAGGAATTATTTCCCTTTCAATCAACGCGTGCCACATGGCGGAGAGAGAAAGGGATTGGCTGATAATGCAGCCATTCGCTACATCTTCAACAGAGACACGACATGTGGCGAAGAAAGACTACCGCTATAGATAACGTAGCCACATGTTGCATCTTCAGATGAGAGAGGGCCCACATGTCAGACACGACTCTCAAAGCTATAATGCAGTGTTTTGTTGCTTTTTTCAAAAAACATCTCATCCCTTTTAAATAAAATCTGATACACCCCATTAATCTAATATATTTTTAAAAAATATTATTTAAAAAAATCCCCTTTTGTGTGTTTGGAAAATTTAGAATCAGATTTGTACCAAATATAAATAAAGATAGTATTAAATAATTTAATTTATTTATAAATTATAATTATAAATTAATTATATATTTTAATTAATTCAAATATAAAAAATAATCATAAAAATATTAAATATTTTTAGCAACGGAATAGCGACGGAAATTGTAAGGAAAGAAGGAGGTGACGTGGCAGCTTAATTGGCATCCAAATATTGTTAGCGACGGAAATCTTCATCGCTAATGGATAAATTGATAGAGTTTCAACATTAAAAGGGATTTATAATTTTGATACTCACATTATAAGGGTTCGAAGTTTAATACAAATATTGAAAAGAATCCTATAGTTGAAACTTTTTTTTGTAATTAACTCTTTTATTTATGCAGAATTTTTTTTTTTTAAGTTTGATTAGACTTGGTTCCAATCCAATCCATCCTGGCTCAACCGAACTTGGCTCATTCCATTTAGTATGTCGTAATTATATCAAGAGTTAATTTTCATTAAAAAAGGATGACCATTTGACTCATTTAAGTCACTATACAATCCATCTAAGCTAATGTGTAGGAAGTTCATGGGTCGATGTAAATCCGTTCAATCGATTTGGACAGGAACCTATTTATAACCCATAAATATTGCTCCATTTATAATTTGTTCATTTATGATTCAATTCAAACTCGGCCAATCCAACACATTTGCTAAGTATTTTGTCATTTGCTATACAATTTACATTGCTTTTGGGAATTTTTTTTCTTTTCACGTCATTTTCATATTGGAGTGATTAATTACAGTTACAAGATATATATATATATATATATATATATATATGGCTAACTTTTAAAAATATCAATTTTTTTTTTCAATTTTTAAAGATTTTTTTATCCAAGAGGGGCTATGATGGACGTTGTCACTGTAACAAAACTATGGATTCTTCTTGCAAATGCATTTATACTTTTTTCATGTAATTTAAAGTTTAACTTGTACGATCCTTTTAATAGGATAATATATACTATTGTTGCAATTGTCTTGTACTGGGAAAATATTATCTTTGGATTAAAAATTGATAGAAGTTTTGCAAAATTGCTTCTTTTACGTTTAATTTATACGAAATATTGATTTTTCTATATATAAAAAATTAGTTGTTGGCATTATAAAATGTTAAGTGTTTCATATGAATATGTTCCATTTGTATAAAATAAAGTGTTGCAGTTGCCATTGTACAAATAAGTTTTGCCATTGGATTTATAAAAAAAAAAAACTGTTGAAATATGCTATATAAACTTGTTGCCTTTTTTTTTAAGGAAAAAAAAATGTCGCTACCGCTAAATAAAACCGTTGCCTAAACTTGAAATGAAAACTGCTCCCTTTGCTCCATTTAAGGCAAGTGTTTTTTAAATATTGCATAAAAATATTTAAATCGTTACAATAATTTAATACAATGAAATCAAATATATTTTATAATAAACCGATGTTATAAAAGAATTGTAATAATTCTAATATATTTTGAAATAGTTCTTTACCGTTATCAATTGCGGTAGGGATAAGGTACAAATAAAATAAATAAATAAATAAATTGATGTATCTTAATTATGCTGATTCTTGCCGTAAAGTTTATTGTTGAAAATCCAATTACTATTTTTTTTTTGGCATAAAGAATTTAACTTCACAACGCATATATTAACCTTTTATTCTAAACATTCAATTTGAAGGATCAGCTGCCGTTAACGGAAAATGTGTGAAGTATACCGGACAATCATGTAACCCTGATAAAAATAAAAATAAAAGAAACCTCCGCAATAAAAATATCAAATTTTAATTCTTAAATAATTTAAGAATTTCTATTTAATTCTTTCGTTTAATTTGCTTTTCTTGATTTGCTTTCAACATCAACAATGGATTAAAAAAACAATGGATTTTTTTTTAAGAAATTGATGGATTTGATTTCAAATGGTCATTTTTTATATTAATTGTCTAAAATAAATAACCTAAGCTATTGTAGACTCGTATTAATTTTCTTAAAACTTTCAATATGAAATTCTCTCCGACATAAACAATATATCTTGTGGACGCTTTATATGTTATAATCTAATGTTTACGTGATATTATATAGATTCCATACATATCTTAGGGCTACTTACATTTAACATTTCACTTGAATTTTTATTCAACACATATGTTTAAATTTTATTAATTAGACACTGACGTTTTGATATTTTTTTAATTGAAAAACTCAATTAATTTTTCTGTTAAAAATAACCGAATTTTGAATTTTTTAATAAAAAATTAGTTTTAGATTTTTATTTATTTATTAATAAATAGAAAATTTTCGCTTTTAATTTTGTGACTTTTTTTTGAAATATATTAGCCATATATTTAAATAAAACTAGCAATTAAAGACAATGTTCTAATTTAATTATTAAAAATTAAAAAATTATTATTAATTTTTAATTATATTAACAACTTAATAAAAATTCCAAATATTATTTTTTTAAATAAAAAATTAAAATTTCCGTTGGATTTAATGGAAAAGTTAACAAAATTTTCAATTGAAAACGTACAAAAACATTAGTGTATAAATAGTAAAAATTTAAATATTGAATATTAAATTAAATTTTTTTAATTAACCCTATATTTTATATTCCATAATTTTGGGTCGTAAGCCTTCTGCGGCACACGTCTGCGGGTATGAAACTGTAGACTGCCATATATAATTTTAATTGCCATGAAACTGTAGACTGCCATAAGTAGTTTATGAATTGTGTTGAGTTGGCAAGTGCAACGCGGACATTTTAGTAACAAAACAGTGATACAAGAATATATTTAGAAATGTAGATTAGATATGCTTTTGAATATCAGGTTTTATCCATTCATATGAATTAAATTTTAGTGGTTAATTAATTTGGTAATCATGTTAAGAAGTGTTTATTAGTTTGTATAAAATTAATTAAATATGCATGCCAATAAAAATAATTAGTAGCATTTCATTTAATTGAATATTGTACGATGTCACAGAAATGAAATCTTGTGGCCAAATTGATAATAGCCATTAGAAGTGAGGATTACACTTAATAATTATAATCCTCATGTTATGGTTATGCTTGTGCTTCTTAATTGGTAAATTCCTCTTCTTGTTCACTTTACTTCTGACCATTTCTGTACATGCATGCTTGCTATTTTTGCCTGCAATTCCCACGTATTTAAGTAAAAAGCTCAAATCACATAATAAACAATAGAAGCAAAAGTGTATGAAAAATACCTCCTTGTCCCAATCACATCTCATGGTGATGGTGCCCAATATCAAGGTTTGCACCGCTGTTCCACCAAAAATCATTCCAGCCCAAATTCCCTGGTTGTGATTATTTGATTTTATTAGCCACAAAATATTCCTATTTATTTAACTTAATTAGAGTTTAATTAAATTTAATGGGGTGTTCTACCAATTTCTGGCAAACAACAGGCAACAAACCTTCCATAGAACTCATTAGAAACACCCAGAAAATGTCTTGAATGGCTTAAGATAAATTAAATTAAACATCCTAGCTAGCTACTTATAATTTCACACGAAAGGTGATTTTCAAACACTTGTCAAATTCTTAATCACATTTTATTATTTTTATTTTTTTGAGAAAAAGACAGATTTTCTTTTTGTTGTTTTATAATCATTGGCTAATTAATTAGTTAATCAATAGAAATAATACGTACCATAACTCCGAGATGGAAAAACCAACCCATTAAGAATCCAAGCGGAACACCAAGCAAATAATAGCAACCCAAGTTTATATATGCCACATACTTTTGCCATCCAGATCCCACTGCCACTCCTGCAAGGTTGAAATTTCATTTATCACAAAACTAATTGTTCTTCATAGCACATTAATAAATTAATTAATTAGAATTTAGAGAAAATAATTGGAAAATAAGAAGAAGAGTACCAGAGAGGATGGGCTGAACACTGTTGAGCAAAACAGTGAAGGCTAAGAGAAATGAGAGTTGATTGACGGCTTCAAGAACAGCTTGACTCGAAGAGAATATAAATGCAAGTTCATCATGGAAAATCATTATTAATATCCAAAAGAATATCCCAATTATGACTGATGTTGCCACTGATACTTGTGTTGCGAATTTTGCTCCCTTTCCATTCCCTGCTCCAAGTTCATTTGCAACCCTTACTCTGCATTTGTATTTGCATTACAACCATTAATAAATAATAATACAACCTCATAATTTCAAAAAAAAAAAAATGTTGATGATATTAGTTCTGGAGAAGAACTTTTCTATGACTAATCAATGTGTTGATTTGATTTCATTACCGATGCACAGACAGAAAAATAAAGTAGCAAATCAGAAAGTTGGAAATTTTCTTCTTCTTTTTTTTTTTTTTGTTGTCATATCTTAACTTAGACAAAATTTATTTATAAGAGGACATGTGTATGCTTAATTCCAAGATTAAGACATTGAAAGATGACATAAATTTTATAATATTTCTCTAATAAAAATAATTTATTTTTATTTAAAATTCTGAAAAGTTCTATGAGATAAGTTCCTAGAAATTGCAATTCAATCAAATTATGTTACGGACCGCTTGCAGCAAGTCATGAACCTCAGGACATTCAAAAAGTTAATGTAGAAGCAGCCAAAGAAAATTTAAAATTTACCGAAAATTAAGTAGAAAAGGACAATAAGGGAAAGAAAAAAATACCCTGTGCCTGCAAAGAAGGCGAAAGGAATCATCATTTCCCAGCCATTGATGGTCATGCTGCCAAAAAACATAAATGAGGCCAGTCCACACATATATATTAATATATGCCAAATGCTTGTAAAAAAAATGCAAATTATTATTATTATTTTGGTCATAATTCAAAAGTGTTATAACACAGTGATGTTGAATTTACAATTTATAAACATGTTGCTATTTATTAATAAAAGAAAATATAAATCCGATTCCTAAAGAAAGATAATAAACTGATGTGTAAGTAATAATATTTTTAAAGGACATACCATATGGACAATGCATCCAATGCGATCTCTGCATTCTTCAGATTTCCAGTCATCAATATCAGTATTCTGTAGTACCAATTCTCCAAGCTTTATAACCCACCGCCCAATAAATTAAACAATCATTAGAAGAGAGAATAGAAAATATTATAAATAATTAGTTAGAAAGAGAGGGGTAAATAAAAGTACCATAGCATGACTCCAGAAGCAGCAGAAAGTTTAGTGAATTCCCAGAGACCAGAAAAGGCTTCAATGGAGAAACCAGTCCAAGTAAGAGGACAACCACCAAAAATGGTGTAACCCAAATGTCCAAACACAAGAACCCACCAAGAGAAATTCAAAGTCATGGCAGTTCCAACTACTCCTAGTTGAAGTCCATACACAAAAAGCCAACTTACTATCACATGCACCACTAAAGCTGCCAATGATACCCATGCTATCACTGTATTCTTTAGCTGGCTCTGTAAGAATCTTTGCAACGGGAATTGAAATGCAAAGCTGAAGTGAAGTGGTATCATCAATTTTGACACCATTCCTGATAGCTCCGCCACATCCTTAGGTTGCCCTAATAACTTAAGTATTGGACTCGCAAAAAGATACAGTGGCAATATAAATAAACAGCAGAAAAACAATACTATCCATGACCTTTGCATGTATATTCCCAACATGTAATACTTTTTGGCACCAAAAGCTTGCCCACATAGCGTTTCCAAAGCACTTGCCATGCCCAACTATTACAAAAAAGACAGCTATCAGCCGTTGATCGAAAAAAATTAACCAATCGAATTCAGACAGTTATTAGAATCGAAACGATTATGGGCTTCGTACAAACATGATATGAACAAGAAAGGCTACAAATTGAGAGAGAGAGAGAAGAAACTATACCAAGAGACCAAAGTCAAATCCAACAATGACATTATTAGCAATGGAGATAGCTGCGAGCTCAAGGTCACCCAAATGGCCAGCAAAGGCTTGAGTGATAACAAGCATAGAATAAGAAGCAATACGGCTAAAAATGGCAGGCCCAACTATTTCCCACAATTTCTTTGATTCAATCAAAATCTTTCTGGAAAGGGGCTGTTGTTCTTCACCATATTGTTGTAGTTCTTGTTTCAATAGGGGAATCTTTGATTCCTCTACTGCACCGTTACTCGGCATAACTCGGAGTTCTTTGCTGCGATGTGTAGAGAAAAAAAAGAGAGGAATATGCAGAAATAGAAGAGGGAGAGAATGATGAGAAATGGTTTTAACTAAGGCGGCTCTTTGAGTTTGGAATAAGTACTTGCATATAATTATCTAGTTAAGATGATCAATCACGTCTCCCACCGAGTGGTCTACCATCCTGGTTCACCACACAATTTATTATTCACTCAACTCAACATTCATTCAATTTGATATTGTATATAGGATTCCAATGCATATTATGTCTATTTAAAAAGGATTTTCCAAAAATAAAATGTCTAAATTCGTGCATTCACATCACAATTAAGGAAAAAAATTAATTTCATAGATTTTTTTTTCCAAATTCAATAAATGGTATAGTAATTTAATTCGATATTTATTAAAAAAAAAGTTAGAAGAGCTGTGGAAGCTCGGCTAATCCAGGCAGCAAACAAACCGACGTGGGGCAGGGTGGGCATCGATTCGTCTGCGTAATAGGGAAATGAAAAAGGAGCCCAGGTCACTGCATACGGCAGCTTGTATTTTGTTGCTATCTCTATCCAATATCCACCATTCATTGGATTTTTATCCATTATGTGCTAACCTACAAAGAGATGACAGGCAAGTGGTTTGGCATGTTCTCGTTACAGTACACAATATATATCGCCTATTGAATAAAAATTCTTTTTATTTAACACTTCGCATAAGCTATGTTTAATGTATAGAATGAATACTGCTATCTTTCATCATTTTGCAGTTATAGATTGTTAATTATTTTTTATCTTTTCATTTATGCAATAATATTCTATCGTTTTCATTTAATTATTTCATCTTTTGTTGATGCAACAATAATTATATACATGTTTCATTTAATGCGACTGTATGTATTAGTGTAAAGAAAGTATCGGTGTAAAAAAAAACATTAATGATATAGGTACCATGCACAAGAAAGTATAGATGTAAAGATTACAACTTTTTTGACAAACCACCAGAAAAATAGGGGACATTGGTAATAGTGTAGATTTGCAAAGATGCCAGAAGGAAAGGAATCCTAGGCAGTTTGACTTCCATGCTTAAAAAAATAAATTATTTCCTCCATCAATCCGTACTACAATTTTTCTACTTTTTCTTTCTACACATACTAAAAAATTTTAGGTATCATGGTTAAGTAATAAAGTTTATCATACAACTTTTCTACTACTCTATCTAAATATAGAATGATTAATTTAGTATTCCTTTTTTATAATAGTTTGGTTTTACTGAGCTGCTATCGAGATCCAACTTGAATGAAAAGGTCTTTTCTTCTTCAAAGTTACCTGACAGCAAAGAAAACTCCAACGGACTTCCTAATAAGAAAAATCTCCGACGGCCAAATCAATAAAAATTATAAAGAATGTATTTAGAGTAAGAAATTGGCTAAAAGAGAGAAAAACACTTGATAACCTGGCTATTTATAAAGATCGGTGTCCTATTCTAGCTAGGACTCCGAGTGTTTTTAGAATTCCCATTAAAAAAGACGTATTGCCTAAGCAAGAATCTGAGTTAAACTTCCATAATAAGAGTTTTGCCTTCTTTACTACAGATTCTTATCCAAGTATGACTTGTCAAGACAACATCGTTAAAGGTATCAGTTCGGATCCTGGATGATCTGGATAGCCAGAAAATCGAGCTGCTCGCGAGAGCCCATATATAGGTTCGGTTATCATAAGTCCCTCCCGAGGTGAGAGGTATTTATATCAAAAAAATGGAGCATCTATCAAGATGTAGATAAGCCTAACATCTGAGCAAAACGAGTCATCCTTTTGATACCTGTGCTAATAACAACTGAGAGAATGTTTATTCGTTCTACGCGATAATAGTAACTGCATTAATAACTTTCCTCGAGCTCCGCATAATCTACTATAAATGTCATTAATTTGCAACCCCTAATGCATCTGAACCGCACACATGCTCCTGATCCAATGGTTTTGTCCTCTTATAATGTAATGGCCTCAACACCGGGTCAATCGTGAATAGTACTTTCCGGCAGTGAATAGTATTTTTCGGACCCGAAAGGACACCTGAAAGTTGAAAATATTTTATTGGACCATTTAAAATGAATAGTCATGGTGAGCCTATGGTTGAAATTTGAAGGAAATTTGAGGTCAAATGGGTCTCCAAAAGTCAAAAATACGAAAAAGGTAGCTAGTCAATTTTCCTGATATGAAGGGGACTTGATTTTGCTTAAATAATTAAAAATAGTAAACAAACTCCGAATATCGCCAAATTTTGTGTGCCTACATGAATTTTTATGTAGAATATTTTGGTGATGAGAATGAAATTTTTCGGTGATTCGGTGACTCTGGCAGTTGTCGAATTGGACCGATAAGTTTGAATCGGACCGATAACGGACTCCGATTGAGCCAAAAATTTATGTCCTACCTATTTTTGATGTTTTAAGAATGATGGAATCAAAATTGAAGAGATTTGAAGTAAGAAAGAGAGAGAAATTGAATTGGGCTTTAAAAAGGCCTAAATGGGCCTTAATGTTTAAGTGGACAAAGCCCACTCATTTAAGTCCAATTTTGGCCCATCAAAAGAGTATAAATAAGGCTAAAAATCTGAAGAATTGCTCCAGAAAAATCCAGCATCTTCATCCTCTTTGGTGGCCGAACCACCCTCTCTCCCTCTCTCTCTTTGATTTCTTCTTCTTCTACCCCAAATCTCTCTTAAACCTCAACATAAAAGATGAAGTTCTCTCTCTCTAGGTCACCCTAGTGGCCTTAAGCAAATGATTTGAGCAAGGAAAGACAAGGAATCAAGTGAAGAAAGGAAAAGAGGTAAGATGGAACTTGAAAATTCAAGTAGTTTTAATTGAGTTTTTGATGTGTTCTTATAGTTTTTGAGGTGTCTAAGCTAATTATGAGATTGGATTTTTCATTTGAGGACAAAAATTTGATGTTAGGAAGGCTTGAAATTTTGGCCAAAGATATATTTGTGAAGGGATGGAGTTTTTCTTGGTGTCAAGTGAAGAAATATGAAGCTTTAGGAAGCTAAAGCATGGAAAAAGGTAAGTGACTACCAAATTCTTTGATTTTTCTATTGATATGAATTTTTCCTTAATTATGTAATTAAGGTAAAAATATGAAAAATTGTTAATTAATGTGATTATGTTAGGGTAAATGAAATTAAGCATGAGAGGAAATGAAATGAAGGCATTAATGGAAGAAAGAAAATTTTTAAGGTGGAAAAATGTTGATGGCCGAATTCCCTAAGTAAAGAAAATGATGAGAAAAATGCATGAAATTAATTTATGATAGCCTAAATTAATAATAGACATGATAATTGATGTCTATAAATTTTTAGAGAATATTTAGAATTAATTTGGAAATTTTTAAGATTATGCATATTATATGTATTGAATGAAAATTGTGATTTAGCATGGATAAAGTGATTATTTTGATGAAAAATGATAATAACCAATAAAGAATGCCTAAATAAATTTTATTGAAATTTATTGAATTTATTAGGATTTTATTGGAATTTTTATGTGTATATGTATAATGAAAATAATTGAAATAGCAATGCATATTGGTATAAAAATGACTAAAGTGATGAATAAATATGAAAAATAAATTAATGTCAATGACGAGAAATAAAAAGTCAACCGACGGATTTTTTGAAATAATTATTAGGTCGTTAAAATAATAAGAATAATGAATTATTGAAAAATAATTCATAAATAAATAAAAATGATGGAAATAAATTAATACGTAAATAAAAGAAAGATAAAATGAGTTTTAAATAGAAAAAGGACTTAAATAAAAAAGAAATAAAAATTTTGGGGCAAAATAGTAATTTTGCCAAAATAGGTAATTAACGCGTAAAAATAAGTAAGAAATACTTACCAATGGTAAAATAGTAATTTCGGAGATTTAACTATACTAAAAGATAAAGTTTTCATAGTATGGGGACTAAAATATAATTTTATCTGAAAATGGTAAAAGAAATAATACGCGATGAATAATGGAAGAAATGGTATAATAAAAATAGAAGTAAATGATTATAATGACAAAATTGTAATTATGTATTTGAAATGAATAATCCAATAGAAAAAGTCAAATTATGTATTTTTGCGGCATAAAATAATAAATTATATTAATGGAATTCCTAATTGTGCGAAATGTAGTAAATAAAGGTATGACTAATTTATCGAAATAAATTAGTCAATAAAAAAAACAGTAAAAAAGTATAAAAGTATAAAATATTTTGCTAGCGATATAAACGTCAGTTAAGCGAATAATTAAATATTTTGGACAAAAAACAAAGTGTAATCAGTCAAGCTTAAAAGAATTGGAAAAATAATTCGTAAAGAATTATATAAAAAGAATAAAAGAAAATTGCGAATTATAATGCCATAATTCATAATTTATAATCTGTATAAAAGATTGAAAAGTTTAAGTATCTGAGCGAATTATTGAGGAATAATTCACAAAAGTGACTGAAAAAAGAAAGTGAATAAAAGGATAAAAAGCTATTGATTAGTCAAAGGCACAAAAGAGTGCATTTGATCAGAATAAAGTATAGTAACAAATAAAAGAAAGAAATTAAAGAGTTTTAAATGTTCAAAAACATTTACAAATGTGACTGATTATGTTTGCCCTTAGCGATAGACAGGTATTATGATTCTTGTTTTGGATATAATTGGCTAGCCATAGGGACACCTATGTACCGCGGTGCAAGTCATGGCGACTTGCTTAGCTATGGGCAAGATCTTTGATCTCTATAGCTTCTGTAAAAGTAAAAATGTATCTGTTTCTACTCTGTGAGACTTGATCTTTCGAGATCATTTCTCTATCTGTTATGTGGGACCTTCGGGTCCAGTCCCGAGTATCCTTTGTGGGAAAACTGTTATATTGTACTAGGGACACATCGAAATGAATAAATTAGTATTGTTTAATTAAACCGAATATAAAGATATAAAAGTTATATCGAAAAGCGATTCATTTGAAAGAGAATGCAAAGTTGAAATAAATCCGTAAGGTTTCTGACAAGTATACTTAAAAAGAAAAGAAAGGTTTTATAAGAATAAAGTATTAAATCAATGTTTAGTTAAGCTTTTATAAGAAATTCAAATATACCTTGTTTCACGTGAAAAAGATAATTTTAATTGATTAGTAATTATTGTACCTTTTACCACTGTAAAGATAATGACAAGTTTGAAAAATAATATTAATTTTTCTGCTTAGAGTTAAAAAGTGATGATAGTGACAAAAAGTGAAATTAATACTTAGGTAACGCTTTTCTGAAAGATAAGTTACCTAAAAAATAAATGATATAAAGGCATAGAATTGCAAGGAAGGAAAAGTAAAAGATATAAGTTTTAATTAGATAATTAAATATGGATAATGTAAAAAAAAAGAAGAAAAGAAAGTTTTGACTGCGAAGTACTCCAAAATAGCTATATCGCTTTGCGATGAAACTTATAAACCTTTAAACAGTAATGTAATTATTAGATCAATGTTAAAGTAAAGTAATAGAATAAATAGTAAAAAGTGAAGTCAGAATATAGATTGGATAATTGACCAGTAAAGCAAGTATTAAAAGTAGTTTATTTTGGTACTAGTAAAGACACGAGTACCAATACACATCGCTAAATTAAATAATAATTAAATTGCTATGGCTAAAAGATAAAATGAAAGTACTGATAAAAAGTAAAATTTATAGTAAAGATTAACGTAAAGAAAAAAGGTAAATCTGATATTGATCTACCTAAGAAGATACTGTAAGGTAAAGTTGAAAGTTTGGAAACAAAGAACAATGATTACCAAAATACGAGTTAATAACATGACTAACGTTAATAAAAGTAAGAGAAAGTGTTAAATGAAATAAGAATAATAGTAGCATAAATTATGTAATTATGCTTATTCTTGGGAAATTCTTGGATTAGTAGTCACCACTGGGCATATTTAATGCTCAGCACGTAGTATTTACTGCGTGCAGGTTCTGGAGTGTTGCGGGAGCACAGTACATTGAAGGTCCAGATTGGAAGAGAAGATTTTTGTATTAGTTAGTATAAACTTTTGGCATGTATATACTTAGACTATTAAGGTAAAAGATTGTATTGTATTTTGATTATATTTTAATTGTTAATGGATGAGTGGACAGTGCAAGTTTTTGGTGTGATGGGTGATGTATGTTTTAATTGTTTATAAGACTGTTGTTTGATTCTATAATTAATGAAAAAGTATTTTTTTAGTGTTTCGAATTGTTTGAAAAAAAAATTACTGTTTTCAGTTAAGTCTCGTTTTGATAAGGACTGTTCCGAGAAGGGTGTTACATATAAATACTTTTGCCACTTCCCCAATTCTACCTTTTTTATTTCGCAATTTGAGTTTCTTTCTTCATTTTGCTTTACTCATTTCTCTCGGTTTCTTGTGTTTTCGCATTCTTCAGTGCCTTCCTAGTTCCTTTCATCCAATTTCGTAGGTTAGTAACTTAAATCCTCCCATCCCCTTTTTAGTTTGCTTATTTATCTTGGAAAAAATAAGTGGGTCAGTAAGGTCTAGTGATGTTAGGATTCCCCAGGGTCTTCTAGATGATAGCACACCGAGCACCTCAGCTCGTAGTGCATCTATAAAAAGTGTGCCAATAGAACTTTCAATGTTTCAGACCCCCATTCAGAATATACCCAATAATATTCCTCTAAAAAACATTCGATTAGAAATGTCAGTGCCCTAAGCTCTTATTCCAAGCAGGCCTAAGCCAATAAGACAACCAAGAGCCAAACCTCGGGTTCCCAAAATAAGCTCAATTGTCTAGGTTGGAGATCTTCCTAATATGAAGTTAAGATTAGGGATACCTGAGGAATATAATCTATTGGCTCCAAATTCTCACATTTCAGCAGATGTCAATTTTAATGACAAGAAAAAGTTAGTGCTATACGAAGCTGACCTATAATGTGGAGTTACTATCCCTTCAACTAGGTTTGAGGTAGACCTGTTGAAGTACTATGATGTAACCATTAGCCAATTGCAACCTAATGCCTGGCTTACTCTAACGGCCATTTAGATCTAGACCGTCGAGCACCACATCAACTTAACAGTCTAGCTATTAACAGCAACATGTGTGGTTGGACTTCGATTAATGATAGAAGACCACTGTTATGTGCAAGCTCGAACCGAATACAATATGTTCTCAGGAAAGTCAGACTCTTTGAAGAACTAAAAGGATCATTTCTTCATCTTAGAGTGTTAAAATGATTTTCTCGTCCGGACTTCCTAGGGGCGATTTCTCAATAGGAATGATAATTATTTAGTTCCATCAGAGGATGAAGAAAAAGTCTTAGATCTTTGGAGAGAGCTCGCCAAAGATAAGCTTGATATCTATGAATTTTTAGACCCAAGCTCGTCTCGATCAAAAAAGAAGCAAGGTAATTATGTTTTGGTTGTGTTAGGATAGAGTCTAATGTTTTTCTCATTGTGCTCATTTGTTGCAAGTATAAAGAGAACAGCTACACAATCTTTAGGCGCCCGAATAAAGGAAAAAAGAGCCAATGATGGAGAAAGTTTCGGATAAGCAAATGTTGGATAAGCTTCTACTAAAGCCAGACGAACTTAGATCCCAACAATGCCTGTTAACCTAACTCCTTTAGTCTCGAATCTTGGTGCAACCAGCAATAGTCTGTCTGACACAATCACGATCTTGGATGCTTCTCCCACTTCTCAACCAACGAATTTGTCTCTACCTTCTCTTATAAATAGGCCTTCGGTATTGCTACCTAGCCTTTCCTCTTCCTAAACTATAGAGGATGAGTCATCATCTACCTCCCCAAATCGAAATGAAAAATTTGAAAAACTAGTCGATGAAGTATGGGGCTTTGTCTAGCAAGATGGCCGATCTTACTACTTATCAAACCCTAAATTTAATAATTTTTGCTCGTTGTTAACCTGTATTCCAGATGAGTTAACACCTTTTTTGAACCTGACTCTCGATCGCTTCTTCTCTATCATGAAGAGGCACCAAGTTGAGATAATATCTCTAAACTTTTTAATTTCAATTTCTTCAGTCAACTGTATTAACATACTTTTTGCACAGAGTTTTTTTCTTTTGAATGCTATAACTAGTAAGATGAACCAATTTGTGGGCTTGTTGAGGGAAGAAATGAAGAATATTGAGGAACTAGAAAAGAAACTCAAGGAGGCTGAGTAAGTGGCAACCACCTTAAAGGTACAGGCCTCAAAAGCTGAAGCTAAGACCAGAGAGGTATAGAAGTTTTCTCATAAAGCCGCCGAAGCAGAGAAAATTGCAAAAAAGACTACTCAAAAATCTACTGAGTTCAAAGCTCTGCTTGCTAAGGAAAAAGAGGAGCTCCAAGCCTCCAAGGCCAAGCCAGAGAAGAGATGCACCATGCTCGAGGATAAAACCTTGGATTTGGTAGCCAAACAATGTGTCTCTTATGGCAACAAGCTCATAAAGGCTGTTAAAGGAAGTATCCTGACAAAAACTTCACCTGGATAGAAGAAGTAAAACCAGATGAAAAGTAGTTGGGATTTCTCATGTGATTGCCGAGGTCGACTTTTTTCCTCCTTATAACGAATTTTATCTTGTTCATCATTTTCGTTATAAATATAAGTGTTTTTCAACTTTTATAATTCTTTCTCTAGCTCGTACTCACTTTTAATACTTAATTTAAATTAATGAGCAATTGATAAGCAATAATGATAAGCTAAGTAATAATTTACCAATAGTAATATACCAAACTAGTTCAGATGTAATCAGAGATCACCAAAACTTGATAGCCAAGCTTGATTTGGAATGGCCAAATAAACATATTGATTAAATCACTTAATGAAAATGCTCGTGGCTTGAGCTTTGGAACTGAGCTATTTGTGCTATTGATAAATATGCTCATGGCTTAAACTACCAAAGTGAGCTTTAACATAGAAGATTGTTCACAGCGAAAGTGTCAGATTGAACTAAAACAACAAACATGCTCTTGGCAAAACTGCTGAAGTGAGCTAAAGTAAATAATATGCTCGAGGTGACACTACCAAACTGAGCAAAATAACAAAAAGAGATCATGGCGAAACTATCGATTTGAGCTAACTAAAGTGCTCGTGGTTAAACTGTCGATTTGAGCTAAGTATAAAAAAAGAGCTCATGGTAAAGCTGTTGATTTAAGCTAGGTAAGATAAAGAATGCTCATGGCAAAACTCTCGATTTGAGCTATTAACACAATGCTCCTCGCAAACTTATCGATTTGACCTGTGTTACTGATGATACTTTTTAAAGTTGAAAATATTCCAAGAGTGCAGAAAGATCTTTCCACCTATATCTTTGAGGTGATAAGCTCTAAAATTTACAACTTTATGTACTTCATACGATCTTACCTAATTGGGACTTAGCTTACTGACGGCTATCACTATTTGCACTTTTATGGCTTTCTTGAGGACAACTTCACCCACTCATAAAGTTCTGGTCTTTAACTTGTGATTATGGTATGCTGCCATATGTTGCTTGTATGTAGCTATTCAGAGTTGCACATGTTTCCTCTTTTCTTCGAGTAAATCTAAATGATTCAACAATAAATCTTTATTTTTTCTTCACTATATTGCTCGATCTGTGCATTTAGTATCCCGATCACACATGGTATAACTGCTTCGACTCCGTAAGTTAAAAAAAGGGTTGCTCTCGTAGAAGATCGAGCCAATGTTTAGTATGCCCAGAGTATGTTGTTTAGCTCGTCCACCTAAAGGCCTTTAGCATCATCAAGCTTTTTCTTTAACCTCGTCAAAATAGCCCTATTAGTCACCTTAGTCATGTCGTTTGATTGTGGGTGATAGACCGATGTGAATTTGAGATAAATATGCAACTCTCCGTAAAAGTTCCTAAAATATTGACAATCAAATTATTTTCCATTTTCAACAATAAAAGTATTCAAAATACCAAACCTGGTTATGATGGGGATTTATTTGAACCCTTAGTCTCACTAGACTGCGTATAGAATGAGTAGGGTATCGTTCCAAAGGGAACGGGGTAAATTTTGTATTGAAACCACAAAGAGTAGATGGATAGGTAGCGAATAAAATGTAGATTATGTATTTAAATAAATATCTAAACTACTTTGCATATATTAATGAAATTGGATTAAAGATAACTTAAATGATGGTATGAACATACATTAGAAATATGAAATAGTAATTCATATAAGAACAAGTTCTAGTAATTGTATAAATAAAGTGACTGGAGAATTTAGCCAAGATTCTTTAAAGCAACTTTCGTTGTCAGTAAAGATGTTTTCATTTAGAGTCTATAAGCACTCTCGTGTCATTATAGAGATAAATAAAAATTATAAAGCTCTGTGCCAATTCTTTAACCGTTCAAAGTGTATTCCTTATCTCTAAGTGAATTCAATGCTTCAAGTACATTCATTTGTTTTTCCATCAAAGAATTCCAACTCTCATTGCGAACAAATTGACTAACATGCCAAATATGGTGGCCAATCATACATAGCAAATCAAAGCACACAAATGGATGTAAATCATACTTCATTCATTGTAATAATAAACATGTCTTAAATAAATACTGCTGCATATTTATAATGTACAAAGGAAACTAGCCAAAGTATATAATTGAATTAAAGATAAACAAGAGAATGAAACTTATCTCTTGTTCCTTTGGCTTTATCCCTTTGTAATCATCTAATAAAAGCTAAGTAAAAATGTTTATCCAAAATAATAACTATATATCTAAGAACAAAACATTGATTCCTCCCTTTCTTTAGAGATTTACTCCCATATTTATAGAGATTGACTCTACAAACATGTCCCTTCCGAGTAGTTGTAAATTGTGAAAAGTTACCCTCAAAAGTCTTGATGCTTGGCTGAAGAATCATGTGCAGAAAGATGGCATCATTTGGGAGCAGGCGTCATGTTCGACTCGTGAACATCTTCACGAGTCGTGAACTCTATCAAACTGTCTTCACTCGTGAACTGCATACCCATTCGTGAACTTCATGCCGACTCGTGAACTCCATGCCGACTCGTGAATAAATCTTCTCTACCTCACTCGTAATCTTCCATCCGTCTCGTGAACTCCAATTCGAGTCGTGAGCCACTTCACGACTCGTGATCTTCATCCTTGAATCTTCACCATTTCTTCACTTTACTTCGCACTTACACCAACTTTAACCTAAAAACACACATAAATGCATAAACTAAACATAAACACACAAAATACACATAATATTACATACTTAAGCTACTTAAACATAAGAAAATACATATTAAAAAGTAGACATTTTACAAGGCATCAAATTCTCCCACACTTAAACCTTGCTTGTCCTCAAGCAAGAAAAGAATGAGAAAATCTAATTCCAAGTTAAACTAAGTAAGTTAAATTATAAAGCATTGCTCAATTTTCACTTTAAACAAGATTGAAATGAAGTCAAATACTTGAAACACTCAAACTTTCAGTAAATCAAATCTTAAGACATATATTCTTAGTTACCCAGTCACCTAAGTTTACTTAACCCAACTTCAAGATAATAAAGTCTCAAAACTAACCATGCTCAAGGGAGAATATTGTTCATAAAACCTAAGATTCTAAGACTATAGTTACCTTTTAGGACAAATTGCAAGCACACATACCTTTAAACCAATCTCATGGCATTTTTAGAATACATTTTTTTTCTTCTTCTTCTTTTTTTTTTTAGCATGGGAATTCTTTAAAGCTTTATCCCATGTATTTTAAAATAGCAAGAGAATGTAGTAATGGGTGCGTTTTACGCTCCATCCCATACTCTATTGAAATTTTTAAGTATACATATTGCTTTTAAAATAACACCATTTGTTTTCTTTTTGCTAGCCCTCATCCATTATTGAAAGGTAAAGTTAAGTATTATGGCTATAGTTTCCATGAGGCAACAAAACCCTAAAATCTTAAACTAAATGATCAAATTCTAACCTTAAAGCATAGTTAGTAAAGAGACTGAATAACCTAAAATATTGAAAGAAGTAAAAAGAGATAACTTGACAACACAAAACACATGCCAAAAACTTCGAAAAACTAATCAAATGAGCATAAAATGCAAATGACTCAACATAACAACCTATATTATAATCAATTGAGAGCAATACTTATAAGAAAAGTTACTAAAAAGTTTAGTCTAAATAAAGAAAAAGATACACACCCAAATAAAAATAACAATGTGAAATAAAACATACAACACACAACATATTTTATTCCCCCATACTTAGAACACACATTGTCCTCAATGTAAAGAAATAAAACAAAAAAATAAAAACAAAAAGAAACAAACTAAAGAATAAAGGAAAGAAAACTCCCCTAAGATCATGGTGAAGGTGGAGGCGAAGATACCACATAACCCGATTGGACAATAAAAGTATCCACCTTGTACTCAAGGCGTCATTGACGTCGAACCAAATGGAAGGTAACTTGCTCCAATGACATGAGTTAATTCTGAATGGTGGATTGATTTTGCAACAACTAGTTGAACATGGAATGAATGGAATGTAAAGAAGATCCAGTAATAGGTGGTGAAATAGCAACCTCGTCTCTAGGAACATCCTCCATAGGAACATCACCTTGTTCCTGTGCCTCATCCCCTACCTCATCCGAAGTGCTTTCCTCAGTCACTTCTTGTGGAGTAGAGGTTCTTGCAAGATCCTTCCAACAAGAACGTGAAAGCGGGGGAATAAATTGAAAGGAATTATTGACAATTTCACCTCTAACAAAAAGATGCTTGGAAAAATATAAGCATGGAAGTACAGTATCATAAGTGTGCAAATTAATATCAAGACTCCTAGCAATAACAGCTATTACATGTCCATAGGTGATAGGAGACTTCAGACGACCAACACAATTCAATAATTGTTTGAAAATCCAAAAAGACCAATAAATAGACTTGCGATTATGCACTCGCTACATCAAGAAAAGTTCATGACTTGAAACTTGATTAAATTCAGGCTTGTTAAAGACAATAGAGGCAAGAATCTTATGCAAAACCCAATATTTCAAATCCGAAATAAACATTGATTTAGCCTCTCTAGCCCTATATGGTGTAGTTAAACCAGCGAGAAAGTTCCAAAAAGCATTAGGCCTATAAGTCTTAGGAGGATCACATAATCCAGATTGTTTAAAGCCAAAAATGCGATGCATCATGAAATATGTTAATGTATAATCAATCTCATTCAAACGAAAGTCCACTAGCCTAGGATTTTCAGCATTTTCCTTCAAATTTGTGTAAAATTCCAAGACCAAATCAGTATAAAATTGTTCATGCATATTAACAAAACACAATAAGCCACATTGAGATAGCATTTCGTTCACAACATCAAGCAATCCCACTTGTTCAATGAGAGAGTCTGGTAAATACTTACATTGAGAAATTGCTCTATCCTTAAGAACAAGGAATCTATTACCTTCAAGGATAGAGGAAACGGAAAAGGGTGCATCAAAATCTGTCTGTAAACTCTCTAGTTGTGCTTCATCTCCCCCTTGCTAACCCCTTGAGGTTGAGACGTTCTTGGTTCTCACCATAGTTGTTAAAGAGAATGAGGCAGAGAAAGAAATGTAGAAACGTGAATGTATAGAAAAGAAATGTGAATGTATGGTGCAGTGAAAGAAAACCAAGTAAACAAACGTGAATGTATGGTGCAATGAAAGAGAAATGAAGTGTACGAGGAAAGTAAAAGAAAAGAAATGTGAAAAGTGAAGAAAAGAGTAACTGCAGTATTTATAGAAGAATGAAGGAGAAAGTGAAAAGAAATATCGTTTCACAAACCCTAGGTGTGATTTATAACCATCCCCCATTAAATTTAAGTTAATTAAGGGCAGTTAATCCAAATTAAAACCGCAAAGATGACTAATTAAAAGAAATAAGAGTTAAAGAAAGAAATAAAAATGAATTAAAAATAAGAATATGAAGTAAAAATCACGACTCGGTAATCTTGGAATAGTGCATCACGAGTCAGCATAAGCATCACAACTCGTGAAGAATGAAGCATTTGTGGCATAAGAGGAGATGTTCACGAGTCGGCATAAGAATCATGACTCGTGAAAAACAAAATGCAGGCAACTGAGGAAAATGTTCATGATTCGGACAGCCTTTCACGACTCGGTATCATTTCCTTTTTGTGCTACTCGTGATCTTCTTCACGACTCGGTATAGTCTTCACGATTGAGTATATTGCTGCCCTCTGGAATACTCGTGAACATGTTCACGAGTCGAACTACACTTGTGAACATGATATTGTGCTACAATTTTTCTGCAAAATCATACCAATCTCGAGTCAAAAGTTAAAATTACAACAGATAAATAAATCAATAAGAAAGAAAACTATAAACTACTTAAAACTTAACCAAAAATAAATCATAAACAAAAACTCTAATTCTAAAGCAAACAAAACACAATATAAGAATTCATACATCTAATCACTAATTTATATCATACAATCCTAAAACATCTACTCTTTTGTATCAATCAATAAAAATTCATTCAAGCCGTTCCCCAACAACGGCGCCAAAATCTGATGGGGATTTATTTGAACCCTTAGTCTCACTAGATTGCATATAGAATGGGTAGGGTATCGTTCCAAAGGAAACGGGGTAAATTTTGTATTGAAACCACAAAGAGTAGATGGATAGGTAGCGAATAAAATGTAGATTATGTATTTAAATAAATATCTAAACTACTTTGCATATATTAATGAAATTGGATTAAAGATAACTTAAATGATGGTATGAACATACATTAGAAATATGAAATAGTAATTCATCTAAGAACAAGTTCTAGTAATTGTATAAATAAAGTGACTGGAGAATTTAGCCAAGATTCTTTAAAGCAACTCTCGTTGTCAGTAAAGATATTTTCATTTAGAGTCTATAAGCACTTTCGTGTCATTATAGAGATAAATAAAAAATATGAAGCTTTGTGCCAATTCTTTAACCCCTCAAAGTGAATTACTTATCTCTAAGTGAATTCAGTGCTTCAAGTACATTCATTTGTTTTTCCATCAAAGAATTTCAACTCTCGTTGCAAAAAAATTGACTAATATGCCAAATATGGTGGCCAATCATACATAGCAAATCAAAGCACACAAATGGATGTAAATCATACTTCATTCATTGTAATAATAAAAATGTCTTAAATAAATACTGCTGCATATTTTTAATGTACAAAGGAAACTAGCCAAAGTATATAATTGAATTAAAGATAAACAAGAGAAAGAAACTTATCTCTTGTTCCTTTGGCTTTATCCCTTTGTAATCATCTAATAAAAGCTAAGTAAAAATATTTATCCAAAATAATAACTATATTTCTAAGAACAAAACATTGATTACTTCTTTTCTTTAGAGCTTTACTCCCATATTTATAGAGATTGACTCCACAAACATGTCCCTTCCGAGTAGTTGTCAATTGTGAAAAGTTGCCCTAAAAAGTCTTGATGCTTGGCTGAAGAATCATGTGCAGAAAGATGGCATCGTTTGGGAGCAGGCGTCATGTTCGACTCGTGAACATCTTCACGAGTCGTGAACTCTATCAAACTGTCTTCACTCGTGAACTGCATACCCATTCGTGAACTTCATGCCGACTCGTGAACTCCATGCCGACTCGTGAATAAATCTTCTTTATCTCACTCGTAATCTTCCATCCATCTCGTGAACTCCAGTCCGAGTCGTGAGCCACTTCACGACTCGTGATCTTCATCCTTGAATCTTCACCATTTCTTCACTTTACTTCGCACTTACACCAACTTTAACCTAAAAACACACATAAATGCATAAATTAAACATAAACACACAAAAATACACATAATATTACATACTTAAGCTACTTAAACATAAGAAAATACATATTAAAAAGTAGAGATTTTACAAGGCATCAGGTTACCATAGATTTTAGGACAAACTTGATTATGTTTGTCAGAGTAATAGTTGTCAAAAGCTCGGCTTCTACCCACTTAGTGAAATGGTCTACCACCATAACCAAGAACTTTCTTTGCCTAATGGCCAAGGAAAAAGGTTTCGGTATGCCTATCTCTTACTGTACGAAAGGCCATGGGCTGTATATAGGCATTTGTCGAGCTGAGCCCTAATGAATAATCTTTCCAAATAGTTGACACTTATCTCATTTCTGCACTAATTCATTTGCATCAATTTCCATTTTTGGCCAATAATACCCTTGTAATAGAGCTTTTTAAGCTATTGTTTGAGCTCCTTCGTGTGTGCTACAAATGCCTTTGTAAATCTCCTTAAGTTCTTTTGAGCTCAAGCATAGTGACCAGGGATATGAATAAGACCTCTTATACAGCTTTCCATCTAAAATGGCATAGAGGCCAAATCATTGAATAATTTTTCTGGCCTCGATTTGGTCCTCTGAAAGAGCACTATATCAAGGAACTGATAAATCAACAATCGTCGTCCATCCATCTGCTCGTTGAATTAAACTGAGTAAGTTTCATAAGAGCCTGAGCCAAACAATATCTTTCGATCGTATAGTTCTTCTTAAGGATACCTATTTTGCTAGAAAATTGGCTCATTTGTTCTCTTCTCGATGTATTTATTCGATCACCCATGAACTCCTGTCTTTATCCAGTTGAGATAGTAAAGTAGATACAAGGTCTCTATACTTCATCATTATTTGCTCCTTAGACTCAAATCTTCGGAGCAGTTGGCTGACAACTAATTAAGGGTCAAAATGAACAAGTAAAGAGTTAGGTTTTACCTTAAGGGTGAGTTGTAGCCCAAAGCAAAGTGTTTCATACTTCACAACATTATTTAATGCTGGGAAAGACATCCTAGTCGTTCCCCGAAGAGAGATCCTACCCGAGCTAGTCAATACAACTCCTATTCTAGCTTCTTCTAATGATGCTGCTGCATCAACATATAAATTCGAAGATGTCTTACTCAATCGAGTGAGGGAAGCATGTAGCTCGACCATAAAATTAGCTAATACTTGTGCTTTCATCACCAAACAAGGTTCATACCAAACATCAAACTCTCCTAGGTGAGTTGCCGATTAAATTATCCTCCAAAATGCCTCTAGTCTCGGGTGGGGGGTGCATCACTTTATTGAGGGAAGTGTTGGTTCGGAGAATTATTGTGTACACCTAAAAATAAAGGCATGGCTTTATTACTAAAGTGACTAGGACAAGAGCCAACTGTTCGAGAATCATGTATTTTAGTTCGACTCCTCTAAGGACCTTACTAGTGTAGTAGATAGGAAATTATTGGGTGCTTTCTACTCTGATCAAAATCGAGCCAATGACTCCTTGAGAAACAGACAAGTACATAAACAATATTTCACCTAGCTGTGGTGAACTAAGCAGTGGAGGAGAACTCAAGAACTATTTGAGGGCTTCGAAAGCTAACTAGCACTCCGAAGTCCATTCGAAGTTCTTTAAATTTTTTAAGGCATTGTAGAATGGAAGCAACATTTTGTTGAACAGAAAATGAACCTTCCAAGGGCTATGATCTTTCTATTCAGTATATGAACTTCTTTAATTAACTTCGGTGGCTCCATCTTCAATGTGGCCTTGATCTTCATTGGATTAGCCTCTATTCCTCTTTTTGAAATCACAAAGCCTAAGAACTTACTTGATTGAACTCCAAATGCACACTTCTCCGGGTCGAACTTTAGGCCAAATTTTCTAAGTGTGGAAAATTTTTCTTCAAGTTCTTTTGATAAATCTCCAGAGGTTTTTCTCTTGACGATCATATTGTCAATATAGACTTTCATGTTCTGACCTATCTGATCCACAAATAACTTGTTCATCAACCTCTAATGAGTAGCTCCTACATTATTGAGGACAAATGGTATTTACTTGTAGCAATAAATTGCTCTATAAGTGATGAATTTCGTCTTCTCCTTATCTTTTAGACTCATAGGGATCTGATGGTACCACGTAAAAGCATCCATAAAAGCGTATTCTTCAAATCCAGCCATTGAGTCCACTAATATGTGAATGTTCGGCAATAGGTAACTATTTTTGTGGCACGCTTTTGTTGAGGTCAGCAAAATCAATGCACATTCGCTACTTTTCATTAGACTTTTTCACCAGCACTACATTAGATAATCATTCCAGATAGATCACTTCTCTTATGAACCCATCTTTTAGTAAAGTATTTATTTTTTCATTTATTACTAACTACCACTTAGGTGTATGATTGTGCTTCTTTTGCTTAACTAGTTTATAGCTTGGTTGAATGCTTAAAGAATGAGACATGACCTCGAGCGAGATTTCAAGACTGACAGTAATGATGTCATTTCCAAACTGGTCTTTCCTAAAGCTATTTTTACCATTTTTCCTAGCAGTAGCTCTACTTCCTATAATGAATCTACCGGCTCTGCCTTCTGAGCTAAATCAATCAAGACATCTAATATATCTACTAGTAGTGCCTAATTTTCCTCTTTTAGTATAGTGACATATGTTTCCCTAGCAACTATTTGGTTTTCCCAAAGTATAGCCATTCCTTGGGGGCAAGGATCTTTATAATTAACTTTTGCATAGAAATGTAAGTGTATACTACAACCAAAAGAGGCCATCCATAAATTTCATTATAAGATAGCAGTATATTTACCACTATAAAGCATGTTGTATAAAACCTGACTGTTGAGTTGTCTCCAAGCTCTAGCGGAAAGTTGGATAAGCCCTCCACTTTGAAGGGTTGTCCCGAAATGCCAATTAACTTTTTCCAGTAGGCTCGACATTCCCAAAGCTTTTGTATGCGTACAATGTAATTAAACTAACCGTGCTACCTATATCAACCAAAATTCACTACACCAAAAAATCCCTGATCATTGCCTCTACTACCAATTCGTCATTACGAAGTTGCCGAACATGTTTCCCATTCTCTTGAGAATATTAGATTATGTCCGTTGAAATGGGCGAGGTAGTCTCAAGTGAGAAAACTTCTTTTGCTTTCCTTTTTCTGGAATCACTAAACACATGATAGTGTTTTCCACCCACGATCACATGAATTACTCCTACAAGGGTCTTTTTACTATTGCTACCTCTCCCTTCTCTGACTGTTGAGGTGTTGATCATCGATCATCACTCTTGTTCCCCTTGACAAATTGTTCCAGTCCCTCTTTCTTGATCTAGTATTCTATATCCTTTTTGAGCTGCCTACAATCATTAGTTTCATGCCTTTTATCCTTATGAAATACACAGTAAAGATTCTAGCCCCTGTTTGGATCCTCCCTCATCAACTTGGGCCAAATGACCTGATTGTCATTCTTCATCCAAGATAGAATTTATGCACGAAAAGCATTCAACTTGGTAAATTATTCTTTGCTTCGACTGCCTGAGTATAATTTTGACACCACGTATTTCTATTTGACCCCCTCATAGCTCAAAAATATCCCCTTTTAGAACTTTTACCTTGCTGTCCACTTCCTATAAAGTTCTCATTATCCTCCCTCGTTTGTGTGTTATACTTCAATTGCCTAGCTCATCCATGCGGATGTATTTGTGAGCTCAAATCATAAGCTCAGTGAAATCAGATAAGGACTTTTTGCTTAAAGAATCATTAAAGTCCTGACATCTCATGTTTCTGTTGAGTGCATCAATGGTGACCTCCAGGTTTAAGTTATGAATGTCCATTATTATCACATAGAACCTTTTTACATAACTCCATAAGGATTCTCCCTTCTCATAAATGACCTGGTTTAAGTCAACTGAGACTTTAGTAGATCGGATGGCTGCTACAAACTTTGCTACAAATATGTCACTAAACTGCTGAAAATTATCTATTGAGTACTCTGATAGATTTTTGAACCAGATATAGGAGGACTCTATTGTAGTTTGTAGAAAAACCTTGTAGAATGTAGCATCATCTGTGATGTAAATCAACACCGTGTGATGGAACTGATCCAAATGCGCATGGGGGTCTGTACTTCCATTATACCTCAGTAGATTAGGTAGCTTTACATTCAAAAAAGGAGTTAAGAGTACGGTTCTGAAGAGCGGAGAGCGAAAACTATCTTGACACTACAATGTGTTACGATTCTAGTGCTCCAACATTCTTTCTCCGAAAAGCTTTTCAAACTCATCCATCGTAAGGGTGATTGTGGATGCTGAGGTGTTAGGCAGGGCTATAAAGTTTTGGGTCTTAGTGTTTTGGACAATGTTTGTTGTAGTGGTAGTTTGAAGTGATGGTTGTGGTGGCGCCTGTGCTGCCAAGCGTGACAGTGTCACTAAAAGAGCTTGGGCAAGCTATAGGGTAAGGCCAAGTATGGGGACTTAGTAGAGTTTCAGAGGGCAAGTTAGTGATTGGGAGATTGGTAGAGGCAACCAGAGGAGTTAATTCCAGGGGTGGGAAGACAGGTAGGTAAGGAGGTGGTGGTGTGGTGATTTGGTTGTTTCCGGTCAGGGTGTTTGGCGTGTTTTCCTCTTAATGATTCATGGTTTTTTAGGGACAGAGGTTCCACGCTCACCGCACCAAATGATAACATTTCAGTTTTGCCTAGCTGCTACCAAGATCCAACTTGAGCGAAAAGGTCTTTCTCTGCTTTAAATTCACCTGATAGCAAAGAAAACTCTAACGGGGTTCCTGAAGAAGGGAATCTAAAGAATGTATTTAGAGTAAGAAATTGGTTAAGCGAGAGAAAAGTATTTGATAACCTGACTATTTATAAGGATTAATGTTCTATTCTAACTAGGACTCTAAGTGTTTGTAGGATTCCCATTAAAGAAGACGTATTGCCTAAGTAGGAAGCTAAGCTAAACTTCCAGAATAAGAGTTCTACCTTCTTTAGGTGATTACAGATCCTTATCCAAGTATCACTTGTCAAGACGACATAGTTGAAGGCATTAGTTCAGAACGTGGGTGATCCAGATAGCCAGAAAACCGAGCTGCTCATGGTAGCCCTTCAATTATTACTTTTATTGCACTTATCACTATAATTTTTATTCCATTGACAATTTTCAAGTTTTAACAAGTATTAATTATATATTTTTTCTATTTTATTTTTGTATATATAAAAAAGGTAATTAATAAAGTGATAATATATAATTATAAAAAATTACTACCCTATCGGAGCTAACACGTTCTTGAGAAAGATATTGATTCTTTTCTTGGAGTTAATTTGTATCCTCCATAATTTGATAGATGATTTGGGTTTGAAACTTTTGTTGTTAGGAGCAGCATAGACATTATTTAGAATTGTGTGGTATAACGTATCTGCATCACTCTCCCAGCAAGGTAGCTCAGTTTTACTGGCATCTAAATATAAATTCCCTCTATCTCACTTTAAGCAATCAATTTTAACCATTCAGCTCGTCCCATTTTAAGTCTCTAGCTTTGATCATCTAAGTACAATGAGAGCAATTTAGTCAATTGTTAATTTTAAGTTTCTAACTTTGATCATTTAAATATCTTTAAGTACAATGAAAGCAATTTAGTCAATTGTTAATTTTAAATTTCTAGCTTTGATCATTTAAATACATCTAAGTCCAAAAGGAGCAATTTAGTAAATTGCTAATATATTTTCTTAAAATTAAGATTTTTCAATCATTTCATTAATTTTCGTGTGTTCATAATGATCACTTAAGTTTAAAGTTGTAAAAGTGGAATGGAATATTTTTTTTTTTTGTTTGATAATTGTTGTCCATCTTTTCATTTTCATTTGTCCCAAAGTATTATCCGCTTTTCAATTTATTAACATGCCATATAAATTGGTTATTAGAATCTTATTCGATTTAATTCCATTTAATTTAGTTTTATCCACTAGTGTGCACCATAAAAAGTTACCTTATGAATTTCTTCTATCCATTTACATGTGCTTGGCTGGTTATGAGCACACGTAAAATTGCTTATCCCTTCACATTTAAATGGTGATTCTTTTTTTATTATTTATTTATTAATACATGTTTGTTTATTTGATTCTCAAATAGAGCATCATAGATATGAATAATTTAATAGATACATGGACTGACAAATGACTGTTATCTATCTTAATTTCTTAAAACATGCAAAATTTTAAAAATATTAAATTATTCTAAATGTTGTATTGTTTTGTACTAAAAGAACCGAAAAACCGTACCGAACTGTACTGAATTTTTATAAAACTGTTTCGAATTTTCAAAATAATTACAATACTTAATTTTTAAAAAATCTGAAATTTCAAGATAATACAGAAATTTGTAAATATTCAAATTGGATCATACCATGTACACCCCTAATATGGGGCACTGAAATCCTTTGCTTTTACAGCAAGTTCTGCACCTCAAATGAACACAATCTTTCTTGGCTTAGTTTCCACAGTCTCGACTTCTTAATCCTCTTAATACGCCAGTGAGTAGCGGTGGGGCAGGTGGCTTTGGTGATGACATTTTGCTGTGTTTGGTTTTGTGGGTTTCTGTTCTTTTTTGCTTCATAGTCTCAGTTCATAATAAGAAAGAAAACACCTGATGAGATGGATTATATATAACAAGAACAAGCAAATTTTATTATCACTTCTGCTTATTGAAATTCTGTAGAATAATTAACGCATACAAGCATTATTGAGATACATTATTAGTTGATAAAATGTAAATTGGCAGATATATGTATGCATATAAGCCAATAAATGTAATATCTATATATAGAAAGCTAGCAGGAGAGGTGGCCATTAATTATTGCAAGATTGGATTCACGAACAGGTGTATCCAGAGGAGTTAATTACATTAGGGTATGAATTAAAAATAATTAAGAAAAATATAATTGTTTTCATTCTTACTAGTATTTTTTTTTACTGTTAATTGATTACATTTTTAATCTACTATTATTATTTAAAAAAAAATTAGATCAAACTAATTGATCTGTGGCATGTTCCGTCTGCATGTGATCCGATTTATTTACGATTCAATCAATTTATGATTTAATATATTTATAATTCAATTATTTATGATTCGATACATTCAAAATTCAATCCAATTTGATTGAATTCGATCTGTTTGCAAAGTCTACCAATATTAAATCTTCCTTCTGTGGAGATTAGTGTTTGTTTTTTTTTAAAATGATAGAATTTAGAAATGTAGATGGGAAAAGTGTAGAACTCTTTGCTTTTTAATACAAAATCAGCAGATTGTAATAATAAATAAAACCAAAAAATAATTACTAATTATGCATAGCTGATGTTGATGACTAGCATAATAAATAATATGACCAAGTGAAATCGGATACAAGACCAGCGTGCTAACTCAATTAGGCATAAAAGATGAGTACTTGTTATTGTTTTTTCTATATAATATTTAATTACATTTTAAATGTCATTAAAATAATTAAATTTGAGATATATATAGTTTTAATTGACTATCAACTCCTAATAATTGTTTTTAGAAAAAACAATTAGTGTCGTGTCGTCTCATTCAAGGAATTCTTTAAATAATAATTCTGTCCCTTTTTGGAAAATAAATTATTAATCTGTCTATTTTCTTCAAAACCTGGGATTATCAAACGTTAAATGAAAAACTATAAATTGCCCTCCAAACTGTAGCTATGTTAACAGTGGGCTCTTAAACTAAATAACCAGATAATTAACACACAAAATTTCATGTTGCTTTCAATTAGGATAATCCGTTTAATAAATCGTTATTAAATAAATATTCTCTGAACATTTTAATCAACAAATAATTTATGTATTAACACTTTTGGCATTAGTTACACTTTTATATGTAACCTCATTTATAATTTTTTATATTCCTTTGTTGATGTTTTTTCATGTGTATCTTATTCACTAAAAGCATGTTTAGATTACCGTATTATATTAATTTTTATAACATTAGACCGTACAATATTAATATATAAAGTACGTTTGGTTCGTTGTATTATATTAATCTGTATAACATTAGGCTGTATAATATTAATATGTATAGTACTGGCCTGTATTAATTGCCATGTATTATAATATATAGTATTTGATACGAAACCGTATTAACATATAATATTTTACATTATGTTTGGTGTACAATATCATATTGTATTATTTTTAAACAAATTAAAAAAAACAAAATTAAATTATTTTTATTATTATTAATTTTAAAAAAAATATGATTATAAAATATAATTTTTAATACATACATTAATTTTTTATTAAAAGAAAAGGTAAAAAGTATCGTGAAATGAAATTACCATAATAAAAGGACACACTAAAAAATTTATTAATCATCAAATATCCAAAAAAAAATCAATTTCAAGTTTTTAACAAGTTGCAAATATAAATAGGCATATATAAAATCAAAATTTGATCACCCAATTGTCATCATTAATACAAAATTAGATGCAATGGACAGTTCACATGCTATCATTCCCTCTCTATCACACCAATTTACATGGGAGTTCACATGCATATTTTAACAAGCCTGCAAAGGATGGTTTCCCCCAATTTGTAAATGTTACAAGAATTCTAAGCACAAACACTACTACAGATGAAGGGTACATTATAGATCTTTTTGAAGCAGCAGTTGCAACTTGCAAGAATTGCCATATGCTAATTTTTTTGCCAATTCTAAGGGTAAAATTGCTGGGACTTGCGCTTTCTGCTAGATACCAGTCATAATGATCCTAAAGCGTAAAAATAGAGTAGTAATTGAAGCACTAAATCAGAAATTAGACAACATCTGATATTGTCTTAATTAATTGAAGGCTATATAATGGAAAAAATAAAAAATAAAAAGATTACCGTTAGGTCTAAATCATAGAATGGTCAAGGTTTTAATAGATTTATAGGGAAATTTGAAATTAGAAATTAGAAACAAGTTAATAAATCAGAAATTAAAAATTAGAACAAAATCTCAAATATAAATAAATCATACATGAAAGAATTTGAAATTTTATTTTTTATTCAAATTTCTTTAGCTGTGAGTCTTTTTTATTTCTTTTATTTAACAAACCTAACTCACCCACATGATCAAACACGGTGGCTTTTATTCAAAAATGTCTCTTCCTTTTATTTATTAATTATCTCTGTCGAGAGATGAAGGTGAAAGGCTTTATGGAACAAAAGAAGCACAATTACAGTGATGATGGTGCGGGAAATAGATTACCTACTGGAGACGAAGGCGCAGTCATCGGAGATGAAAGTAGCGCCGGAGTTGAAAACAGTGGTGACGTTTTTTATTTATTAAATAAAATACGGTATTTACATAATTATTTAAACCTAAGAGTTTACTGTTTATTATCATATTCAATATACATAGCATCATGTATTTATAGGGTATTGTATTATCACCTGGATTAATTTTTAAACTTTTTTTTCCGAATACTATATTATGTATTAGCTTATATTGTATTATACTATTCCATGTGTTAACCATTGAATAAAAAATGATGCAATAGAAATTCACTATATAATAATAATAATAATAATAATAATAATAATAATAATAATAATAATAATAATAATAATAATAATAATAATAATAATAATAATAATAATAATAATAATAATAATATATTTATGGTAGATCAAAATTTTATTAAAAAAATGAAAAATCATTATATTTTTTGTGACCATCAGTTAGGTGAATTAGTTTAATTAATTTTAAATTATATACTAATTTGGTTGAAAAACATAACTAATTTTACTCATCAAATAGTTTTAGACAAATTTAGACATTGTTTATGCAAAAATGTCATAATGATTTTTTGATCCTCACATAAAATTTTTTAACTCCATCAACTAGAAGTGTTCACACTCCATTTAAAAAGAACAATAAAGTTAACTAAATACCATTTCACCAAATATATTATATAAATTGGATTTAAATTTTATCATAATCAATTCAATCCATTTTTAAACTCCCCTACTACAGCATATTAATTTAAAATAAAAATCATCCTTATGAGTCATTCAACTTATTAAAAATGTTCGGAGCAGTTGATAAATATGAAACTTATATTAGCTACTCCAAAATTTTGAACCAAACACATTCTAAGAATTGAATTAACTACAAGCTTCAGAAATTATTTGGGCGCTCTCACCAAGTATGTGTTAAACCACTAACAGAAGACTGGATAACTCTTATCTCTTCTTAGCCTTATCGTAGCCTTCACTAATCAACTGTTATATTTCGTGTTGTAACGACCTTATCATCTCAAGGTTCTGTTGTATATAATCTCAAATGATGAATAGAAAATACACTAAATTCTTAGAAATCAAATCCCGTTTATATCATATCGGAGCCTTAAAAGTTTATCAAAAGCTTCCTTTTTAACAGATCCATAGCCTCCCCTATCCTAGACAATCATATCATCTCGTTCAATGCTCCTTCATATCTTCCCACCAAACTCAATCAATCTAATTTTTTTGTTTGGAGAACCCAACTCTACTCTGCACTTATTGGCTACAATCTTATAGGCTACATCGATGGTAGCTATCCCAAACCAGTAGTAATAATTACAAACCCAACAAACAGCACCCAAATAATTCGAAATCCATAATCAATTCTCTAGTACAGACGAGACCAACTCATTCTCAATGCCATTCTAGGAAGTTGTGTAGCAGAAATACAATCCCACATCTCTTCTGCGTCTTCCTCTAAGGAAGCTTGGGATCGTTTATGTGTCCTCTATGTAAACAAATCTCGTACTCGCATTCTTTCTCTCAAGGAAAAATTTCACAATAACCCACGAGGTACTCGCTCCATCTCCGAATATATGCAACATGTTCAAGCCACTGCTAATGCCCTTGCCATTGCTGACAAATCCATTAATAAAGATGATTTAATAATACATGCACTCACGGGTGTAGGAACATAGTTTGCCCCTTTTGCTGCTGCTGCTTGCTTACGATATACTCCAATTACTTTTGATGAGTTATTTGACAAATTGGAAGCCTTTGAATGAGAAACCAAAAATTCAACAACCACAGATTCCTCACCCATCTTAGCAACAACTAATAACATGGCTTATCAGTCCAATCAATGTCATTCATGGAATTCTCATTCTACTAATAACTACAACCGCTTCTCTAGGAACCCTCCTCATCAGAATCATATTTTTAATAGATTGAACTCCAATCGCTCCTCCAACTCATTTTGTAACTTCTATGAAATACTTGGGCATCAAAAAAATAAGTGTCGCAAGCTAGCCAGATTTCTCAAAATCAACAATGCAGATCAATGCCACACATCATGCACAAACCTCTCAGCCCACTGTCAATATGGCACCACTTACAAAACTGACATCTCAACAATGGTTATTTGATACTGGCGCATCGCATCATGTTATTGGCAATGTGAATAATTTTCAGTATTTTTTAGACTATGGTGGTCCAGATGAGATCAACATCAGTGATGTTACAGGTTTGCATATATCACATATAGGCACTGTTAAGCTTACTCATCATAATACTTTATTTGCTTTGGATAATGTTCTCTGTGCCCCCTCTATCAAGAACAATTAATTTAATTTCAGTTTTCAAATTCTATAAATCAAATAATGTCTCAATTAAATTTTTTCCCTTTTCATTTTCTTGTGAAGGATCTGCGTACGGGGCTTCCAATTCAAAAAATCATCAACTTCATCACAACACGAATTGCATAAATGCTTGGACCACCCAGCAGTTCTTGTAATTCGTTCTATTTTTCCCTCCGGTAACTTGAAGTTAGGTTCTTTGTCAGGTTCAAAATTTCATTATACCTCTTGTGCTTTGAATAAAAGTCATAAATTGCCGTTTGCTGAAAACTCTCTTCGTAGCTCTAAACCTCTAAGATTAATTTACTCTGATGTTTGGAATCCTACAAATTTATCTATTGATAGTTTTCAGTATTATCTAATTTTTATTGATCATTTTAGCAAATATATTTGGCTTTATCCTATGAAGAAAAAATATGATGTTGCACCTCTGTTTTCCCAATTCAAGTTACTTGTTGAAAAAATTTTTCAATATCCCATTATTTCGATTTACACAAACCACTACAAAAAAATCATCAAATAGCAACGAAAATTAGCAATCAAATTTGTTGAATTTCCGTTGCTAATCAAAATTAGTAATGAAAAATTCGGTTTCAATTTTGACGGTTGGTATTTTTAGCAACCGAATTTATTTTCCATTGCTAATTTTAGCAACGGAATAAAATTTCCATTGCTATATTTACCAACGGCATTAAAATTTCCATTGGAAAAGGTTAGCAACCGAATAGCAATTCCATTGCTAAATTTAGCAACGAAATTTGTAATTCCGTTGCTAAATTTAGCCATCCTTATAAAAAAAATTCGAGATGAAATTTTTGTCGCTATTCCTCATTAAAATATTATTTATTTTTTTCCAGAAAATTACTATTATAAGTGCTGAAACTACGACAATAATAGTCTAAATGTTGCAAAATGATGCTACATGTTTTACTTGCTTATTATTTTCATTCATATACAGATCAGATCAAGGCAAGTAACACTATATGCATCTCAAAGCCAATCCTATCAGCAATTCAATGACTAGTAATTCTAAAGACAATTCGTTCGACATTCAGAAAACTAAATTATATTCCTTGACATATATATTCAATTGCCATTCATAAATTTTCTTGTTAAACTTATCCTTGCATCGCGGTCAACCTCAAATGAACACAAAAGGAAGCAAATTTTAATTTAGTTGCAATTATGTAGTGACAACTCAAAGCAATAAAATCCATATTGTAGTTTCCTGGGTGACCATGCTATTTTCTGACTGAAACATCCAATACAAATCCATCAAGTTTCCTTTTCTGAATAATGTAACTATCCTTCAAGCACAGACATATGCAGCTAGCCATTAGATGCTTGAGAATGCAGCAAATCTTCCATATCTATTATAGACATCACTGCATAATCTGCCTCTATATTATTAAATTTGGACGTGAAACATATGTTATTCTAAAATGCATCATGGTTTTTTCTAGCTGAAGCATTCAATCAAAGCCAATAAATTCTTTTTGTGTTTCTGAATAGTGTTTATCTACTTGTCCTTCAAGCACTTGCGTGCAACTACTAGGAGTAAGATGTTTGAAATACACCAAATCTTCTATATATTTATATACACCACCACATATCCTGCGAAGCATCATTTTAACGCACGGGTCAGGCTTTTATGCATTTAAGTATCATCTTTTCATAATTTTAATGATGCAATCAAAGTGCATTGTGAGAAACAGGGACAACAACTGCATAGATGGAAAGAAAATCTAACATTTACAGTAATTAACATTTTTCTCGCAACAATTGAGGTGGTAAAGTTAAACAGCTGTCATACAATAACATCCAAAAAAATCCCCAAGTGCATACTAAAATGTAGTACAATGAGCTATTGTGGAAACAAACTAGTAAGCCAAATGTGAACCAGATACTGTGGTAGTAAGAAAAAAAATTCATATGCAACTGGACCGAATTTACTAATAATTTCTATGCAGCTCAAAGCAATTTAAGTTCACCTACTGTCAAGACCAACTGTTCCTACCTCTAGCCAACATGTTGCTATTCCTGTGCACATAACAACTTAAGAACTGTGACCCACAGAGAAAGCATGCCACTGCTGACCGTATTATTTAACTTTTCTTAAACTGCATGAAGTATTTTGATTGACCTCAGTAGTTGAGATAATTAAGGAAAATAAATAGAAGAGATACTATTCAAAAGAAGAAAAATCCAACAATTAATTAAAATTTGGTGGAACTGCCCGTACTTGACTAAAATTTAGTAATGAGGAAGGTTTGAATTCAACACTAGAAAAAGATGTATATGGGATATGCCCCTTCACTGTATTTCAAAAATAGACGAAAAATCTGAATTTCAAAATTCCAAACGCACGAGGTAGAATAGAAGTTTTAAACAACTATGACTATTGATGTAGAAAATATGGAAACTGGACCATTCAAATTCTATTCCGATTTTCTTGTTGCCATTTGTCAATGCAAAGTCCTAAGAATTTTGTGGATTTCGGTCTAAAATTCTAAAAGGAGAAGGAAAAGAATTAAATCTATATATATATAAGAGGTAAAGTTCAAATAATCGAAAAATGTCACTGTGGAAATATGAAAGATTGCATGTTTCAAATCTGATGCAATAATTTTTTTTGACATTTGTCAATATAAAAAATCCTAAGAATCATACAGATTTGATGTAAATACGACAAATGCTAAAAAAAAGTTGCGATTTGGTGTTGTGTATAGTGTGAGTGTGTGTATGCATCATCTTATCAAACATGCGCCGTACATAAAAACACCGAATAGCACTTCAAAAATATTGTTATCTAAAGCTTAAAAAAATCATAAAATCCTATGGAATGTCAAGAGTAATTTTCTTTTTTTTAATCAAAAATTTTAAATTCAAGTTTTGAATAAATGACATTTTTAAAAACTTAATAGAACATTTTATCTTTTTTATAAGTACATTTGGCATAAATTTAAATTAATTAAATTAATAAATTTAAAAGTATTATAAAAAGAAGAATAATATTGACATCTATCATTGTCAACATAATATTGACATAAATTGCAATTCCAACAGAACCACAAAACAATTCACTGAAATTCATTACAATAAGAACTTCAATAACTGATAACGAGAACAGATCCCAACTCATTGACAAGCTAATCAAAAAAATGCAAATTCTGTATTCTCAAAATAATAAATACATCAATTTTGAATTATTAATGTACAATTCACCTACCAATATGATTTTTCTTCATATATATATACAAGAAAAAACCCATTTCTTATTGTTGTCGGAGATTTGGCAAAAAATGCCAAACAGAAAATCCATATTCAAGGAAAGAACTTAAAGCATAATAAAGACAAAAACCAGAATAAATCCCTCTTTTCTCGCTGATTGTTAAAACAGAGCTAAAACCCGTAAGTTAAGCACCACAAATGAAAAAGAAAAAATAATAAATTCTAAAGAAATCATTAGCTAACTAGTAACAATAGCAGTAAGGTTAGAAGTGTTTGGATTTTTTAACTATCAAGAAATGCATAACGACTCACTGCAGAATGAAGAAAGAACGAACGACTCATTGGAGAACGGCAGAAAGTATAATGACTCACTAGAAACGACTCACAGAAGAATGACTCACTAAAAAAAGTACAACAAAGAAAGAACGAAAGACTCACTGGAGAACGGCAGGCGGTGGCGACCGGCGATGGACGGTTTGGATAGGCAAAGGGTAAAAGGAGATTGATTTTAGGGATTTGTTGGACGAGAAACCAGAGAATTGATTTTAGGCACAAGTAGACTTGCGTTTTTATGGCTAGGGTAACAAATAGCAAAATTACTTAAATATCCCTAATTTAGCAACCAAAAATTTAGCAACCGAATAAAATTCGGTTGCTAAATTAGCAACGAAACATAAATACGGTTGTTATTTAAGGTAGGTTATTTAACAACCGAATTTATATTCCGTTGCTATTTTTCATTTTAAAAAGTAAATTAGCAACGGAAATTAAATTTTCGTTGCTATTTTAGCAACGAAAAATAATTCCGTTGGTATTTTTGAATCCAATGTTATTCCACCTCCTTGGCACAAAAAATACCAACCGAATGAAATTTTCGTTGCTATTTTAGCAATGAAAATTTATTTCGTTGCTATTTCAGCAACGGAAATTTATTTCATTGCTATTTTTCGTTTCAAAATTTCTCCGCCAATCGTTGGCGGCTTTTTTAGCAACGGTTTAGAGATTTTGTTGCTAATTTTCGTTGCTAAATTTTGGCGCTAATAATTTCCTCCACTTTTAGCAACGAAAAATAACCAAATATATTTCTGTTGCTAAATCTGCAAAGTTTAACCAAATTTAGCAACGGAATATATTTTCCGTTGCTAAATAGCAACAGAATTCATTTTCCGTTGCTAAAATAGCAATGGAATCATTTTCGTTGCTATTTTCAAAGTTTCTTGTAGTGAACAATGGAGGTGAATATCTCTCTCTTGCACTCATCCTAAACTCTTATGGTGTCTCTTATTTTAAAACACCTCCATACACACCCGAGCACAATGGCACATCTGAAAGATGACATCACCATATTGTTGAGATAGGCCTAGCTCTTTTTCATATTGCATCTCTCCTAATTTTCTATTGGTCGTATGCTTTCCAAATAGTTGTCTACTTAATAAATCATCTCTCCACTTATGTTCTTAACTCTCTGTCTCCCTTTCAAATGTTATTTCATCACATTTCAAACTACTCTCATTTAAAAATCTTCGGATGATTATGCTATTCCTCGCTCCGTCCCTACACCACTTCGAAACTCCAATCACGATCCATACCATGATTTCTTAAATCTTTTGTTAGACAACTTGGCTGCAGATTTTCTCTCAAAGATCTTGGTGTGTTGCATCAATTCTTAGGTGTTGAGGTGATCCATACACCCACGGGTCTCTTCCTGTCTTGACATCGTCATATTGCTAAGCTCTTGGAATCTTTCTCAATGGCTAGAGCTAAAGAAGTAAATACTTCTATGTGCTCCACATCTCCTCTGTTACTTAAAGATGGCTCTGCTCCCGTTGATCTAACGTCTTATCAAAAATTGGTTAGTGGACTCCAATACTTATTTTTAGCTCGCCCAGATGTCTCTTTTCCAATTAATCATCTCTCATAATTTATGCATTCGCCTATTGAAATACATTGGACAACATTGAAACAAGTTCTTCGTTATCTAAAGCACATAATCTTCCGTGGGTTTTTTTGCGGAGAGACTAGGGGTGTACGCAGATTTAAATCTTTCTGTATCGAACTAAAGTATCGAAAAAAAAGATCAAGAATTGAATTGTACTGTTGATTTTTTTATTAGAACAGAACTGAATTGTACCATTGATTTTATTTGGAACAGATCTGGATATTTTATCTATAATCGAATTAAAAACCGTCTTGAACTGTACCGAATTGTACCGAAAGAACCAATATTTATTAATTATTATATATAATATTAATAATTTATATATAAATATTAATTATAATTTTTATTCTAATACTCATCTATTTTTGGGACAATACCTATATCAATATCTAATAATTAATAACGTAATTAAATATATTTATTATATATAATAAAATATTATTAATTAATGTATTATATGAATGTATAATCATTTTACCAATTAATTTCATTTATTTTTAGTATCATTCAATTAGTATTTGTATATTTTCGCATAATACCTATATTAATAATGAAATTGTAAATCACTAATGTGATTATCTATAGTTATTATATATAACAAAATTTTATTAATTAATATAATTATATGAGTATGTAATTATCTTATCAATTAACTTTATTTACTTTTATATCATGAATGATTAAATGTACTTGTATGAGTACATAATCATCTAATCAATTAATTTTTTTTATTTTTAGTATCACTCAAATAGTATTAATTTATTTTTAGCTCAAGGAGTAAATAAATATATAAATTAATAATTTAATTATATAGTTTAGAAATAAAATAAAATTATTTATTGTATTATATGCATATATCATATATAAAGTGATTTAATATTATACTAAATGCGTGATTTTTTGGGATATGAAATTTAATTAATTATTTTTCATTATAACAATTAAATTCAAGTATTTAACTATGCCAATAGAATGACTAGAGTACCTATTTAAAATGTTTGATAAACAACTTGAATATTAAATAATACATAAAAAAAAGAGACATAAAGATTGCTTAAATTACAATGTGAGTTATATTTTTATTTTGTTTTCTAAATTTTTTGAAATATCTATCTTCCTTTTAACACACAAAAGAAAATTTAACAATGGCTTATAAAATACTTCATTTTATAAATTATTTTATTAATAGTTATTTAAAAAAATATTTTATATGTACTCTCATCTTTATAAATAATGGTAAATATAAATTATTTTTCTAATGGTAAAAAATTGAATTTAGGATTAAAAATTAAATTTAAAAATTTTTAAGAGGGAAAAATTTTTTATTTTGGATTTTTGGAGGGAGCAAAAAGTTGAATTAAGTAGTTAATAATTTTAAAAATATTGAAAATAGAATTATTTTAGGTGACAAAGAAATTAGGTTTAGGTTTCTCTTCCGTCACTCTTTTTCCCTTTCTGGCTCCTCTCTACCTTCACCACGCTCCCCCTACTCCACCTCTCGCCTCTGTCTCTCACTCTGCAAATTTGTATCTCAAGGAGATTTGGATACTTATTTAACTGATAAATTAGTAAAAAAATTCTTTTGATTTTAATATTTTAAGTTGATGAAAGATAAATGAGCCAAATTATTCAAATTTGGTTAAGATTGCTAAAAATATCTTAACTATTCAATGCTCGACTATAGCTTCTGAATTAGTTTTTAGCATTTGATGAAAGACTTTAGACAAATTTAGAAGTTCTGTAACTCCGATTATAGCCAAGTATCTCATTTGTTTCCAAAATTGGTTGAGATTGGCTACACTTTTAACTTTAGAGGCATCAATCGAATAATTTAAAAATTTTGAATTGGGTAATTATTATATTTCCGAAATTTTTTTTTAAATTTTCTATTTAATGTGTATATTTTTTGGTGATCTAATTATTTAAAATCTGTGTTATTTTTTTAGATATTGCTCAAGATTTTGAAATCAGTGTCAGCATAATGTAGAGAAAGACTATCGAATGTTAATTTTTAAATAATGTATTTTGACTTAAATTTTAATTATACTTGTTGAGATATTTTAATTGTATTTGTATTTATTATTGTGTGGATTTATTTTGTAAAATTTTAAAAATATTAAATTATCCGAAATACCGAATTGTATTATACTATATTGTTTAGTACCGAAAGAATCGGAGAACCGTACCGAATTATCCTTAATTTTTTTAGAATTCTACCGAATTGTCCTGAATTTTCAAGATAATACCAATACATAATTTTTAAAATATCCGAAATTTCAAAACAATATGAAGATTTGTAAATCTCTAAATTATACCATACTATATACACCCCTATGAGAGACACTCCTCTACAACTTCGGGCTTTTAGTGACTCAGATTAGGGTGGTAACTGTGATGATGGTCGCTCGACAGTAGCATATCTCATCTATCTAGGATCTAACCCAATTTTCTGGAAATCAAGACATCAAAAAACTGTTTATCGATCATCATTGGAGGCTGAATACAAAGCAATAGTTGACACTACTACTAATATTATATGGATTCAAAATCTACTTCAAGAATTAGGAGTTAAGTTGTCAAAGCCTCCCTCCTTATTTTGTGACAACACCGGTGCTACTTACCTTTGTTCAAATCCAGTCTTTCACTCCCGAATGAAACATATTTCTCTTGAGTATCATTTTGTTCGGGAGTGTGTTACAAATGGTAATCTCAAAGTTCATCATATCTCCACCAAAGATCACTTGGCAGATGTCCTTACCAAAGCCTTAAGTCATCAGCAATTCATCAATCTTCGCTCCAAGATCGGAGTCTTCAATTGAGCCTTAATCTTGCGGGAGAGTGTTAAACCACTAATAGAAGACTAGATAACTCTTATCTCTTCTTAGCCTTATTGTAGCCTTCACTTATCAGCTGTTATATTTCTTGTTGTAACAACCTTATCATCTCATGTATCCATTGTATATAATCCCAAATGATGAATAGAAAATACACTGAATTCCCAGAAATCAAATCCCATTTATAGTATGAAGCGAAAAAAAATAAAATACAGATTTTGAAGAGCAAATTTTAACGGTAGAGATTAATTCCAATATATTGGAAAGTCTTATATTTCATATTTTACTCCCAATTGTCCTTTAAAAAATAAAAATAAAAATAAAGAAAAAAGGCCGGACTTGAGAGATCATCCGAGTTGGGCTCGTCGAACCCAGAAAAGCATAGGAGCCTGAAGAATGTCGCTTATTTTATTTTATTTTTTTGCAAATTTCCAAGCTAAGAATCATTCTATGATCCCTCGCCGCGATATTTCCTTGAGCAGGTTGAAACTTTAAAGGTAATATGTTAAAAGGAAAATCCTCATTATTAATAAATTAATTAGTTGCCTGTAAAAGCACTTTATAAATTCGAGTCATATATATTTAACATCTTTGTGATGTGATTAGCGGTACAGATTGAACTCAAAAGCTGAAATTAGTTAATTTTTCACGAAAAGAGAAGGTGGCCAACATATATGGATATGATTGTGTCCTCAATTTCAAGCAACTGGAAATATGTATTATCTTTTTCATCAATCGTGAAAAATTGGAGCTTTCAATATCTTTTAAGCAGCCAGTAATACTTTTCTGAAAAATAGTCAATAATTGCCCAAATACTTGGGGTTAATTTTATTTATGGTCACTTGATTTACGTCTAATCGTCCAAAAATAACTGACTTATTTTTTGTTACTTAAATGTCACTGAACTCATCATATTTTTACAAAAAAAATTATTTTAATCGGTTTTTGACGATAATCCTTGCCGGAATGTTGACGTGGCATGCCACATCATATACCTGAACACACGTGGTACGACATATCAGCAGCCATGTCACCAGAAGAGGCTGCATATGTCGAGAAACATGACATGATATGCTGACGTGTCGTGTGATATAGTCTCTTTTCGGTTACGTATCATGCCACGTGTGTTCAGGCATATGGCATGTCATGCCACGTCAATATTCCAGTAAGGATTATCGCAAAAAATCGATTAAAATGACTCTTCTGCAAAAATCTGATAAGTTCAGTGACATTTAAGTAACAAAAAATAAGTCAATTACTTTTAAGTGGTTAGCCGTAAATTCAGTGACCATAGGTAAAATTGACTCCAAATACTTATCATATATCTAAACATGATTTATGAGCAATTTTATAAATCAAGTCAGTAATATTGCGCCATTTATGCAAACAAAGTTACATAATAAAACTACATTTATTGATTAATTATGTAATATTTTTTTTTAATTATATGCCAATATACTATTGATTTGATTCATGAGCATTAAGAATCGATTTTAAAAAAGAAATTTCCATCTGAAATATACTTGAATTTGCCTTTTTAATTTCTTGAATTGGTATTATATATTATTCTATACTAACCTTGAGTTAAATATTTGCTGGTCCTATATATATATATGTGTGTGTAATCTATTACAATTATTAGCAAATTTAGCATTATATATATATATATATATATATATATATATATATATATATATATATATATATATATATATAATCTATTACAATTATTAGCTAATTTATTTTTCCAATATTTGATTTTATCATGAGTTGCTTGCAATTTTATGATAACCTGACAAAACTCCTGGACTTGTTGAATGCGAATTGAGTATATGATATTTGATGCAATACAAATAAATTTATAAACCAAACATTACCACAACGTCACATTAGATGAAAATATAGCAAAAATATTGCAATTGTTCTACTGCAAGAATTAGGTATAAAATTATTGTTTTTTATCTATGAAACAAACATATTTGTAATATTTTTAAACTATAATTTAAAAAAAAATTATTGCATCAGAATAATTAAATTGTTGCAATAATTTAAAACGGTAAATCGAATGCAACTCTTATAATAAAACTGTTACAATAGCACAAATATAATATTTTTATTTTATTTTATTTTAGCATTGGCTTTAGTCGGTATTTGTGGTAGTTAGGCTGAAGCTTGTACAAGTTTGAAAGTTAGCAACATATTGTCTCCTGATGCAACGGGCATTAGAAACCGTGCTTTAACCCCCTACTTTAAGACATTTTTGCGCCAAAATAGTAAATTCTTGTTCTCTAATGCTGAAGTCGTATTCGAGGCCAAATAATTGACAATTTCAACTCTAATTATAACATTATCATTCAAAAAGAAAATTTCATTTTGAATGGTGTACATATGGTACTTTTTTTAAAAAATTACATATTGGAGATAAATTGAAAATTAAACTGTGATAAATAAAAAAAGTTATTAAATTTTTAATTATTTAAATTACATGTGATTCGGTGATTAATTACTAGATCCACGAACATAATGCAATAAATATTTTATTGAGAGAAAACAAATATCATATATATAAGGAAAAAGGCAAATATAAATAAGAAATAATTAATTAAAAAGAATAGAAAACATGTTTTATTTGATGTACACAATGCCCCATTTCTACAATAATCATCCACATCCCCAATAATCATCATATGCTACACGTTTAATCACATCATCCAATCTCCCCATCCAAAATAATCCAAATGACAAATATAGAATCAACAATCACAAGATATCAAAAAAAAAAGTTATGAAAAAGAAAAATAGTCAACGAACAAATAACAGAAGAATAGATCTCAACCGTCCGATCCATGAAACCAAAGATCTAAAAAATTAAGCCGCTGATGATACTTCATGATAGTATCTTTCTAAGCCAAGGCAAAGGCCAAGAAAGATCCAGCAAGAACAGTTCCGGCGAGAATGACTCTGTCAACTCTACCGGCGGCAAAGTTGTCACTAGGTGGAGTGATGCCGTTGGGAGAAGGAGCAATGGAACCTTCGGGTGAAGGGGTGATGGTGCCAGGAGTGGGAGCCGGCGGAGAGGTGGTGGGGGAAGTTGATGGAGGAGAAACTGGTGATGGAGTTGATGGAGAAGGAGCTGGTGGAGGACTAGCGGTTGGTGATGGAGTTGGTGCCGGTGGTGGTGGTGGTGGTGGTGTGGCAGTTGGCGACGGAGCTGGTGAGGCAGTTGGTTGTGGTGGTGGTGGTGTGGCGGTTGGGGACGGAGTTGGTGAAGTACCTGGTGCTTGTGCCATGGAAGAAGCAACCATGATACTCAAGATCAAGAAAACTTTAACCATTGATGAACCCATCTTCATTTTCTTTAAAGAAAGAAACTTTTCTAAGAAAATGGAAGAAAAGTCTTGATTTTTGAACACAGATAGAGAGAGAGAGAGGGAGGAGGAGAAGAAGAAGAAAGGAAAGTATGTGATTGGCGAAGTATAAGACAGTATATATTTATATAAAAAAAAAAGAGGAGAGATTAAATCAAATAATGTATTGTTTGGAGATTCCTCGAATCATTCAAGAACGTGTAGTCAGATATTTTTATAGATAATTTAACATTGTGTTAGTTAAGTAAACAAATTCGCAATGGAAGTGTGAATGATTGGATTATTTTATTTTATTTGAAAATTATTGTATGTTTGATGCTTAATACATTATCCTTCCTGGAACTTTCTTTTTGTTTTATTGATTTATAAGATTATGATTGGACTTCAAATTCATAATTATATATATAACTGTCATGAAAAATTCAAATATCACACTCAGAAAGTTCTAAAATATGTTATTTTTTAATTAAGCAACATTTGTTAGTGATAACTGGAAAAAATACATCTTCGAAAGTCCAATAAGTGCGGTCCATTAATAGCAAAAGGAGTGTGAGCCAGAAGGTGACGCATGCAGAGGAAGCGTCCGATCGGACTGATGGGGCAGCTTGTCCTGTCAGCCCACTGGCACAAGCTAACACCCACCATATATCTGCTCCCTGTCACATCGCCGCTCACCCACTCCGACTGCCGGTTATCATCTCCCAAGGTACTCAAGTACCCCCCCTCCAAGATCTCCTATATATAGCTAAAAATATGATGGCACCAGGTATTGAACTCCCTAGATTCTCTCTCTCACTTTAGTGTTACTCCCAAGTTACTAACTTAAACTTCGGAGTGCTAACGCCTAGGTCCGATCGGACACCCCTTTTTGCAGGGCCAATAGCTTGAACAGCCTCACAACCGCCTTCTCCTCTCATCACAGGATAAAGATATTCTGAGCTTTATCATTTGGTGTTTTCGTTGAGAGCAAAATGGCAGGTTCAAGATCTAATGAGCATGGAACTTCAGGGGAGCGCAACCATCATAGCTAGGGCAGATCTAGGCCCTCGGAGAGAAGGGAGGAGTCTCCCAGGTCCCCTATTAGAGGCGACCTTTTATCAGAATTTAACAATGCAGCCATGCGACAGCCAAAGGATACCTCCATCACCATTAGGGACATGTGCGCCATCCTCAATGACTTTACTAAAAGTATAGTCCAAATCCTGAAAAGGGGGAAGATGCCCAGGACTTACGAAAGAAGTCACGAAATGGATCTTACGATCGAAGAGCTCGAAAGAAGGAGGAACAAGGGGATCTCCATTAATGAACCAAGAGCTCACGATAGTAGGAGAATAAGAGCCAGCACTCCAGGTAGATACGACAAGGGAAAAAGCGTAGGGTCCTGGACCAGGGACTCCTCTTATATCCCCAGCAGACGATCCACTTCGTCCATTGGGGACGACCTATCTTTTATGTGCACCCCCAATCGTAGCCGCACGAGGGGACGGAGGAATGAATTTGCCCCAGCTGCCATGAGTAAAGAAGATAGCTGGTTCAAGCAAAAGCTCAAGCAGTTCGGGCTGACAAGCTCCAAGAAGGGGATGTTCGAACTCGCCATTTTGCAAGAAAATCACGAAATCGGAGCTACCTTCCAGATGGCAGGACGTGATAATGGATCGGTATACAGGTAAAACTGACCCCTCCACACATCTTGCGGAATATTTAACAAAAGTGCAGGTATATACCTACGATGAGAGGATCGCCTGCAGGATATTCCCCACCACGTTGGGAGGAGATGCTCTCACGTGGTTCTATGAGCTCCTGCAAGGGTTGATTACTTCTTTCAGACAGTTAAAGGAGTTATTCATCACCCGATTCATTGTGCAGACGAGGGCCCTGAAATCTGTGAGTGATCTATGTAACCTCTATCAGAGGACGGATGAAAGTCTCCGAGACTACATAGACAGATTCCAAGCCACAATGTCGGAGGTAAGAAATGTGAGCGTGAAAATGGCATCCACCGCTTTGGCCAATGGTACCGCCGATAAGCCATTATTTGAGTCAATCACAACAAGGCCGCCGATCAGCTTCTCCGACTTGATGGAGAGGGCAAGACAACACATTCAGTTGGATGACGCCCTGAGATCCAATCGGGGCAGAAGAAGCAATGTATTGGATAGGCTGCAGCACCCGGACAGACGGGCATTCAATAGGGCTGCGACTTCAAGGAATCTCGAGAAAAGAAAGGAAGCGAATCGGTCAAGATCTGATAGGGGGCTGGTCCGCACTCCCGACCCTTTACTCCACTCAACACCAATCCCGCACAAGTGCCGATGTGTATTAAAGAGAATCACCAAAGGATAAATTGGCCCAAAAAGATGGAAGAGAAGAGCAGACGAACTCGAAACCATAGCAAATATTGGAAGTTTCACAGAGATGTTGGTCATACAACCGACGAATGTCACCAGCTGAAGAAAGAAATTGAACGGCTGGTGTAAAGAGGCTCCCTCAAGAGATTTGTGGGCCCAGCGCGGGAAGCGACCCCCTGTAAGCAATCAGATCACAGGAGACACGACTCTGATGACGACAACGATGACGATGAGAGGAGAAAACCAAAAAATACAGACCCCCGCCGACCCTACGCCGGTGTTATAAATATGATCACCGGCTTATAACACCGGCGGATCGTCGTATAAAGAAGAACTCTCCAGGAAAAAAAAAGGCAAAGGAGTCTATGTCTCCTAAACTTCTGAATGACCGGCCCCAGTTACCATATCCTACGAAGATGCACGGGACATCATGTTCCCTCATGAAGATGCCCTTATCGTCAGGGCACGGATCAATAATTTTGAAATGAAAAGGATATTGGTGGATAACGGGAGCGCAGTGAACATACTCACCCTCCAAGCCTACAGAGCAATGGGGCTACCGATTGAGGAGCTTAAACCGAACACCATGCCACTGATCGACTTGGATAACGCCACGGTGCCAGTAGTAGGGTCGGTCGAACTGTTTGTTGAGCTTGGTCAGGAAGTTCTCGCCCACGCCTGCAAGGTAACGTTTATGATTATCGATATGGTTTTTACTTATAACGCCATCTTTGGCAGACCTTTATTATTTCAGACAGGGGCAGTCACTAGCATCCGCTACACGGTAATGAAAATTCTGATCGGAGGTGGCGTCGCCATATTGAGAGGCGACCAAAAAGCATCAATAGAAGCTTATATAGCCATGATCAAGCATCATAAAGAGGCTATGCTGGTCGAGCCAGGCTTAGAACGATTTGAACAAGCAGAAGAGCCAAGAATGGACATTGTAGAATAAATCAAAACTAGAATGCTCGCAAAAGGCAAAGCTATCCAAATTGGCACCAACATGAATGCGGAGATCGAAGAAGCAGTCATGCAGGTATTGATGATTAACCAGGCTTCTTTTGCTTGGAAATCGGAAGACATCACCGGGATCGACCCCGATGTAATCACCCACAAACTCAATGTGGATCTAGCTTGCACGCCAGTCAGGCAAAAATTTCGAAGGCATGCCCCCGAACGAAAGAGATTCATCTCCGAGGAGGTTAACAAGTTGCTGAAAGTGAGAACGATCCGAGAAGTCGACTACACCGATTGGCTAGCCAATGTTGTTTTGGTAAAAAAAAATCAGGAAAGATGCGAATGTGCGTCGACTTCACGGATCTTAATAAAGCGTGTCCCAAAGATAGCTACCCCCTACCCAGTATAGACCAGTTGGTAGACGCCACTGCCTGCCATGCCATCTATTCTCTCCTCGACGTATATGCTGGATATCATCAGATTATGATGTGGCTGCTAGACTAAGAAAAAACTAGCTTCATCACAGATGATGGCACTTTTTACTACAAAGCCATGCCATTCGGATTGAAAAATGCAGGTGCTACGTATCAGCACTTGATGAATAAGATCTTCAAGGATCAGATCGGGCAAAATGTGAAAGTTTACGTAGACAACATGATCATTAAAATCAAGAGCCCCGAACAACATCTTACCGATCTGGCGAAAGTCTTTGATACACTAAATAAATTTCGGATGAAGCTCAATCCTGACAAATGCACTTTTGGGGTGCCTTCAGGCAAATTTCTAGGCTTCATGGTATCACAAAGGGGCATTGAAACCAATCCTGACAAAATTAAGGCGATCTTAGAAATGCAACCACCAAATAGTGTGAAAGACATTCAGAAGCTGAATGGCAGAGTTACAGCTCTTGGGCGATTCATGTCCTTCTCTACCAAGCGATACATCCCCTTCTTTAAAAAATTGAGAAAAAATGAAACCTTTGATTGGGATGCCGATTGTCAACAAGCCTTTAGTGAGCTAAAAAAATTTCTCGCCAACCCCCCTTTGCTGAGCCGACCACTCTCAGGTGAAAGTCTATACCTGTACTTATCAACTTCTGGTGAAGCTGTTGCAGGTGTCCTAGTCAGGGAGGAAGGAACCCAACAACTATCAGTCTACTATGTGAGCCAAGTGCTCAGAGGCCCAGAACTGAAGAAAGGCCCTGTTGAACAATTCATCATCGCCATCATGATGTGCACGAAGAAGCTAAGACAGTACTTCGAAGCACATACAATAGTCGTCCGCTCAGATCAACCGATAAGAAAAATCCTCCAGACCCCTGATTTGGAGGGAAAAATGGTGGGATGGAGATCAAACTTCAGTCATGGAATGTGAGGTATGAACCCAGAAAGGCAATCAAAGCCCAAGCTCTGGCAGATTTCGTAGCAGAATTCTCCGGTGATAAAGCAGTTAGTCGCCCACAGCCCGCCAGATGGGAAATGATCGTTGATGGGGCTGCGAATGATAGTCGAGGAGGTGTCGGCATCGTGATAGCGGGACCTCTTGGCATTATTATCAGGTACGCAATAAGGCTCAATTTTAAAGTTTCAAATAATATGGAAGAGTATGAAGCCCTTCTACATGGATTGAGGTTACTCCATGCCATCCGATCGGAAGCCGTCACCATCAAAAGCGACTTCCAGCTCGTGACGAGCCAGGTTTTAGGCACCTTTGAAGCTAGAGAAGCCAATATGATTCGATACCTAGAAAAGGTCAAAGTGACGCTCAAAATGCTAGACGAAGTCGGATCTCGATGGGTCCTGCAAAGGGCGCCAAGAGATCAAACTCTAGCAGCCGATCGACTTGCCAAAATGTCTGCTGCCGAGCAAGGTGTGGTGGAAGAACATATAACCATCATCGATCAAGCAAACTCCTCCTTAAACGAACCAGAAATGATGGAAATAGAGCCGATTTAGGAAACATGGATGGGCTCCCTTAAACGGTACCTGCAAATGGAACAATTACCTGAGGACAAGGCAGAAGCCCGAAAGGTATCCCATAAATCTTTAAATTACTCTATTATTAACGATGAATTTTTTAAAAAAGCTTTCAGTCACCCCTGGCTCAAATGTATAACGGAGGAGGAAGGAGACTATGTCTTGAGGGAGATCCATGAAGGCATTTGCGGAGCACACGAAGCAAGCAGGGCCATAGCAAGGAAAACACTCCAGGATGGCTATTACTGGCTGACCATCTTCAAAGATGCTGGCGAATCTCCCAATCTTGGTGGCTATATCTGACGGATATCAAATCAGTCTATTGTCTGGGGATCTTGCCGTGGAGACTTTCAAGTTAAACTGAATCCAGCGAGTCGTGTCTTTTCATGTCGGCTGTTGTGCATTTATTGCCAATGCGTATGTCAAGGTTGGCGCCTATTTTCTCGGGCCGTCATAATGATTTAAGGACATGTGACAGTTATACAACCTTCGAGGCGTTTAGGTACTTCCAGAAATAGTGCAGCTATAAATAGGTGTTCTACGTGGCCATTCGACCAGTGGGGCCTGGATATCCTAGGGCCTTTTCCCCAAGGAAAAAGGCAAATGAAATTTCTTATGTGGCTGTCGATCATTTCTCCAAATGGATTGAAGCTAAGCCTTTGGCTACAATCACAGCAGAAAGGGTCAAAAATTCCATTTGGAAAAACATCATCTGCAGGTATGGCTTACCCAATGTTTTTATTACAGATAATGGCAAGTAGTGCGATAGCTCGATCTTTAGAGCCTTCTGTCAAAGCCTCAACATCGGCCTTAGATTCACCTCCGTCACCCATCCTCAAAGCAACGAGATGATGAAAGTCTCCAATCGAACGCTCCTGGAAGGCTTGAAAAAATGACTCAGTGAAGCAAAAGGCAATTGGACAGAAGAATTACAGAGCATCTTATGGTCCTACAGGACCTCCCCGCGAGCCGACACTTACCAAACACCGTTTTTTCTTGTCTACGGCTCCGAGGCGATGATACCTGTAGAAATTGGCCTCCCCTCTTATCGGACAACGTTCTATTCCAGTCAGGCGAACGCCTTAGACAGACGCCAAGATCTGGACCTGTTAGAGGAAAAGAGGAAGGATGCTTATGCCAAAATTGCTGCTTACAAACAAAGAGTCGCAAGATACCACAACACAAAAGTAAAGGCAAAAACCTTTAATGTGGGAGACCTGGTGCTCAGAAGAGCGAATATTGGCTCGGGAAACGCCGGGGTTGGGAAGCTAATGCCGAACTGGGAAGGTCCCTATGAAATCTCCAAGGTTTTAAGCTCCAGTACCTACAGGTTAAGGACTCTAGAAGGGGTGAATATCCCCAGGAGTTGGAACATCGATGTGCTCAGGAAGTACCATGTGAAATCATATATTATATTCAATAAAGAATGTCTTCTCCATTTCCTCCATTTTCGTTTGTCTTCTCCATTTCCTCCATTTCCGTTTTTCTTCATCTTCATGAAAGGTATGTTTTATTTGCTTGTCTACTTGTTAGCCTTGTTTTTGTTTGCAGGTCATTGGCTTTGCTCCATTCTCCACTATTCGTTGGCTTTGCTCCATTCTCCACTAATCGTTGGCTTTACTCCATTCTCTAATAATCAGCAGTTTTACTCCATTCTCCATTTAATTCAAGGACGAGTTATTCGCTAGGCTTGTTTTAAGCTCAAAATTTGATAGATTTTCTCCAATTAAACCTTATTTGTTCTCCAAGTGCGAGACGCAGCCATTAGAAGAATTATTATCTCCGTCAACGAATATCTCCTTTGTGCTTGGCACACGAAAAATGCAAAACAACCCCATCAAATGACAGATTCTAATGTCTGATCAAAATTGCAAAGTCGCCCACCATGACCGAAATGGTCAAGATATCGTGGCTCCGTGCCGATCGGATTCTCCACCATCGAAAATGTGAGGCAAGAACTCCGACCGATCGGAGAGAGAACGATCTATCATGACCAAATGATTCGTGTGATTCAGGAAGTACTCCCTTACTCTCCTCAGGATAATTTCGTATGCTTTACGCAAATTCGCCTTTCATTTAGCAAAATTTATAGAAAGTCACACTTTAAAGTAAAAATTGCAAAACAAAGCTATAAATGAAGGGCAAATGAAATCTCATATGTACATGCAAAAATTCTTTACAAAACAAAGGGAGCCTAAGCCTCCATATATACAGTTAGCCGACCGGCTAAGATGGGGGATCGGCAACAGTCTCGTCAATAGCCTGGTCGCCTGTCGGCTCTTTCAGTGAAGAGATAATGGGTTCCGGCTCCAATAATATGGGAACCTCAGGCTTTGCAATAGGAGGAAGCATAATCTCGGATCCGGTTGGTTAACCACCGTCAGTTTCTTCAGTCGGACACGCTTCCTCCTCATCATCATCGTCACTGGAAGGAGGATCAAGAAGAACCCCCGCATCCTCCATCCAGTCGAAGTTGGCTCCAGGAAATCGCTGCTTAGCCGCATAAATTAGCCGAGTTAGCAACTTTCCCTGAGCCTCGCCCAAATTATCAAGAACTTCCTCCTCCTTAGCGGCCAGCGCTCTTGTCAAGTTCTCAGTCCAAGCTGCCTTTTTCTCCACCAAAACCGCCTGTAAGGAGTTCTTTTCTAATAAGAGGAGGTCGCGCTCTGACAAAACCTTATCTTTATCCGTAAGTTCCTTATCCTTGTCGGCACTGGCTTTGAGGCAATCATCTTCTAATCGAGAACACTCGCCCCTCAGCCGGTCCAGCTCTTCCTCGAATTTCTTGCACGATACGGCTTCAACAGTAAGGCGCGCCACATCTCTTCTCAAGTGATCCACCTTGCTTTGCCGAGACTTAAGGTCTTGAGCCAGTTGGATCTTCTCCTTTTTTAGCTCCTCCATACCCAACTTCAAAGATGCAGCTTCCCCCTTCGCCTCGGCATTAGCAGCCTCAGCCTCTTTCGTCCACCGAACAGCATCTTCCCACTTCACTCGGGCATAGGCTACCATGCCATGTATGCGAAGCCCGCTCTTTATTAGCTGTGAAAAAGACAGCGAAGGAATAAGTTAAAAAAAACACAAACAAACACACAAGTGATATCTCCACGTTATGCTGTTGAAACAGCTCGTACTCCCCGTGAAAGAAAACCAAGCTCCGTCATTGCTTCAAAATCGCTCTCTTGAGCAAGACCTTGGCAAACGAAGGCCGACACATCCTTGTTAGTCACGGACTAGTCGTCGCCAAATCGCTTCTTCAGAACATCTTCCAATGACGGTGGCTGACCCTCCTGAATTCCTCCTGAAGACCACTGGCCTGACTCACTTCGAGCTACCGCCTTGCTCCTTGTGGCAGCTTGGGAATCAGTGGCGGCTATAGTTTCGGCAGTCTTCTTCTTTGCTGCCTCCGCGATCCTCTTATGAGCCGCTTCATCTGTCGGGGAATCCGATAGCTGAGAAAACGATCGGCCAATGGAAGACGACCGTGGCCCTTCCTCGTCAGACTCATCTCTTAGCTGCTGGCGCCTGAGAGGACGCTGTTTCACTACTATTTAGAAGGCAAGTAAGGGACCTGGACTTATCTGAAGCGGATGGGTCGCAGGAGCAGCGATTGCAACGGCTGAAGAGATAGTAGTCGTTGCAGCAATAGGATCACTATCAACACCTTTAGAAACCCAAACTTCAGAAGCAGGTAGAATCCTCCGCTTCTTGGCTCTCCTCTCCTCTTTAGCCAACCGATCGGCTGCCCTCTTTGCCTTAGCCCGATCGGCCAATTGTCGTGCAGCCTCCTCACCTCCGACCATCTCATTTGTAGCTACGTTACATGAACAAGATAAAGATAAGTATCTTGTTTAAAATTTGATAATATAAACGCACACACAGCACATGACTTAGAAAAAATAGTTAATCTCTTCCTGCATTCCAACAATAACGCTCACATTCTCTGTTTGCGCCAGTATTGGAGTCTACGGGCTCAGTTTGAGTCCCTAAAAGATAATCGGAATCATAAGGCCCGCCATTTCTCTCCACGGCCTCTAACAATTTTTTAATGTCGGCCTCATACATTAATTGGCCCATAGCACGATCGTTCAAAGCGACGGCCTCATTCGATTGGACTAGCGATACTCCAAAGCCACCATCCATACCCACTAAAAGGTATCTTTCTCTAAAATATTTCATGGAGGTTGGGACATCAAAAATCTTTCAATGCCGACGGCTGGTAAAACAATACTCCAATGCACTGGTCCGACCGAAAATATAAAAGAAGTGTGTGAAAAGATCCAAAATAGGGGCCACCGACTCTGTTTGGTACAAAATCTTAAAGCAGGACACCATCCTGCACCCATTTAGGGTCAATTGGTTTGGGGCAATCCCATAACCCCAGAGCAATGTCAACTCAAACGACCCGAAAGGAAGCCTTAAGCCTGCATCCAAACTCCATAAAGGGCAGATAAACCATTTGTTTCTTTCATGACCGAATGGTCCTTCTGTAATCGCCATAGAAGAGGGGCAAACCATCACTGATACATCGACAAAAAGGTGGTATCAGAAGTGAATTTCTGCCACCTCTGCCTCTGTCAGGCGTGAGGGTTGAGCAAGTGGCTCATGATTCCTGTAATCCTCTAGGAAACTTCTATCTATTTGTGGGCTACTGCTTGAAGCCATTCTTTTTGGGAGAAATAGAGGTAAAAAGCGTATATGTGATGAATGAAAAATAAAATTGAAAGAAGGGACCGCTTACTTACTTGGTCAAAATCTCACGGACACTCCAAAAAATCTTCAAAATTTGAAGAACTAAGGTCACGGCGAAATTTTGACAGAACTTCGCTGGGGATTGATGAAAAATGAAACAGACCTGCCTCAAATCTCCTTTCTTTTGTATGAGCATAAAGCTTCCAGAATACTCCGAAACTTCTCCTCCTGATAGGCGCCACGTGTTCTCGATCCAGCGATACGGTCGTAAAGAACGAATCGTCGTTTTAGAAACACGTGCGGCATTAAATGCAAGATAGCTATTCGAAATAAACAATCACGTCAAGTGGCCGCCTTTCAAAATTTCAAAACCTCGCCAAAGTAACAGGATGACGCCACGCCCGATCGGACCCGCTTGGGGGGGACAAGTGATAACTGGAAAAAATACATCTTTGAAGGCCCAATAAGCGCGGTCCATTAATAACAAAAGGAGTGTGAGCCAGAAGGTGACGCAGGCAGAGGAAGTGTTCGATCGGACTGATGGGACAGCTTGTCCTGTCAGCCCACTGGCACAAGCCAACACCCACCATACACCTGCTCCTTGTCACATCGCCGCTCACCCATTCTGACTGCCGGTTATCATCTCCCAAGGTACTCAAGTACCCCCCTCCAAGATCTCCTATATATAGCCAAAAATATGATGGCACCAGGTATTGAACTCCCTAGACTCTCTCTCTCACTTTAGTGTTACTTCCAAGTTACTAACTTAAGATTCGGAGTGCTAACGCCTGGGTCCGACCGGACACCCCTTTTTGCAGGGCCAACAGCTTGATCAGCCTCACAACCGTCTTCTCCTCTCATTACAGAATAAAGATATTCTGAGCTTTATCAGTTAGGGTGCATATCAGTAAACTTAGAAATAATAAATTGAAAACAATCACAAGGCATATTATAATAATTATAATTAAGTTAGATTAATTATAAATATATTAGACATTTATAAGTAAATTATTTATAAAGTAATAAAAAAATTAATTATAATTTGAAACGAATGCAAAATTCTAGAATTGATGTTGTTTTAAAGAAAAATTTACCGTAATTAACACTGAAATTTTATATGATAAAGGGTAAGTAAGATGTCTCTATCTATCTATGATCAACATTTGTTAAATAAAAACAATAATAAAAAAAAAGAATATTAATAAGAAGAAAGAAAAATGGTGCCCTTCTCGTAACCTTTTCAACAACTGTTTAGCGTGGTCGGTGATATTACCTAATTAACCTTCTCCCAATTATACCTAATTATCAACACTAGTCTATAAGGGACACATGGCAAGAACCCATTTGACGAAGAAAATGGTTGAGAAGTCAATGGTGGGTCCCAACACACGTGTCAAATCTTCATTGCTTTGATATATGAAGGTGGCCATTTTGTTTCTTAGCACAATAAAAATACAACAAAAAGTGTTTTTTTTTTTAAGGAAAACAAAAAGTATTCCTTAAATAATTCAATTTGTTTTTATCTTTGGATTAATTATTAGCTAGCTGTTTATAGCCGTTTAGTGGAGATAATTGTGGAGAGAGAAAATAAAAATATACTACTAAATTAACCGTTGCAAATGGGAAACAACTAACACGCGCACGTTCTCATCTACCAAATAATATGTTGCCCTAAAACGTGCATGTCTGCTCGTCTGAGGTTGGAAAATGGACGAAATTGAAAAACTTTTTCATCAAATTCCATGGTGTGCCCTAGCTCAGGGGAACCCAATCTGTTCTCTTTGCTTGAAAGACATGTGGCTTCTTAGGTTTTTGAGAGACACGTGTGTATCTGGGAGGCAGCTGTATAGGATTTGTGACCCAGAATTTGTTGTAATTGTAATGATTAGGGAATTTCTTTTGTGATTTAATTTAGTCAATCTTGTTTGTTGTAGTACGTTTCTCGAACTGTGAAAAGGAGCTGGCAAGAGCTGGCATGAATTTGATTATGGTCAAAAGATGGCAAACGGGTCAAGTGTGGAATTTTTAATTATATATTCATAATTATTGGTCTTAAAAAACTTTCAACAATGTTTATTTTAAAAGAGCAAGTTAATATATGCAAGTAAGTAAATGATTACGACATACAGGTCTTTAAAAATTCAAAGGATGAAATCCTTAATTGAATGCGTTTCAAATCAAAGGTAATTAGCTTAATCCAGAGATAGCTATAACATATAAATTTATGTATTTAAAAAATAAATAAATAAAATTGAACAGAGAGTTTGGAGATGGAAAGGTTGAATTTGAGGAATTATTACTATTATTATTACTGTGCTTTCTTTTCGTAAAGCAAAAATCAGCTCTCAGAATTTCAGGTTTTTTTTACTTATGTTAGAAAAAAATAAACTTTTTTAATTATTTTTAATAGGATACTAGTATTACCGTGTACACGTGGTTTCTGTAGCTGGAAATATCGGTGTCAGCATATGAATAAAGGATTGAAACAATCAACTGAAGATGGTAAACGAACGAGCCTTAAAGCCAGGTTAAAATGAAAGAAAGAAAGAAAGAGAAAGGCTGGCTTTTCTATTATTCAATTTTGCCTTTTGCTTGTTATATTATTAATTGAATCAGTCAGATATGCATACGCTGATAGAGTATTATTTGGCTTTTAAAACCGAGCGAAAAGTTGGAAGCTATCTTTCGAAAGGAATGGGCATAGATCCATCCAATTAGCATTACAAGAATATGTCCTTTTTCTATCTCCTTCAATCTGCCTTCTTCATTACACCCCCTCAAATATGCATAGCTTTAATTTAAAGAAAGATTTCATTTCAAACCCGGTGAAACAGACAGCTCTTTTAGTTTATAAAACACATCACCTAATTATAAATTACACGTAATTGAGATGCCAATTTTTAACCTGATTTAATCCTTCAAAATCCCATTTATGATCTTATCTATTTAATCTATTAAATTATCCAAGCAATTATGCGGTCCGTATCACTTGTAATCCGTTCGTTTATATTTTTTTATAATTTTATAACGTTTTTATAATGTAAATATAAAAATAATTATTTTTATAGATTATAAATTGAGATGTCCATCAGTTGATTCAGTTAAAAAAGGGACCCAAACCAAATTACCATAATTTATTGGGAGTTCCACAAAAATACCCAAAAAAAGGGGTTCCCCTCAAAAATACCCCCTTCTTTCTTTCCCTTTTAAAATTACCTTTTTTTTAATTTTTATTTTTAAAAATACCCCTTTTTTTAAAATAACATATTTAACTCAAACTCATCCTTTTTCTTTTTTCACCTTCACCCACCTATGTTAATAATTACACTTCGATAATCCTCATTGTTTTGAAATCCACAAAATGATTGATTACATGCTTATCTAATCTAATTTTATCTTAGCCCCAATTTCGTAGGGTGTGTGATTTTACTTGGAGTTGGATCACTCCACGTGAATGTAACCCACCAATCAATTTTTTTTTATTTATGGGAATTAATTTAGAAATAATTACATCTCGCTATTAATTTATCTGTTAAAATAAATTTATACTACTATTTTTTTTAAATAATTCTATATCCAAAACTCATTCATGTTAGAAATTTTAATTATTATCTTCATTAATACACAGGGTATATGTTAGAAATAATGTATTAATGAAGTGAATTAACCTGTATAGTCATCAACTTTGTAATAACTAAAACTACCCAAAACTGATGGTTGAAGCTTTGCATGGATAATATGGGATGGATTTTTGCTGACTTATCCTTAAGTGAAGGAACTTCTTATGATTGGCTTCATTATTTATTATTGAAGAACTGAGGAAATACATGTGCGAATACGTATCTGGAACAAACAGAGATGCAGCAGATATTCAGGAAAAAAAAAATCTGTTCATATGTTTAAGAGATCATCGGTACATGATTTATTTCTAATATATACCCTGTGTGACTTCTAAAGAAATTTTTAAACCTTGTGTTTGAATATATATATATATATATATATATATTAGGACTCTAACTTCAGAGTGCAGATATGTATGCACTACATGTATATTCTTACTTTATCATGACTCTAGCTTAATACATCAGAATCCTTACAAAAATCTTGAATTTGCTGCATTTACTAGTGTCGTTTTATAAAAATAATGGTCACAATTATCATGCATTACCCCATTCATTCTAAAAAAAATGAAAGGTCTCTCTTTTTTTATTTATTTATCATAAATTGCAATTCACTTTTTTTTGTTTTAAATAAAAGTTAAATATCTCTATTAATGTTCAATTTAATATTTTGAAATACATAATATAATTTCAATTTTTGAAATTTGGTATATCATTATAGAAGAGTATTTCAATTCTAAAATTTAGTATAACAAGTAATATACTAGGTATATCGTCGGGTACACAAAAAAAATAGTATTTCAATTCTTGATTTTGGTATACCAGATGGTATACTATCGGCTGATATACTTGCCATACCGTTTAGTATACTAAAATCAAAAAAATAAATTTCATACTAAAATATAATTAATTTTCATATGATATCACTCAACATCTATTTGCTTCAACAAAAAAGGCTAGTTAATCTACAAACATCCGTCTACACAGAGTCATTACAAGACTTTTTTTTTTTATAAGCTGAAAAATTTTATTCCAAAACAAACAGCAAAACCCAAAAGGCCATACAAAGAAAAGATCAAACAAACATCCTCTACCAGAGAAACAAAAAAAAACTAACCAACAAGAAGCCCATAGCTGGAGTCTGCAGCATCCCTTAGGATATATACTAAAGCAGCTAAATCTTATAGAACCAGAGGACAGACAAGTCATAAAGAAACATGAAGATCTCAAATATGCTCCCGTACAACTGGAAACGAACAATTAGTTCCAATTCACCCTTGATACAGAGAAGAGACCATCAGCTGCCTTCCATTAAAGAGCACAAATCTAAAGATATTTCAAGTAAATGGGCCAATCATCGAACTCAAATTCTCTGTTTGAGGACTTGCCACAATGGTTTAGCCAAATAAACTTGCAATGGAAGAGACAGCCCCCTAAAGCCGAAGAAACAGAGCAGCAGCAGCAGCAGTGCACCCAAAGATTGCAACAATAACCTTCAACCTTTGGAAAGCCAAATTGAGCTAGAAATTAAAGAAGACAAAACAGAGCTACACCATGGTAAGAGAAAACAAAATGCAGGTCATTACTTCTTTTTTCTTTTTTTTTTCTTTTCTTTTCTCATCTTATCACATTTTAATCCCTCTAATCGCTTTAGTAGGATGGTGTACATTTTTAACATCAAAACTAATACGGAGCATAGAAAATGCTATTCTTTTCGTTCCTTCTTCAAAATTCAGGCCTAACTTCATATTTTCAAAATTTCAGGAAAAAGGTTCAAATTATCATAAATTGAAAATTAAAGATAGAAATTAACAAAGAGATAAATTCCCACCTCTGAAAGTCAATTTCCACTGGCTGATTTTTCAATTCCTACATTGTCTGTGTAAAAATTAAAAAAAAAATTAACGAAATAAATGCATAAATCAAAGGAAAAATAATCTATACCAAACGCAATTGAAAGAGAGAAAAGAGACCAGTTGGGATTGGAATTTTGGTGAGATCAGGTCCAGAAGTTGCTTTGCTTAATCTATCAGTTGCTCTCTTCTGTCTGATCTCTTCCAACTGCAGCAATCAACATGAATTCAAATTCAAAAAAGAGATAAGGAATGATGAAAATTTTCAATTATGCATAGAAATGGGGACTAGATCAAGCAGGATACTTACCATTCGCCGACCAAGAGATGCGTGACAGGCGTCCATGGCCAGCGAGAAAAGCTAAATGCGTGATGGGTCAAACAGATACAAGAGCGAAATTTGCAGAAAAAGACTCAGAGCTGGAGGGAGAGAGGAGATAGGCAACGGTAATTAGGGCTTAAAATAAAAAATGGTATTTTTAAAAACAAAAAAATTAAAAAAAAAGAAGGTAATTTTAAACTGTTAAATTGGATGGCTGCATTTTTTAAAATTAGGGTTAAAAAAGGGGTATTTGGTGCAAATTCCTCTAATTTATTCATATGAATCAAATCAAAAGAAATAATTCTGTTCAATTTGGTCTTATCGGTTTGAGGCTTTCTTCTTTGGGCCTAAATTGGACCTGAAAATAAAATAAAATGAAATTCTCAGAGTCGTACATTAGGTTCCAAGAACCCAAAAAATTAGTTGCTGGAACCCAATCAAAATCTGCAAGGTCATAAAACAGGAGCCAGAGAAGACCTAATGCGTTATATTGAATTTAAATATAAACGTGATGCCTCTCTCTCCTTTGAAAACTTGAAAAATATTGGTCACTTCGATTTTCTAACGGAACCAACCTGAAACCAAAAAAAAAAATCGAATTGTTTCTATAGTCCAAAATTAAAATTGGACCAAATAGATTATACACACATACAAAAGAATTGAAATATTTCGATTCTATTTTTTGGGAAAAACTGGACTTGTTTATAAGACATAAATCCATTACAATTTTAAATAAAATTTATAAATAGTTAAAATTAATATAATTTCAAAACTTAAAAAATTTGAACGTTAAGAATTTGAATTTTATGATAAAAAATAATATTTAATTAAGAAAAAAAATACAAAAGAGTCAATTAATTCAATTATATAATAAAAATAAATTTAAACTAATAAGACTATGTTTTAAGGAAAAACACAAAAATATTAATATAGACATATTATTTTTTGTAAATTTTCATCGGTTGGCTATTTTGTGGTTTACAAGTCTTAAAGCTAAATCCGAATAATAATTAGAGTTGGAAAAAATGGATGCTTTTATGTGATATCATGATTGCTAATAAAGCAGATTCTTGCGGGTCCGAATTTAGTAATGTTTATGTTTTTAATAAAGCAGTTTCAACCCACAATTAATTTTGCTCCTTGCAAATTGTCCAAACTTCAACTTGGGATCGCTAAGATTAACTGTGATGCATCTTTTGACTGCAGGAGTGGTAAGTGTGGATGGTCCGTGGTAGCAAGAAATTATCAGGTGGTCCTAGAAACAATAACAGGAAAATGCAAAGTTTCTTCAGCTCTTGGGGCTGAAGCCTTGACACGTGCAATCAAGCTTGCCATTTCAAAATGTTTTCCAGATGTTTTTGAAAGTGACAATGCTACTTGTCTAAGCTATCAACAAGCTGACTGATCCACCATGCGAGAATTGTATTTTCTTTTGCTCATTTTGGGCACAGCAAACACTATGTATGGTTAATTTTGTTGCTCACTGCGAGAGTCTTTTAACTCTTTAACAGCTTCTCTTGAGTTCCGTGAGCTCATTATCCAGAACTGTATTTTATCGTATTAATAAATTGACTCTTTGAAAAAAAAATTAAATAAATAACTTTTTAATAAAATTATTGAGTGTCATTTTATATATTAGGCCTCGCATTATGATAACAAGATTTATTTGTTACCAAATTTTATTATTAGTAGTAAAGTTCTTATTTCTTAATTAATCCAAGTTTTATACTCTCTGCACTTGCACCCGATGGGCAATTAAACACGCAACGTTGCCAATATGTATCAATTATTGTAGTTGATTACTGTTTAAGTTAATTAAAATCCCTTATTTCCATACAATTTTCTTTTTGCCCCATTTCAACATCAATTTGATTGAACAGCATGATGTTTCAAGAGTTGTATCTCTTCAATCATCCAAAAGCCTAAAGCATGAGATCCACACCTTATACCATTCCAGGGCTTAGGACTGTTGGATCCCATTTATTAAGAAATCAATCGCACTGTTCTGGCCCTTATTTTCCAATCACTGAATTTAGTAGAAAGTAACCCACCAAACAAGTGGAAGAGAATAGCACGAAGAAACAAATAACGCTAGTGATGGAAAATCAAATCCAAAACAGACCCAGAATTTTATGCCTTCATGGGTTCAGGACGAGCGCCGCGATTCTCCAAAAATTGATAGGAAGATGGCCAAAATCCGTTCTTGATAAGCTGCAACTTGATTTTCTTGATGGCCCTTTTCCTGCTCGAGGAAAGTCCGATGTGGAAGCCTATTTTGATCCTCCTTATTATGAATGGTATCAAAGAAATGAGGTAAAATTTCATGGACATTTTAAATTGGAAAGATAATTTAGATAAATAGCTTTTTTTTTATTACTATTGTAGGAATCGCAGGAGTACATTAATTTTGAAGAATGCGTTAATTATATAGAAGATTATATGATAAATCATGGTCCTTTCGACGGTTTGCTTGGCTTCTCTCAGGTAAAATGGCTTAACTTTAACTTGCTGCAATTTTCTTGGAAGTGATAGTGAAATACATTACTTGGGCTTTGCAACTATTTTTACCCAATTTTTGACAAAATTGTTTCTCAGAATGAATGACTAGTGTAGAGATAATATTGTCTCATGTGAAGCGTTCAGACTCTTCCGTTTACAGTTTCATTATGGATATCATCCTTTTGCCATAGTGCTCTCTCTAATTTGGTAAAAAAATTGGGTTAAATGGTCATAAATTTAAAGTGGCTTGTTAAGTGAACTAAAATTAATTTTAGGTTAAATTACATTTTGCTGACAAGTTTACTTTAATGAAGTCTTTATGAAACTGTTCATTCAAGCTTTTCCATTGTCATGGTTTTTTTATTTGTTTTCCCCCTTTGCTTAATTAATGTTAGGGGGCATTTATAGCAGCTGCTGTCCCAGGCATGCAAGCACAGGTATGGAAACTGCATTTTAGGCATTCAAGTGTACATTTTAAATTTGATATTTGATTCTTTCTCAATTTCAGGGCTATGTATATTCAACTTTATACCACTTTATTGTAAATGGAAGAAGAGAATAACACAATTCAAAGGATAAATTTATAAGGCACAAAAGGATGGAAGAGGAAGACGAAAATAAAGCACGTTAATGCTATTATGAATAAAACTTCAATCTTACAAAACCACACACACACACACACACACACATATATAGTTACATGAACCGTAATCAATACTTCATTCACGAACCATCTAGGATAACTCAAAAGACAGACACTTTGATTATTGGGTTCACATTAAACTTAAACACGTAGGAGAACACAAAAGACAAATGAACCTGGACACTTAATTGTATTTTAACGTTTAAGTTTACTATTTCCAACATATTTGGATCTGGAAATGTGAATGAATACATTTTATTGCATTGCTTAACAAACAGAATTGTGGAAATTTGCAGGGTACGGCTTTTACAAGGATACCGAAGATAAGGTTTCTGATACTGATATCTGGGTCTAAGTTCCTGGGATACAAATTGGGCCAACCTAAACTTGCTGCTAATGCATTCTTGTCTCCTATTGATTGCCCTTCGCTTCATATTATAGGTAAATTGAACAATTTGTAATCTTTCTTTGCTTTATATACTTTGGCTGCAGGACATAACATTACCTATTATCCCAAACCAAATCATCAATATTGCATTTCATTTTTTGTTGTATTTGGCGCTGCATTTATATCACCGATGCACATAGTTTAGTGAGATATGAATTACGTTCGACTTTCTAAAATGTCAGTGTCAGGTCCATCCATCTAGAGCATGGAGGGGCCACAGATTCAGTGAGATTCTTCAATTTTATCGATGCATTAATAGCATTAAACGGCTATGCCTTTCTCAAAAGTTGAGAAGCTCAAGTATCTACTGATAAAACTAGTCAAGATCTGAAAATTTTAATCTACAGAATAGAAAGAATAATATGATGAAAATATAATTTGAAGAATAGGTTATGTGTTTTCACTAGATCATCACAAAGCCAAAATTTACCTCCAGTGCTGGACTAGAAGTAAATTTTGGGATTAGCAGTATGCCTGACTAGCTTGGGTATATGATTGACTATATGCAGTTGTGTAAAGCTTGTGCACTCTGCTATCTGCAATTTAAGAAACAGGAAATAATTTATGTGATTATTTTCTGGGAATGACACTCATATGCAACAGGCGAGAATGATTTTCTGAAGGCAGGAGGAATTGATTTGCTAGAATCATTTGTTGATCCTGTTGTTATATATCATCCTAAGGGCCACATTATACCAAGAATTGGTTAGTATTACATTTTGCAAAAACTGGTTTCAGGTTTCCTAGTCTTGGAAGAAAAGGATAAGATTCTGATTTTTCAATTTTTTTTTTTTTTTAACTTTATGCACAGATGACACCAACCTGAATACAATGCTTAGCTTCATTGACAGAATTCAAAAGATGCCATCCCCTGACCTCTAGATTCGTTTTGATGTAAGGCTGCTCTTTTCACCGATAAATCACTGTACTAACTGTTTTATTTATTATTTTTTTCTCCTTCTGTTTCTCTTTCTTAACTGTTTCTCATCTAAATTGCAAAATTCCAAAATATTTCTTATTTTTTTCTAAGCTGTAACTAATTTTGATTATATTTGGAGTCCATTTTGGTTCTATGAACTCTTGAAATTTTCAGTAAAAACTTCTGATTTGGTTATTGCTATTCCAAAATTTTCAGTAAAATTGTTTTTAAATCCTTTGCGACCGGAGTATGATGCATACACTCACATTTAGACTGTCTGATTACACGTTCGCATTGCGGGTTAATGGTGCATCATTAATCCCGGATTACCACTTTTTTTTTTTTGCAATCTATATTATGTCTGCATAAAAATAAATGATCATGTGCAATTAATGTAATTTGAATATCATAAAACTGGAAGAAGATATAGAAGACGGCCTTTTCTAGAGAAGCACGATCCCTTGGATACAAAGATATGACAAATTATTTCGGCCGTACGTATTTCATAATTTATTTTCTAAAGTCCAAACGACATTTATGTTGAAATTTTAACCTTAAAAAAAATTAATACTTTGATTATCTTTAACTAGGCACACGTTAAATTGCTACTCATGACTATATGATTTCGGTAGCTTTTTTTAGTTTATTTATCAATATAAACACAGTGGTCAGACAATATGCAGCACTCAGAGTATCTTTTATATGACGTATGTAATTACAAGTTTTCATAGAGAAACTCACAGGAGAGATAAGAGGAATTGGGTAGTGGAAGTGAAGATGGAGTTGGTGAGATATATCGCTATTATTCACTATCATTATCATTATGAATGAGAAAAAGACAGAGCAATGTGATCATACATGGCTGTGGTGAAAGATTGTTAATAATCTTATAATGACATATAAGATTCTTTTTTTTATTAAATGTTTCTAAAATTTTGTCAGATCCCACTAAAATCAAAATAGTAAAAACTGTTAAATAGATTTTTATCTCAATACACTGAAATTATTTTCCAAACTATAGTTTATAATTTGTAAGTCACAATTCTAATTGGAATTATAATACAAAATATAATAAAGTTAACGTATCATTTCTTATTATAAGACGGCTAATATGAACTTATATATGCTGTTGTTGATGAAAATTTAGTATTACTAAAATGCCCAAATAAATTTCATGTAGCGTATTTAAATTTAAGCAAAATAATTTCTTATAATTTAAACACTTAAAAGTAGACATGACAATTTTTAATTCAACCAATTCATTCGAAAACGTATCTGAATCCAAATTTTGAGAAAATCCAAATAATCCAAACTCGAATTACTCGAAAAATTTAGTGTCAAACCCGATCTAAATTCGAAACTGAAAAAATCTATCCGAAAATTAAAATCCAACCTGACCCAAACCAATGAACTAAGTTTTTTCAATTAAATTTTATTTTTGCATGTTTATTTATAAATCATAGGTTTATATATATATACACACACTACACTATACTATTTTATTAATAATTCCATCCCAATTTATATAAAAAAAATAAATTTAATTGAAATAAAATATAAATATTTAATTGTGTTAAATTCTGAGTTGCAAGTAAAAAAAAAAAGGAAAAGGACAAAAAATTTAAATAAAAATCGGTTAAAATTTAATACGGCATCATTTTGATTAATATATATGTATGTATGTATGCAATTTAGCAATGGAAAATACCAACGGAAAATTGATAATTTTCGCTGCTAATCAAAAATAGCAACGAAAATTTTAGTTGCTAATCTGGTAGTTGCTATTTTTTAGCAATGGAAATCTTATTCCGTTGTTAAATTCAATCAAGGCAAGTTTCGGTAAATTGATCAATTTTAGCAACGGAACTTATTTTTCGTTGCTATTTTTAGCATGGATAAAATATTTATGACAGTACCATCCGTCGTCACTCCGTCGCAAACAATTATTACAAATTTTTAATTATTACTATTAAAATAGCAGAATGATAGGTGAATCATAAAAACCTAGTAACTTTGTAGGAAGTACAAACAAATTAAACCAATTATTTTGAACATATTGCTATGTATTTTGTCAGAAAGATATATAAAATTTCAACAGTTCCAAAACTCTATATATATTATAGTAACTTACATTAATTAATAACATTGTATCACTAGAAAAATTAATATTTTATTTAACACTACTTGCTTAAAAAATAATAGTCCATCTATTTTACTTCAATTGAAAATTTTTATATTCTTAAATCAAATAAATAATTAATTAACATTAATTATAATTTACTGAAATGTTATTTCAATAAATTTTTATAATTATATACTCTCACTTTAATAATTATTTATTTTTAGTGCATACACATGGATAAAATAAAAAAATACGCAATTAATATTTTTTGAATTCTGAAACTTGCCTAATTGAGTAAAATATAAAAACCATCAATTTAAGTGCATGGATGGAATACTACTTTATTTATTTTTAATTAAACAGAGGCTTAATATAGCAAAAACTAGAGTTCATATTGTCAATATAAAAAAAAATTAGGGGGTTTATTTGAAAGTTTGAGAAATGAAGAGTTTATCCAATGACAAGTGACTCAAATAAAGAGTTCATCTCAGCGGTTCTTGATTGACAAAGCTGGAGATAGCAGTTAGAATGTCTAAGCATGAATCATTCCTAATGTACTTCTCAGCGGTTCTTGATTGGGGAAAATAATAACCAATCTTCAAAATTGTTGCAAAAGGAATAACAAAAATAAGAACCAAAATGACTGATTGTCTCAATGATGGAAGTAACCAAAGATTGAAAAGAGAAGAAGCCATGGAAACCAAGTCAACAAAGCCATAGCAGCAAATATCTGATATCTACTACAAACAATAGCAGCAGATCAATTCAACAGTTCTACCAAAACTAAACCGATAACTCACCTTGGATTGAATAACTTGTAATCAGCATCAACCTGTCCAATGAAAATATGAAATTAACTGAAGAAGAAAGAATAACCAACACCTCTGAACTATATCAATGTTTCAAGACAACTCTTGTAATCTTAAAAGTAAACATAATTAGACAGCTTTCCAAAAAAAATAGAGATTAAAGAAGATTTAAACTACCAACTCTGAATCAAGCATTCTTGTTACTGATTCCATTGCAAACCTTTGCTTATTTTATTTAAAGAAACACTAAAATAAATAAATAAATAAATATTTCTATCCATAGACTTGCAAGTTCTTATCATTATAAAATGCATACCAGGCTATAATTCTTGGAAAGAAATGTTAGAATAACAGAAGCTAATACTGTTGCTGCTGTAATAGATAGCTGATGCAATGAAAAAATCATCTTTAAGAAAAAAGAAAAAGATCAGAAAAATTAACTAAGAAACAAAGACATAGATGTCAGAAAAGAAACAAAAATCTACAAATTAATATACATAACTGAGATTTATATAAATAGGACAGTAACATTAACAATAGATATATACAAATTATAGATGTCAATTAATTTGTGGGTTATTTTGTATCACCGTTTTTCACTAAACTTCAGATTTAAATTTGAGGAGAGGTCTCAAATTCTCCATCTCCTTTTTTATTCCCTATAAAAAAAAATAAAAATACTACCCAACATACGCATAAGAACGTAATTAGTGGGTTTAGCCTCAACTTAATTTGCAATACAAAGTAAAGTGTAGAAATGCATGCAGTGGTAAAGCTAAATCAGTAATTTATCAGAAAAAAAAAGTAGTTATTAGCAATTAAAGAACTGTGACAACTTAATGAAAAGGGTCCACCTTCATATTTGAAGATCAACATATAGCCCATGAGCAGTCCAAATACACACATGCATTGCTTCACACGCAGC
>CM075807.1:6075007-6099003 GCA_037975025.1 Excoecaria agallocha | reverse complement strand
TTTGATTGCTAATTTTCGTTACTATTTGATGATTTTTTGTAGTGGTTTGTGTAAATCGAAATAATGGGATATTGAAAAAATTTTTCAACAAGTAACTTGAATTGGGAAAACAGAGGTGCAACATCATATTTTTTCTTCATAGGATAAAGCCAAATATATTTGCTAAAATGATCAATAAAAATTAGATAATATTGAAAACTATCAATAGATAAATTTGTAGGATTCCAAACATCAGAGTAAATTAATCTTAGAGGTTTAGAGCTACGAAGAGAGTTTTCAGCAAACGACAATTTATGACTTTTATTCAAAGCACAAGAGGTATAATGAAATTTTGAACCTGACAAAGAACCTAACTTCAAGTTATTGGAGGGAAAAATAGAACGAATTACAAGAACTGCTGGGTGGTCCAAGCATTTATGCAATTCGTGTTGTGATGAAGTTGATGATTTTTTGAATTGGAAGCCCCCGTACGCAGATCCTTCACAAGAAAATGAAAAGGGAAAAAATTTAATTGAGACATTATTTGATTTATAGAATTTGAAAACTGAAATTAAATTAATTGTTCTTGATAGAGGGGGCACAGAGAACATTATCCAAAGCAAATAAAGTATTATGATGAGTAAGCTTAACAGTGCCTATATGTGATATATGCAAACCTGTAACATCACTGATGTTGATCTCATCTGGACCACCATAGTCTAAAAAATACTGAAAATTATTCACATTGCCAATAACATGATGCGATGCGCCAATATCAAATAACCATTGTTGAGATGTCAGTTTTGTAATTGGTGCCATATTGACAGTGGGCTGAGAGGTTTGTGCATGATGTGTGGCATTGATCTGCATTGTTGATTTTGAGAAATCTGGCTAGCTTGCGACACTTATTTTTTTGATGCCCAAGTATTTCATAGAAGTTACAAAATGAGTTGGAGGAGCGATTGGAGTTCAATCTATTAAAAATATGATTCCGATGAGGAGGGTTCCTAGAGAAGCGGTTGTAGTTATTAGTAGAACGAGAATTCCATGAATGACATTGATTGGACTGATAAGCCATGTTATTAGTTGTTGCTAAGATGGGTGAGGAATTTGTGATTGTTGAATTTTGGTTTCTCATTCAAAGGCTTCCAATTTGTCAAATAACTCATCAAAAGTAATTGGAGTATATCGTAAGCAAGCAGCAGCAGCAAAAGGGGCAAACTATGTTCCTACACCCATGAGTGCATGTATTATTAAATCATCTTTATTAATGGATTTGTCAGCAATGGCAAGGGCATTAGAGTGGCTTGAACATCTTGCATATATTCGGAGATGGAGCGAGTACCTCGTGGGTTATTGTGAAATTTTTCCTTGAGAGAAAGAATGCGAGTACGAGATTTGTTTACATAGAGGACACATAAATGATCCCAAGCTTCCTTAGAGGAAGACGCAGAAGAGATGTGGGATTGTATTTCTGCAACACAACTTCCTAGAATGGCATTGAGAATGAGTTGGTCTCGTCTGTACTAGAGAATTGATTATGGATTTCGAATTATTTGGGTGCTGTTTGTTGGGTTTGTAATTATTACTACTGGTTTGGGATAGCTACCATCGATGTAGCCTATAAGATTGTAGCCAATAAGTGCAGAGTAGAGTTGGGTTCTCCAAACAAAAAAATTAGATTGATTGAGTTTGGTGGGAAGATATGAAGGAGCATTGAACGAGATGATATGATTGTCTAGGATAGGGGAGGCTATGGATCTGTTAAAAAGGAAGCTCTTGATAAACTTTTAAGGCTCCGATATGATATAAACGGGATTTGATTTCTAAGAATTTAGTGTATTTTCTATTCATCATTTGAGATTATATACAACAGAACCTTGAGATGATAAGGTCGTTACAACACGAAATATAACAGTTGATTAGTGAAGGCTACGATAAGGCTAAGAAGAGATAAGAGTTATCCAGTCTTCTGTTAGTGGTTTAACACATACTTGGTGAGAGCGCCCAAATAATTTCTGAAGCTTGTAGTTAATTCAATTCTTAGAATGTGTTTGGTTCAAAATTTTGGAGTAGCTAATATAAGTTTCATATTTATCAACTGCTCCGAACATTTTTAATAAGTTGAATGACTCATAAGGATGATTTTTATTTTAAATTAATATGCTGTAGTAGGGGAGTTTAAAAATGGATTGAATTGATTATGATAAAATTTAAATCCAATTTATATAATATATTTGGTGAAATGGTATTTAGTTAACTTTATTGTTCTTTTTAAATGGAGTGTGAACACTTCTAGTTGATGGAGTTAAAAAATTTTATGTGAGGATCAAAAAATCATTATGACATTTTTGCATAAACAATGTCTAAATTTGTCTAAAACTATTTGATGAGTAAAATTAGTTATGTTTTTCAACCAAATTAGTATATAATTTAAAATTAATTAAACTAATTCACCTAACTGATGGTCACAAAAAATATAATGATTTTTCATTTTTTTAATAAAATTTTGATCTACCATAAATATATTATTATTATTATTATTATTATTATTATTATTATTATTATTATTATTATTATTATTATTATTATTATTATTATTATTATATAGTGAATTTCTATTGCATCATTTTTTATTCAGTGGTTAACACATGGAATAGTATAATACAATATAAGCTAATACATAATATAGTTTTCGGAAAAAAAAGTTTAAAAATTAATCCAGGTGATAATACAATACCCTATAAATACATGATGCTATGTATATTGAATATGATAATAAACAGTAAACTCTTAGGTTTAAATAATTATGTAAATACCGTATTTTATTTAATAAATAAAAAACGTCACCACCGTTTTCAACTCCGGCGCTACTTTCATCTCCGATGACTACTGCGCCTTCGTCTCCAGTAGGTATTCTATTTCCCGCACCATCATCACTGTAATTGTGCTTCTTTTGTTCCATAAGGCCTTTCACCTCCATATCTCTCGACAGAGATAATTAATAAATAAAAGGAAGAGACATTTTTGAATAAAAGCCACCGTGTTTGATCATGTGGGTGAGTTAGGTTTGTTAAATAAAAGAAATAAAAAAGACTCACAGCTAAAGAAATTTGAATAAAAAATAAAATTTCAAATTCTTTCATGTATGATTTATTTATATTTGAGATTTCGTTCTAATTTTTAATTTCTGATTTATTAACTTGTTTCTAATTTCTAATTTCAAATTTCCCTATAAATCTATTAAAACCTTGACCATTCTATGATTTAGACCTAACGGTAATCTTTTTATTTTTTATTTTTTTCCATTATATAGCCTTCAATTAATTAAGACAATATCAGATGTTGTCTAATTTCTGATTTAGTGCTTCAATTACTACTCTATTTTTACGCTTTAGGATCATTATGATTGGTATCTAGCAGAAAGCGCAAGTCCCAGCACTTTTACCCTTAGAATTGGCAAAAAAATTAGCATATGGCAATTCTTGCAAGTTGCAACTGCTGCTTCAAAAAGATCTATAATGTACCCTTCATCTGTAGTAGTGTTTGTGCTTAGAATTCTTGTAACATTTACAAATTGGGGGAAACCATCCTTTGCAGGCTTGTTAAAATATGCATGTGAACTCCCATGTAAATTGGTGTGATAGAGAGGGAATGATAGCATGTGAACTGTCCATTGCATCTAATTTTGTATTAATGATGACAATTGGGTGATCAAATTTTGATTTTATATATGCCTATTTATATTTGCAACTTGTTAAAAACTTGAAATTGATTTTTTTTTGGATATTTGATGATTAATAAATTTTGTAGTGTGTCCTTTTATTATGGTAATTTCATTTCACGATACTTTTTACTTTTTCTTTTAATAAAAAATTAATGTATGTATTAAAAATTATATTTTATAATCATATTTTTTTAAAATTAATAATAATAAAAATAATTTAATTTTGTTTTTTTTAATTTGTTTAAAAATAATACAATATGATATTGTACACCAAACATAATGTAAAATATTATATGTTAATACGGTTTCGTATCAAATACTATATATTATAATACATGGCAATTAATACAGGCCAGTACTATACATATTAATATTATACAGCCTAATGTTATATAGATTAATACAATACAACGAACCAAACGTACTTTATATATTAATATTGTACAGTCTAATGTTATAAAAATTAATATAATACGGTAATCTAAACATGCTTTTAGTGAATAAGATACACATGAAAAAACATCAACAAAGGAATATAAAAAATTATAAATGAGGTTACATATAAAAGTGTAACTAATGCCAAAAGTGTTAATACATAAATTATTTGTTGATTAAAATGTTCAGAGAATATTTATTTAATAACGATTTATTAAACGGATTATCCTAATTGAAAGCAACATGAAATTTTGGGTGTTAATTATCTGGTTATTTAGTCTAAGAGCCCACTGTTAACATAGCTATAGTTTGGAGGGCAATTTATAGCTTTTCATTTAACGTTTGATAATCCCAGGTTTTGAAGAAAATAGACAGATTAATAATTTATTTTCCAAAAAGGGACAGATTTATTATTTAAAGAATTCCTTGAATGAGACGACACGACACTAATTGTTTTTTCTAAAAACAATTATTAGGAGTTGATAGTCAATTAAAACTATATATATCTCAAATTTAATTATTTTAATGACATTTAAAATGTAATTAAATATTATATAGAAAAAACAATAACAAGTACTCATCTTTTATGCCTAATTGAGTTAGCATGCTGGTCTTGTATCCGATTTCAATTGGTCATATTATTTATTATGCTAGTCATCAACATCAGCTATGCATAATTAGTAATTATTTTTTGGTTTTATTTATTATTACAATCTGCTGATTTTGTATTAAAAAGAAAAGAGTTCTACACTTTTCCCATCTACATTTCTAAATTCTATCATTTTTAAAAAAACAAACACTAATCTCCACAGAAGGAAGATTTAATATTGGTAGACTTTGCAAACAGATCGAATTCAATCAAATTGGATTGAATTTTGAATGTATCGAATCATAAATTGATTGAGTTATAAATATATTAAATCATAAATTGATTAAATCGTAAATAAATCGGATCATATGCAGACGGAACAGGCCACAAATCAATTAGTTTGATCTAATTTTTTTTAAATAATAATAGTAGATTAAAAATGTAATCAATTAACAGTAAAAAAATACTAGTAAGAATGAAAACAATTATATTTTTCTTAATTATTTTTAATTCATACCCTAATGTCATTAACCCCTCTGGATACACCTGTTCGTGAATCCAATCTTGCAATAATTAATGCACTACAAGAAAAATTCACTTTACCGACGGAAATTTCCGACGGAATTGAGTGAATTTCGGTAGGAAAATAAAATTGCCGACGGAATTTAGCGACGGAAATATTTCCCGTCGGTAAAACTACCGAGGGAATTATGTTGACCGAAGGCAAACTTAACGACGGAAGATATTTCCGTCGGTAAATTTGCCTATTGCTAAAAACATTTACGACGGAATTAACCGTCACTATTCCGTCACTAAAAATATTATATATTTTAAGAAAATATTCTTATTAGCAGGCAATCGGTTTTCAGTATCTGGAATAATTCAATTCAACAAGAAATCACCATACAGAATCAGAAATTTACCGACTAGAGCTAACGCTCTCCATGAAATGACACTTCCTATCAAGAATGAAGCAGATCCCCCTATAACAATAATGAGCTGATTCAGCGCGGTAAGTCCCCCCCGAAGGTTCTTTGGGGCTATTTCTGCTATGATAAGTGATATCTGAGACACAGAGAAAACTAAACTATAACATTAAATGCTGAGAAAATGACAAACATAAGCTGCTTAAAATTACATGACCAAGAATAATCAACCAACGAGCTTCAATGAAACTGCAAGTTAAAAAACCAGATCGTGAAAAGAAAACGAGGCTGCAATTCAAAAGAGAGCAATAAATTGTTATCATCTAAAGCCCAACAATATATTAGAGACAGTTGCATAAATCCCATGAGACAATGAGGCATACTTTTAAAATTTTCTTATTTGCATTCAAGATTTTAACAAATAAACAAAATTATATATTTAAATTTAAACGAACATTATCAGCAATTAAAATCTATTAAACGATTTCGAATAAGATATTTTAGCAGTAAAATTAATTCAGTGTAATTAAGAAAACCTTTAAAACCTACCCCATGCTAACCTGAATTATACAAAGTACAAATTATAATATCAACGAAAATGAAGATAAAATAGAACATATATATATATATATATATATATTATTTAAACAATATAACTTTTAATTGCTATGTTATTTCTTACTTTAAATATGGTTATTAATTGTGTCCAGTTATTGCTAGGTCCTTCCATGATCAACTGCCTAAAAAAAAATTACATGTCCAACTCATTATTATGTTATATCTCTTTTTATATAATTTCAGTCAGGCCATAATTAAAATACTTGGATCTTGGTAATAGAATTTCAACTTCTAAATACTTGGCTATTAATTCTTTTATTTTTTTTTATATTGTTATATTGTTACCCATGAACAAAAAAAAATATAATTTCCATTACTGAAACAAGAAATGAAATCTGTTAATGTTAAATCTTCCTATAATTTAATATTGTGAGGCTATTACTTTCCAATAAATACATTTAGGTCTAAACTACAATGAATTCACTAATACGGGATTTTTTAAAAAAATACTTATAAATATTATATAAAAAAAGAAATATAATATAAAAAATATTTAGCAATTATCAAACTAATAGTATTATGGTAGTCAAGCGCTTTTTTTTTTTTACGGGGGGAGCAAAAAGTATCCCACATTGATAAATATATTTTCAATTATACATATTAAGAAAATATAATAAAATTTCTCTTATATAAGGTTTTGAATTTGAATTTTATATACCATACAGTGAAATGATTCGATTCGAATCGAATTAGCAAAAATCAAACCACAAAAATAAAAATATTAAGCTAGTATTTATATTGTGAAATATTAATATAAATAAAAGTAAATTACATAATTGATTAATTTATTATATTGTTATATTAATGTGTCGTCCAATGATTTGAGACAAATGAAAAATGAAAATATACTTGTATCAATCAATTTGTAACAGAGAAAGCATATATCTTCCACCTTGTTCTCCTCGTATAAATATATATCATGTACCATATGGATGATGGTGAAGTGATGATGAAAACAGAGATGAATTAGAAATAAAAAATGGACACAATTCATAAGATGAAGAAAAAACTCTAAACACTTACCTGATCCATCAATGTACTTGCCGGACCGGTGACCGGAGCTTCATCGGAGGCTCGCCGGAGACGCACCAACACTGCCGCCGTGAAGATGAGAACCCCAGCTTCCCATTTCCGGTGGTCACGCGCTCCAACACCTCTCCGTTTGGTTGGGATCTAACAAAAATCGCCAGTCAAACCTCCTCTCCGATCTACCTTCCACCGGCGAAAGAGGAGGAGCGAAGGGCGTCGGCAGGTTTATCTCACCATGGGGAAGTCGCCGGTGCTACTCTTGTCGCCGGTCGTCCTTGCAAATCGCTGGTAGAAGGGAACAAATCTTCAATTTGAAGAGAGAGAAATTGAGGGAGACAACTTACAAGCAAGCCACCGGAGGCGACGTTGGAGGCGGAGGATGTGGCATAGCGCGAGCGACTCGTCGCCGTCCAAAGTGGCCGGCGTGGCTGCTGACCGGCGTTGGTTCTCCCTCTCCGATCGGTGCCCGTTCTCCCCCCTCCTCCTTCTCTTCTTTCTTTTCTTTTTTCTTTCAATTTGTCCCGATTCTTCTTCTTCTTCTTCTTTTTTTTTTCCTTTTAATTTTAACCACACATTTTAAATCCCACCTTTTACATTTTTTTTTTTCTAAAAAGTTCTTCTAAAAATAGGGATGATCACGGAATGGGGATTCCCCAGCCCCGGCGGGGATCCGTCCCGTTCGAAGCGGGAAATCCCCAAAATTTCCCCCCGAGGAGACGGGGGCGGGGGGAAAAAATTTCCCGTCCTAAAATCGGGAACGGGGACGGGGACGGAGAATGGGATCCCCGCCCCGCAAAAAAAAAAAAAAAAATATATATATTAAAATATAATATTTTATAAATATTTAAAATATAATATAATTTTATAATTATTAAGTTTTAAATTATTATTGATTTTAAATTTTTTATTTATTAAATATTATATTTTAATTTTAATTATTAATAAAATATTATATTTAAAAAAAAAACGGGGGACGGGGATCCCCGCGGGGCGGGGACGGGGGGAATTCTTCCCCCGACATTGGTGGCGGGGGCGGGGCGGGGAATCCCCACCACTGGCCGGGGAGGGAGTGGGAAAGCATTCCCCGGCCCCGCCCCTCCCCGTGATCATCCCTATCTAAAAACCTAGATATTATTTATTATTATTATTATTATTATTAATTAATTTTCTTATTTGTACATAATAATGGGAATGAGCCAGACCTTTGACAATTAATAAAATACTGCATACATCATATGTAGATATCAGAAAGCCACCTTCATAACTACATGATCAACAACGCTAAATCAAGGACGTAATATATATATATATATATATATATATATATATATATATATATATATATATATATATAAAGTACAGACCAATTCAATTAAAATCTATGACCACATATACAACTTATTTTGCACATCTTAGTATGCTTTTATCGAATTAACATGTAAAATCGTTTAACTGTCAGATTTAAATAGGGAAATTTAAATTTTTAACCGAAGTATAGAACCCTACAAATTGTGATTTATTTTATGACTTTAGCAGCACGTATACTGTAAACCTGTATTTGTTTAATTAATGAATGGGTTCATCCGTTTTGATGTAGTCCAAAAGCAGAAAGGGTTTAGCCGTTTCAGAGTCAATGGGACCAAATTCAAAATCATTAGTTCAAGCCCCATACCAAACCCTTTTTCTTAATTTTCAAAAAAAAACATTATGTATAATCAACTGAAAATTATAAAAATTTGTTTCAACTTGGACTCACCAACTAATAACTAATAAAGGGTTGTGATTAGTTACAGACACGCATGTGGTGTGCGTACATTTAAATCGTTCAATTAAATATAAATGAGCAATAAGACAGTTTAAATATATGCTCGCACTGAATTATTACTGACTAATAAAAAAAAATTGTACTTGTGTGTAGAAATTTCATTTCCCATAAACAACAAACCCTGTTATTCTATATTGGAACATAGTAAAAATCGAATTATACTCAATTCAAAAAATTATTAAAGTCTCAATCATTAAAATTAGAAGTGATATTCATAAATCCAGTCATTCAATCCCTAATTATTTTTTTAAGGAAAAAAAGGAGTAATGTAATAAATTTAGGCATTTATTTTACAAGTCCACAAATGGTAAGCATTAGCACAATAATTAGGCATTTTCGTTTGCTTGAAACACACCTAGATATTATTTAAATTATTATGTTAACATAATTAATTAGTCACTTTAATTAATAATAATAATTACATATTTATATGTTAAATTATTTAGATAAAAATTTATTATTAATATAGTTACTAAATAAAAATTTACATGCATTTAGTTTAGATTAACTTATAATTTAATTAATTAAGTGACTTAAACTAAAATTTATAATTTCATGGTTTTAAATTAAAGACAAAGAATAAAAATGGGTTTTCATTTTCCCTACGGAATGAAATTTCCGTAGGTAAATTACCGATGGAAAATTATTCAGTAGGTAATTTACCTACGGTATTATTGTTCCGTAGGGAAATTACCGACGGACACGGAAGAAGAATACCGTCGGTAAATTCCCTACGGAAATCTATTCCGTCGGTAATTTACCTACGGAATGATGATTCCGTCGGTAAATTTCGTGTGGAATTTAGAAGCGAAATATTGGCGCCAAATTTACGACGAATTTCACGAATCCGTGGCTAATTTCCGTCGATAAATTTTGGCGGCAAATTTCCTTCCATTATTTACGACGGATTTATTTTTCCGTCGCAAAATATATATTTTCAGACATTTTTCCTACGAAAAGCATTTTTCCGTCGGGAATTGCCTACGAAAAATTTTCCGTCGGTATTTGAGAATTTTCTTGTAGTGATGGCCAGCTCTCCTGCTAGCTTTCCATATGTAGATATTACATTTATTGGCTTATACGCATACATATATCTGCCAATTTACATTTTATCAAATAATAATGTATCTCAATAATGCTTGTATGCGTTAATTATTCTACAGAATTTCAATAAGCAGAAGTGATAATAAAATTTGCTTGTTCTTGTTATATATAATCCATCTCATCAGGTGTTTTCTTTCTTATTATGAACTGAGACTATGAAGCAAAAAAGAACAGAAACCCACAAAACCAAACACAGCAAAATGTCATCACCAAAGCCACCCGCCCCACCGCTACTCACTGGCGTATTAAGAGGATTAAGATGTCGAGACTGTGGAAACTAAGCCAAGAAAGATTGTGTTCATTTGAGGTGCAGAACTTGCTGTAAAAGCAAAGGATTTCAGTGCCCCCACGCGCGCATATATATATATATTAGGGGTATACATTGTATGGTCCAATTTGAATATTTACAAATTTCCGTATTATCTTGAAATTTTAGATATTTTAAAAATTAAGTATTGTAATTATCTTGAAAATTCGGGACAATTCGGTACAGTTTTATAAAAATTCAGTACAGTTTGGTACGATTTTTCGATTCTTTTAGTACAAAATAATACAATATTTCGAATAATTTAACATTTTTAAAATTTTGCATGTTTTAAGAAATTAAGATAGATAACAGTCATTTGTCAGTCCATGTATCTATTAAATTATTCATACCTATGATGCTCTATTTGAGAATCAAATAAGCAAACATGTGTTAATAAATAAATAATAAAAAAAGAATCACCATTTAAATATGAAGGGATAAGCAATTTTACGTGTGCTCATAACCAGCCAAGCACATGTAAATGGATCGAAGAAATTCTTAAGGTAACTTTTTATGGTGCACACTAGTGTATAAAACTAAATTAAATGGAATTAAATCTAATAAGATTCTAATAACCAATTTATATGGCATGTTAATAAATTGAAAAGCGGATAATACTTTGGGACAAATGAAAATGAAAAGATGGACAACAATTATCAAACAAAAAAAATACTCCATTCCACTTTTACAACTTTAAACTTCAGTGACCAATATGAACACACGAAAATTAATGAAATGATTGAAAAATCTTAATTTTAAGAAAATATATTAGCAATTTACTAAATTGCTCCTTTTGGACTTAGATGTATTTAAATGATCAAAGCTAGAAATTTAAAATTAACAATTGACTAAATTGCTTTCATTGTACTTAAATATATTTAAATGATCAAAGTTAGAAACTTAAAATTAACAATTGACTAAATTGCTCTCATTGTACTTAAATGATCAAAGCTAGAGACTTAAAATGGGACGAGATGAATGGTTAAATTGATTGCTTAAAGTGAGATAGAGGGAATTTATATTTAGATGCCAGTAAAACTGAGCTGCCTTGCTGGGAGAGTGATGCAGATACGTTATACCACACAATTCTAAATAATGCCTATGCTGCTCCTAACAACAAAAGTTTCAAACCCAAAACATCTATCAAATTATGGAGGATACAAATTAACTCCAAGAGAAGAATCAATATCTTTCTCAAGAACGTGTTAGCTCCAATAGGGTAGTAATTTTTTATAATTATATATTATCACTTTATTAATTACTTTTTTTATATATACAAAAATAAAATAGAAAAAATATATAATTAATACTTTTTAAAACTTGAAAATTGTCAATGGAATAAAAATTATAGTGATCAGTGCAATAAAAGTAATAATTGAAGGGCTACCATCAGCAGCTCGGTTTTCTGGCTATCTGGATAACCCACGTTCTAAACTGATGCCTTCAACAATGTCGTCTTGACAAGTAATAATTGGATAAGGATCTGTAGTCACCTAAAGAAGGTAGAACTCTTATTCGGGAAGTTTAGCTTAGCTTTCTACTTAGGCAATACGTCTTCTTTAATGGGAATCCTACAAACACTCGGAGTCCTAGTTAGAATAGAACATTAATCCTTATAAATAGTCAGGTTATCAGATACTTTTCTCTCGCTTAACCAATTTCTTACTCTAAATACATTCTTTAGATTCCCTTCTTCAGGAACCCCGTTAGAGTTTTCTTTGCTGTCAAGTGAATTTAAAGCAGAGAAAGACCTTTTCGTTCAAGTTGGATCTTGGTAGCAGCCAGGCAAAACTGAAATGTTATCATTTGGTGCGGTGAGCGTGGAACCTCTATCCCTAAAAAACCATGAATCATTAAGAGGAAAACACCCCAAACACCCTGACCGGAAACAACTAAAGCACCACACCACCACCTCCTTACCTACCTATCTTCCCACCCCTGGAATTAACTCCTCCGGTTACCTCCACCAATCTCCCAATCACTAACTTGCCCTCTAAAACTCTAGTAAGTCCCCATACTTGGCCTTATCCTGTAGCTTGCCCAAGCTCTTTTAGTGACACTGTCACACTTGGCAGTGCAGGCACCACCACAGCCATCACTTCAAACTACCACTGCAACAAACATTGTCCAAAACATTAAGACCCAAAACTTTATAGCCCTGCCTAACACCTCAGCACCCACAATCACCCTTATGATGGATGAGTTTGAAAAGCTTTTCGGAGAAAGAATGTTGAAGCATTAGAATCGTAACACACTGTAGTGCCAGGGTAGTTTTCACTCTCCGCTCTCCAAAACTGTACTCTTAACTCCTTTTTTGAATGTAAAGCTACCTAATCTGCTGAGGTATAATGGAAGTATAGACCCCCGTGTGCATTTGGATCAGTTCTATCACACGGTGTTAATTTACACCACAGATGATGCTACACTCTACAAGGTTTTTCTGCAAACTACAATAGAGTCCTCCTATATTTGGTTCAGAAATCTATCAGAGTACTCAATAGATAATTTTCAGCAGTTTAGTGACATATTTGTAGCAAAGTTTGTAGCAGCCATCCGACCTACTAAAGTCTCAGTTGACTTACACCAGGTCATTTATGAGAATGGAGAATCCTTATGGAGTTATGTAAAAAGGTTCTATGTGATAATAATGGACATTCACAACTTAAATCTAGAGGTCGCCATTGATGCACTCAACAGAAACACGAGATGTCTGGACTTTAACGATTCTCTAAGCAAAAATTCCTCATCTGATTACATCTGCATGGATGAAGCTAGGCAATTGAATTATAACACACAAACGAGGGAGGATAATGAGAACTTTACAGGAAGTGGACGACAAGGTAAAAGTTCTAAAAGGGGAGATTTTTGAGCTATGAGGGGGTCAAACAGAAATACGTGGTGTTAAAATTATACTCAGGCAGTCGAAGCAAAGAACAATTTACCAAGTTGAATGCCTTTCGTGCGTAAATTCTACCTTGGATGAAGAATGACAATCAGGTCATTTGACCCAAGTTGATAAGGGTGATGGAATATGACATGGTATGCACATAAAGATCACGCAGCGAAAAACAATAAAATTTGATCATACATGCCATATAATTCCATGATAAGAATCGAAACATGCAATTTTAGGATTTTAAAACTTACAACTTTAGATGCCCTTAAAACTTGATTTTGATGATGACCAGCAACCAAGGAGGATATTTTAGCCTTAGACCTTCACCACCAATGCCAAGGAACAACCTTTACGCCACTTCTCTCTATTCTCACACACACACTTGCAAAGATAGCTTAAAAAATGAGATTGCTAGCTCTAAAAATATGTATTGTGTAATGGCTATGGTTTGAAGCTACAAGACTTGATTTTGTACTTCTTTTAGGTGCTATTAATACCCAAGAACACAAGAGAATGAAGAACAATCCTTTCTCCTTGTGAAAATTGGCCAAAAGAATTTTGTGAGAGAGAGAGAGAAAATCACGCCAAAACCATAGAAGAACTAGGGTTCCCCACCACACACTTGTAACCCTAGGGTTTTATTTCTTTACTAATATATATCATTATCTTTTGGCAAGTGTTTGATCTGAATTTTACTATCTCAAGATAATTAATTCAATCTCAATCACTTCCTAAAAATAAGTAATATATATTGATTTAAACTCCTTTGAATTTAAAATTCAAATTTGAAATAAAACACAAGACATTTAATTAAATAAAACCACTTAATATAAGTAATGTGCATGTGCCGAAATTCCTTGGTTTTTTTTATCTTGGAATTTCGGCCACTTCACCTTATATTTAAATGATTTAATTTAATTTAAATTCTTTTAGGCTTTAATACTCAATTAACTTAATTAATACAAGATAAGTAATTAATTGAAATTAAACCTTATGGGCTGAATTTTTCTCTCTCATGGACCAAGGTCCGATAGCATTTATAATGCCCATTACATACATTAATTTGATTTTAATTAAAAGCCCTAATTAATGCCCAATACTTTATATAAATATTTTAAGCCCAATGCTTTGTGTGTGATCCTATAGGTCCATTTAATGTTGGCAATGAATTAATAAATTAATCCAAAGGCTATATATATTCTCTAGCAAGATATTATAGCATTTCAAATTAAATGAAAATGCATATGGCATTTAGTGACCTAATGCAATTTTGTATAGTCCCTTACCCATAAATATCAGAATTAATATAAGGTATGAAACTAGTCATCCTTATATATATATATATTAATTCCTTTCTTGATATTCCAGTGACACTGAACTCTCAGATAAATAATGATTACTCATTATTTCATCTCGGTATGGCCATACACTTCTTAGTTCACTTATCAAGTGGCCGATGATATTTTCTCTCTTATAGAGAGGGGTAATCCCTTTACTTCTTTCATGCTCTCTAACATGAATCAATGCATACCCAAGCATATCCGTACTTGTCACTCTGTTACGAGCACGTTAGGTGTATGTCAAAGCACACAGTAATTCATAAAGAGTTTCATAGAGATTTTAGGTCTAAGAACTCCGATACAAAACTTGCATATGAGAAACACTTATGACTTGTACCATGTAGTGTTCTCATGAGTGGATCGAATCCAGATACCATGTTCTAAACATGTATCTATGATCTCTGATTGACACTTTTGTCCTTATGATCCGTAAGACAGAACTCAACTTATCAGAGAGAGCATACTAGTCTTAATTAATTTGTTATTCCCATAACAATGACTGACTAGGGATATTTAGAATGAAGTCTCATTTGTTTCAAGGTCTTACAACCATGTGCCTCACACATGAGAACTTAAATTGAAACAACATTCTTGGATAGTTCTATCAATTGATATGCACATGAATACAATAGATAAAACAAATGCCTCATTTATTAACTAAAGTATTTTATTACAATGCATTGGGGCTAGGGCTTACACTAACAATCTTCCACTAGCACTAGTCCTAATTGGGTATAGCCCTAAGACCGAATGCTCTCAAATAAGCTTCGTGCAGATTTGGACGCAACTGTTTCGTCAAAAGATCTGCTACATTGTCTTCACTTGCTATCTTGCTAACCTTGACGTCCCCACGATCAATGATCTCTCTGATCAGGTGGTACCTTCTGAGTATGTGTTTGGATTTCTGGTGTGACCGGGGCTCCTTGGCCTGTGCGATGGCCCCGTTGTTGTCACAGAAAATTTTTAATAAATCTAGGATGCTTGGGACCACTCCTAATCCAGAAATGAAATTTTTAATCCAAACAGCCTCTTTTGCAGCCTCACTCTCTGCAATATACTCAGATTCTATAGTTGAGTCGGCAATGCTCTCTTGCTTCGAGCTTCTCTAGCTGACAGCACCACCATTCAAAACAAAAATAAATCCAAATTGCGATCTAGAATCCTGAGTGCTGGTCTGAAAAGCAGCATCAACATAACCTTGTATGACGAGCTCTTCTTGACCACCATATACTAAGAAGTGATCCTTAGTCCTTCGCAGGTACTTTAGAATCCCTTTTACAGCAGACCAGTGCTTCTCACTAGGGTCTTGCTGAAACCTACTGGTTATACTCAGTGCATGAGCAACATCCAACCTAGTACATAACATAGCGTACATGATAGATCCAATAGCAGATGCATATGTGATTCTACTTATATTGTCCCTTTCCTCTTTGGTTTTAGGGCACTGTTCTTTAGTCAAAGGAACTCCCAAAGCCAAAGGTATGTACCCTTTCTTTGAGTCTCCCATACTAAAATGCTTTAGTACTTTGTCTATATACTTTTCTTGACTTAGTCCCAAAAGCCGATTCGATCTATCTCTATAGATTCGAATACCAAGTATTGTCTCGGCTTTACCTAAGTCTTTCATTGAGAAACATATCCCTAACCATTGCTTAACCTTTTGCAATGTTGGAATGTCATTCCCAATGAGAAGGATGTCATCCACATATAGGACCAGAAATACTACTATGCTCTCACTAACCTTCTTGTACACACAAGGCTCATCTTCATTCTTGATGAAGTCAAATTCTTTTACTGCCTCATCAAAACAAAGATTTCAACTTTGTGATGCTTGCTTTAATCCATAAATGGATTTTTGAAGCTTACAAACCTTCTTAGGATGCTTGGAATTGACAAAACCCTCAGGCTGTGTCATATACACATCCTCAAGTAAATTTTCGTTGAGGAAAGCAGTTTTGACATCCATTTGCCATATCTCATAATCATGATATGCAGCTATGTCAAGCAAGATCCTAATGGACTTGAGCATGACTACAGGCGAAAAGGTCTCGTCATAGTCTATACCATGAGTTTGTCGAAAATGTTTTGCTATTAATCTACCTTTGTAGGTCTTATCAGCTTTGAGTTTGAATAGCCACTTGCATTCAATTACCTTAGCACCTTCCGGTGGATCAACCAAGGTCTAAACCTGGTTATCGTACATTGATTGCATCTCGAATTTCATGGCTTCAAGCCAATTTTTCGAGTCTGGGCTCTCAATAGCTTCTCGGTAGGTAGTAGGATCCTCACGATCTACTAACTCAATAGTGTCACTGTCAGTGATTAGAAATTCATATCTCTCAATCTCCTGACGTACCCTACCAGACCTTCTAGGTTCTTGTGTAATGGGTTCTTGTTCCATAACTGGTTGTGAACTTGATCCCATTTCCAACTCATCCTCCATAAGAGTTTGTGGCGCTTGAATTTCTCCAAGTTCTACTTTACTCCCACTGTCTTTCTTGAGAAGAAACTCCTTTTTCAAGAAAACAGCCTTGCAAGCAACAAATACTTTATTCTCGGCTTGTGAGTAAAACTAATATCCCTTTGTTTCTTTGGGATAACCCACAAACAAGCAGACAATGGATTTAGACTCTAGTTTGTCAGATGTTAATTTCTTAACATGTGCTTCACAGCCCCAAATCTTGATAAATGACATATTGGGTTCTTTCCCAGTCCATACCTCGTATGGTGTCTTCTCAACTGCTTTAGTTGGAGTAAGGTTTAGTAGAAACGCAACAGTTTCTAATGCATAACCCCAAAAAGAGACAGGAAGATTAGCTTGACTCATCATAGATCGAACCTTATCCAACAAAGTTCGATTTCTCCTTTCGAATACACCATTCCATTGTGGCATTCCAGGAGGAGTGAGCTGTGAAATAATACCACACTCTTTTAGATGACTGTCAAATTCTTGGCTTAAGTATTTGCCACCTCGATCTGATCGAATGGCTTTTATAATTTTGCCAAGTTGTTTTTCTACTTCGTTCTTAAACTCCTTGAATTTCTCAAAAGTTTCAGATTTATACTTCGTTAGATAGACATAGCCATATCTACTGAAGTCATCTGTGAACGTCACGAAGTAGCTAAAACTACCTCTAGCTTGTGTACTTAATGGTCCACATACATCGGTATGTATTAGTTCCAATAAGCCATTAGTCCTTTCACCTTTCTTGTTAAAAGGACTCTTTGTCATTTTTTCATACAAACATGGCTCACATGTATCATAAGACTTTAAGTCGAATGACCCAAGCACTCCAATTTTGTGGAGTCTTGAATGCATTTTTCGTTTGCATGTCCTAAATGACAATACAGAAGTAAGTAGGGTTCAATTCGTTTGATTTAACCCTCTTTATATTAATGTTGTATATGGACTCTTTGTTTTGTAAATCAAGGATATAAAGGCCATTTTGCAACATGGCATTGCCATAAGAAATGCCTTGGCGACGAATATGAGCATTGCCATTTTTAATAACAAAACCAAATTCATCCAGATCCAAACATGAAACTGAAATAATGTTTCTGCTCATAACAGGCACATAATAACAATTTTTCAAAACTAAACAAAGTCCGAAATGTAAAGTGAGTTGATAGTCGCCTATCTCCATGGCAGCAACTCGTGCTCCATTCCCCACACGGAGGTCCACTTCATTCTTCCCAAGTAACCGCCTATTTCTTAGCCCCTGCACATTTGAACAAATGTGAGAACCACAACCGGTATCCAATACCCAAGTGGTAGAAATAGAAAGGTTAATCTCAACAACAAAAATACCAGAACTGGATGCCTTGGCTCCATTCTTCTTTTGTTCTTCCTTGAAGAGAGCGCAATTCTTCCTCCAATGCCCTATCTTGTTGTAATGGAAGCAAGTGCTCTCACTCTCTTTGAGCTTCTGTGCCTTGAGCTTGGATTGGGCCTGAGGTGCACTCTCACTTGACTTAAATCGAGCCAGGTCATTTTTGGATTTTGCCTTTCCCTTTCCCTTTCCCTTAGCGGGTCCCTTTTTAATGCCCCCTTGAACCATCAATACGGGATTGGTCTTTCGAATGTTCTCTTCAGCATTCTTAAGCATCCTATGGAGCTCAGTGGCTGACTTGTTCATTGCATGCATGTTATAATTCATCACAAATGGATCATAATCATCAGTCAATAATCCTAAGATCAAGTCAGTGGCCAATTCCTTTGGCACTTGTACCTCAAGCTTCTCAAGAGTATCAAGATACCCTTTCACCTTGAGTACATGGGTACTAACAGGAGTACCCACAGCCATCTTACAAGAAATTAATGCTTTTGTTGTCACGAACCTCTCGTGACGAGCTTGCTCTTGGAACATCTCTTTGAGGTGCACCATAATCCCATAAGCCTCTTGGTCCATAAATTGCTTTTGCAAGTCAGGCACCATAGTGGCCAGCATCAGACATGTCACATCATTGGAGTCACTCTTCTTGGTCTCAAAAGTTTTCTTTTGAACCGCCGAGGCATTCCTAGCAGGTTCTTCAGGCAAGGGTGCATCCAAAATATACAACTTTTTCTCTTGCTTAAGAACTATTCTTAAGTTTCGAGACCAGTCTATGAAATTGGTGCCATTCAATTTGTCCTTTTCAAGGACCGATCGCAATGAGAAATTGTTGTTTGAAGATGCCATTTTCAATCTACAATAAATTTAGCAAGATTAAATGAGGTCTTATTTATAATCCCATAAACCGAATTAATATCCCTTTAAATAATTCGCGTTAGTGATTTAATGTGGGCCAAGATCCACTTTTTACAACAACTTATTAGTCAAGCTGAGCTTGTACCACCTAACAAGTTAAGTTACTTAGGTAGGAAAAACTCCAATCATGTCTCGTACATGACTCTTGGATCAAACGGGCTAACATTTTAAGATGTTATAGCACAAACCTATTTATTAGTTGCCTAGGTCCGGGCATCCCTTTCTATGTTAAGTCCAATCTACATTCACAATCCATGCCTCACAAAGATAATCGGGCGCATCTAGGACTCCTAGTCTACGTGATCGATGATCGATGCCTTGACATATTTCGAATTAGGAAGGCAACTTTGTGACTTACTATTTTTAGGAATTCATTTTATTACGGCTTATATGGCATATGCTTTGTCATCCATTCATAGCATGCATATATAAATAATTGCATAAAGTAAAGCGTGATAAACATGGGCCCAAAAAACCTACAACTAAGATTTTATACTATTACATAAGAATCTTCGAGTTGGGCTTCTCCACTCCGGTGGACTTCGTCTTGATTTACAAAGTCTTCAAGTATATTTTATTCTAAGAAATAAATGAAACTTTTACAATAAAACATAATGGCTCGCAGGCCATATTTAATTACAAAACCTAGGGCCCCATGAATGCACCATGCATATCCATTCATCACACCAAACAAGCAAATAAATATACATAACATTCATGGATCAAACAAAGTCCAATTTTAATTAATTTAGCCAAACCCATTAATGAAAATTGTGTACTTAAATCTTTAAGAGATGACCCCCGTGATGGGCCTAGGCCGAAGCCCAATGGACTAAATCCTCTTATTGAATAAGTTCTCTTAAAAGGCCAAAACACAAAACACAAACTAGTTAGATTTGTGCTATAAATCAACTCTAGTATAATTTCCAATTTTGCCATTTTTAATTTTATGTCATACAGCCCATAAACATTAAAAAATACATATAATATGTACCAATATGAATTAAAACACAAAATCATGAAGAACATATATATGATACACGGCATGCATATAAAAACAAACAAACAACAAAACTAGTTGTTTAATGCTTATGTGATGCCACAAAATGCACAAATACTTAAATCAATTTTATGAGTCATTTAATAATTAAAATAAGGTCATAAATATTGATTTAATATTCTGTACCAATATGATCTAAATGTATTTTTTACCATTTTAATCAAAACAAAACAAACAATGTTGATTAAACATGTAACAAACACAAACTAGTCATAGTTTTAAGTGATTTTAAAATTAATCAATTAAATTGTCATGGACTAGAATTAAAAACAAATTTAAAATATGTCCAGACCTGATATTTAATCTTTAAAAATCACTTACAAACATGCCAAAATCGTTTTTACATTTAATATTTAAAACTAGTTGTTAAACTAACAATTAACATGCCAAATAGTACCTAGTTTTAATGTTAACATGTACCATCAAGTATTATCAATTAAATTCGACCATTAACAGCTCCTAGAACATCTTAGGACAGTATATTAACATGTCATATTAATTATAATATCTATCTAATCATTTAAAATCGTTTTTACACCAAAACAATGCAAAAAACTCAAAACAGAAAATTTCAGCATTACATGTATTTAAAATAATGATTTTTGATTAATTATTTCATGCATCTAAAGCAATAAAATAAGCATGATTAGGCTCTGATACCACTGATGGAATATGACATGGTATGTACATAAAGATCACGCAGCGAAAAACAATAAAATTTGATCATACATGTCATACAATTCCATGACAAGAATCGAAACATGCAATTTTAGAGTTTTAAAACTTACAACTTTAGATGTCTTTAAAACTTGATTTTGATGATGACCAGCAACCAAGGAGGATATCTTATCCTTAGACCTTCACCACCAATGCCAAGGAACAGCCTTTACGCCACTCCTCTCTATTCTCACACACACACTTGCAAAGATAGCTTAAAAAACGAGATTGCTAGCTCTCAAAATAAGTATTGTGTAATGGCTATGGTTTGAAGCTACAAGACTTGATCTTGTACTTCTTTTAGGTGCTATTAATACCCAAGAATATAAGAGAATGAAGAACAATCCTTTCTCCTTGTGAAAATTGGCCAAAAGAATTTTGTGAGAGAGAGAGAGAAAATCACGCCAAAACCATAGAAGAACTAGGGTTTCCCACCACACACTTGTAACCCTAGGATTTTATTTCTTTACTAATATATATCATTATCTTTTGGCAAGTATTTGATCTAAATTTTACTATCTCAAGATAATTAATTTAATCTCAATCACTTCCTAAAAATAAGTAATATATATTGATTTAAACTCCTTTGAATTTAAAATTCAAATTTGAAATAAAACACAAGACATTTAATTAAATAAAACCACTTAATATAAGTAATATGCATGTGCCGAAATTCCTTGGTTTTTTTTATCTTGGAATTTCGGCCACTTCACCTTATATTTAAATGATTTAATTTAATTTAAATTCTTTTAGGCTTTAATACTAAATTAACTTAATTAATACAAGATAATTAATTAATTGAAATTAAACCTTATGGGCTGAATTTTTCTCTCTCATGGATCAAGGTCCAATAGCATTTATAATGCCCATTACATACATTAATTTGACTTTAATTAAAAGTCCTAATTAATGCCCAATACTTTATATAAATATTTTAAGCCAAATGCTTTTTGTACGATCCTATAGGTCCATTTAATGTTGGCAATAAATTAATCCAAAGGCTATATATATTCTCTAGCAAGATATTATAGCATTCCAAATTAAATGAAAATGCATATGGCATTTAGTGACCTAATGCAATTTTGCATAGTTCCTTACCCATAAATATCAGAATTAATATAAGACATGGAACTAGTCATCCTTATATATATATTAATTCCTTTCTTGATATTCCAGTGACACTGAACTCTCAGATAAATAATGATTACTCATTATTTCATCTCGGTATGGCCATACACCTCTCAGTTCACTGATCAAGTGGTCGATGATATTTTCTCTCTTATAGAGAGGTGTAATCCCTTTACTTCTCTCATGCTCTCTAACATGAATCAATGCATACCCAAGCATACCCGTACTTATTACTCTGTTAAGAGCACGTTAGGTGTATGTCAAAGCACACAGTAATTCATAAAGAGTTTCATAGAGATTTTAGGTTTAAAAACTCCGATACAAAACTTGCATATGAGAAACACTTATGACTTGTACCATGTAGTGTTCTCATGAGTGGATCGAATCCATATACCATGTTCTAAACATGTATCTATGATCTCTGATTGACACTCTTGTGCTTATGATCCGTAAGGCAGAACTCAACTTATTAGAGAGAGCATACTAGTCTTAATCATTTGTTATTCCCATAACAATGACTGACTAGGGATATTTAGAATGAAGTCTCATTTGTTTCAAGGTCTTACAACCATGTGCCTCACACATGATAACTTAAACTGAAATAACATTCTTGGATAGTTCTATCAATTGATATGCACAGGAATACAATAGATAAAGCAAATGTCTCATTTATTAACTAAAGTATTTTATTACAATGCATTGGGACTAGGGCTTACACTAACAGAGGGAGGATCCAAACAGGAACTAGAATCTGTACTGTGTATTCCATAAGGATAAAAGGCATAAAACTAATGACTGTAGGCAGCTCAAAAAGGAGATAGAATACTAGATCAAGAAAGAGGGACTGGAACAATTTGTCAAGGGGAACAAGAGTGATGATCGACGATCAACACCTCAACAGTCAGAGAAGGAAGAGGATAGCAATAGTAAAAAGACCCTGGTAGGAGTAATTCACGTGATTGTGGGTGGAAAACACTATCATGTGTTTAGCGATTCCAGAAAAAGGAAAGCAAAAGAAGTTTTCTCACTTGAGACTACCTCGCCCATTTCAACGGACATAATCCAATATTCTCAAGAGAATGGGAAACATGTTCGACAACTTCGTAATGATGGATTGGTAGTAGAGGTAATGATCAGGGATTTTTTGGTGCAGTAAATTTTGGTTGATATAGGTAGCACGGTTAGCTTAATTACATTGTATGCATACAAAAGCTTTAGGAATGTCGAGCCTGCTGGAAAAAGTTAATTGGCATTTCGGGACAACCCTTCAAAGTGGAGGGCTCATCCAACTTACCGCTAGAGCTTAGAGATAACTCAACAGTCAGGTTTTATACAACATGCTTTATGGTGGTAAATATACTACTATCTTATAATGAAATTTATGGATGGCCCCTTTTGGCTGCAGTATACACTTACATTTCTATGCAGAAGTTAATTATGAAGATCCTTGCCCCCAAGGAATGGCTATACTTTGGGAAAACCAAACAGTTGCTAGGGAAACATATGTCACTATGCTGAAAGAGGAAAATTAGGCACTACTAGTAGATATATTAAATGTCTTGACTGAT
>CM075807.1:5864066-6074807 GCA_037975025.1 Excoecaria agallocha | reverse complement strand
AAGATCACTACTACCCTACCTGACATTTATGGCCTTGGGTAGGTGGTGGAAATCTCATGTCAATGAATAAAATATTATTAGTGATTTTAATTTGGCGTAAAGATGGGCTTCCTTTCTTATTTTGGGAATTGTTTGGGTATGATTTGTTAATAACACATTTTTTTCTGGAACAGTACAAGTAGAATGTATTCCTTGTTTATTTTTCATGTTGCAGGTTAAAGACACAGTACAAGTAGATCATAATGTGTCTCGACATTTGGGAAATGAGCTGAGCAGGGATAATTGGAATCTTCTGGTTAGTGGTTTTGTTTGTTGCCACTAGTTTACTTTGAATCTAGCAATTGAATGTATTCCTTGTTCACATTTAAGAATTGTAGTAGTGCAACGCTACATAAATGAGAAATTTCCTACTAATAGAATTTGAAAGGATATAGCGCCACTACTTGAACCATTTTTAATTTAATTTTACTTTTTGAAGTCTTGAGTTTTAAGGTTTTGGTATGTCTTTTTGATCAGTTTCTTCTATTCTACATTTGTTTGATTGGAGTTCAAATAAGGATGTTTTCTTAAGAGATACTTGTTGTTCATATCCTCAATATTCAAGCTTATTCTTGTCTACGAATTCTTCCACATCTTCTTTGAATTAGTTTTAGAATATCTCAATGCTTGATGTTATCCTAACCTTAATTCTTTCTTGAGTAGGCTTTCTTGCTTCTATTCTAGACCTAAATCTTTCTTGAGTAGGCTTTCTTGCTTCTATTCTAGACTATCTTCTTTTGTTTGCTGCCTCCTGGCCTCAATAGTTCCTGCTCATCCTTAATGTTGGTCTTGTCTTCAGGTTTGAACATTGATCTTGAGGATTTCCATTATTGACATTTAATTGGGTTTATATCAACTAATTTCTTGTGTAACGGGAAAAATGTGGAGTATATTTGCATTTTGTTTTGTTGTTTTGCGCCTTCAGTAGTTGGTTATTTGTTAATGACAAATTCCATTTCTTTGAGGCATGCATAATTTTCTATTATCATTTGAATTTATCTATTTATTTTCTAATCCTTATCTCTAGATTCTTCATTACCTGGGGTTGGATCACATTGGGCATATTGGTGGGCGCAGCAGGTATTGCCTTCTATGTTTGCACATATTTTTGAGTTTCAGGCTTTCATTTCTTGAGCTTCGTTTTGATGTTTCTTCAAGTATTTTAGTTCCTTGATGGGCCCAAAACTAACAGAGATGGATGAAGTGGTGAAGATGATTCATTTGAATAATATGAAGACTCACGATGATGATCAAGGACAAAGACTTCTGGTTGGTACCATCTCATTTTATTGCCTTGTCAACTCTTAGTAATTTAGACTAGCATTGAGAACACCCCCTATCATTTTGCAACATGCATATTTTGCATTGCTATGAAATGATGGTCATTTATCTTCGTGGAGTTTTCACTATTGTATCAAGTATTGTTAGAGGATTGGATTGAATAATTAGATCATCAGGCCGTAAATAGTCCTAGAATACCCAGTAACACTGGCATGAAGTACCTAGAATAAAGTAAATGGATTCCTGTTGTTAATACAACTTCCAAGTTGAGCACTGTTACGAATCCCACATCGGTTAACTACCTAGGCAGTTAGTGGCTTATAAGTGTGTGGGGCTTCCTCCACTAATAGGAATTCCTTTTGGTGGATAAGGGGCCTTCACACTTATGGGCCTAGTATTGCCATTCTCTATCAAGCACAGATGCTGTGATGTATTACAAATAGTAGATCTAATGCTGATTTTCTTGGAGATACATGATAAACTGAGAAGCAAGATACCTATCGATTGAGGTTTATGATGGTTAAATGGCATTTCCCACTCCAGGCTTTGCTTGCTTCATGGCCAGTTTTGATGCTTTCAATACTTAGATCCATGTTTCATGCCCCTTTGTAATATGCATTTGTTGTATATCTTATGCAGGTAGTTGTAAGTGATCATGGCATGACCGAGAGTGGTAATATGATAAAATTTTATGAGGTAGTTGTAAACTGTTATAGTTATAATTTACTTTTTAATTGATATATTTGAAAAAAAAGGGGTTTATTCGTGATTTGATTCATTTGAATCAAACAATGAATCGATTCATGATCCTCTTAATCCATATGTGACTTAATCTATTTACGATCCGATTTATTTATGATCTGACTCATTTTGATCCAACCTGGCTTGACTCATTTGCTGAATAATAGATGTATACTTTTAGAATTTTTTTTGGCAACAAGAAATTTTAAATTTTAGTAAATTAGATTGTTATATATATTACTACATATTAATACTCTCTTTGCTCCAAATAAATGGACCTATTTTTATCATGCTTAAAATAATTCAATTAATATTCTTAGAAATATATAATTGAAAAAAAGTTACTTATTTGTCCTTACATTTGCGTCCAGAAATTTATTTGTCCTAAAAATTCCTTTTTTTTTAAAAAAATATACCATAAATGTTACGAAAATGGTATCCCGTCTATCAATAAAGTTAGAAGTTTATGGATTAGATATTCCAACCGTGATATATCTAAATTGAACCAGTAAATCACTCAAAATATAAATTTTATTATATTTCATATTACAATCATTATAATAATTTCCAAAATACTAATAGCTATAAAATTTTTTTTATATTAATATAACAAGCATATTTAAAAAATAATTCAAATATAATAAATTATAGTTCAAATGATTGTACAACTAATATATTTGCTTTAATAGTAATTTATTTTCAACAAGTTTTATTATATTTATTTTTAAAGGTCAAGTGAATATTTAACATAAAAAATATTTTTATCATTTTATTTTTAATTGGTTCAATTTCAGTAATATCATGATTCATCTTCTAACTAATAAGTGTAATGAACTCAACACCGGATCAGTCGTGAACAGTACTTTCCGATGATGAATAGTGCTTTCCGGATCCGAAACGATACCCGAAAGTCAAAAATATTTTATTGGACCATCAAAAAGTATTGGTCATGGGGAGTCTGGGATTAAAATTTGAAGTAAAATTGAGGTCAAATAGACCTGCAAAGATCAAAAATACGAAAAAGATACCTAATCAATTTCTCTGATAGGGAAGATGACTTAATTTTGCATAAATAATTAAAAATAGTAAACGAATTTCGAAAATTGTCAGATTTTGCATGTCTACATGAATTTTTGTATAAAATATTTTGACGATGAGAATGGAATTTTTTGGTGACACCGGCAGTTATCAAATCGGATCGATAAGTTTGAATCGGATTAATAACAGACTCCGATTGAGCCAAAAATTTGCGTACTAGCTATTTTTGATGTGATAAAATTATTGAAATCATTTTTGAAGAAATTTGAAGTGAGGAAGATAGAGATTTTGGTTTGGGCCTAAAATGGGCTTAAATTTATATTTGGGCTAAGCCCATAATTAAGCCCAAATGAGAGGTATAAATAGAGAAAAAATCTGCAGAAATCTTCAGATTTAGCTGGTCTCCTCTTCCTCTCCTTAAGTGGCCGAAACTCACCCTTCTTCTTCTCTCTTTGATTTCTTCTTTCCTCACTTCAAATTACTCATAATTCCCAACATAATAATTAAAGTTTCACCTCTCTAGTTTACCCTAATAGCCTCAATCAAGTGGTTTGAGCAAGGGAAGACTAGAAATCAATTGGAGAAAGAAAAAGGGGTAAGATTTAGTTTGAGAAATCTATGGGTTTAAATTATTTCTTTGATGTTTTTTCATAGATTTTGAGGTCTAGATAATGAATATGAGCTTGAATTTGGCATTTGAGATCAATATAATAAAGGAAACTAAGGTTTAATGGCTGGTTGTATTAGGTTTGGAAGGTGAAGGAAGAAATTTAAGGGATAAAGGCAAAGGGAAGGAAGGCTAGGCACCTTTGATCAAGCTATTGTGGTATATGACTAATAAATCTAAGTATTTTCTATTTATTTGAATTAATTCCCTTTATGTAATTAGGAAAAAAAATTGTTAAATTGCTTAAAATTTGAAATTAAGTTGGGATAAATGAAATTATAACATATTTAATGCTATGTGAATGATTGGAATGAAGAAATAAAATTTTTAGGGTTGAATTTAATTGGTGGCCGAAAATTTCCCTAAGGTAAAAATAATGATTTTTGCATGAAAATATTAATTAGTAGCCTAAATTAATTATAATTGTCATTTTGAGCATCCATGAATTTTTATATGAATTATGGAATTTATTAGAAATTTTTAAAGCTTGTTAATGGTGTATGTATGTAATGAAATTGATGAATTATGAAGATATAGTGCATAATTTGGGTAAATTTGAGTAGTGGATGTGAAATAATGTGTAAATAAATTTTTAAGGAATTTATGAACTTATTATGAATAAATGAAAATTATAATATTGAATATGTTTAATGAAAAATATTGAATTATAAGGATATAATTCAATAAGATGAGGAAATAATTGAAATAAAGATGAAAAGTGTGCATATAAAAATTTTAAGAAATTTATATGCAAAATTAAGGTATTTTCGAAATAAATTGTGTAATGTGTATAAGTAAAAGTATATACATAAATGCCCTTATAAATAACTAGACAGTAAAAACTAGCTCAAGATATAATTGGCTGGCCATAGGGACACCTCTGTACCGTGGTGCAAGTCATGGCGGTTTGCTAAGTTATGGATTAGATCCTTGATCACCATGACTTCTTTGTCTCTATTCTCTGCTTTGTGAGAATTGGCCCTCTAGGGGTCATTTTTCTATCTTTGTTGTGGCCCTGTGAGGTCTACGTCCCGTGTATCCGGTTTAGAATTTTATGTCGGGTCCGAAACTAGGGACATAATGAAAATGATATGAGAAAATGTGAAAAAAATGAAAAATGTTAATTAGATGTGAAAAAGGACTAATTTGAACGAAAAAGAAAGTTTAGGAGTAAAATTATAATTTTTTCCAAAAGAGTAAAAGTTAAGTAAATTAATTGAGAGTTGCTTAATTAAGAATAAAACAGTCAATAAATGATTAAAATGTATTAAAATGGAGTTTTATGGTCAATAAGGACTAAAATGTAATTTTGTATAATAATGTTTAACTTAGTACAAAATTAAGATTAAGTACCTTAATTAATAATCCATATGTTAAAAAGAAGTATAAAAGGCTAAATTTGTAAATTAACAAGAAAAAATGGACTAAATTGAAAAAAAAGTAAAAGTTTGAATTAAATGTGCAATTTAATAAAAAATAAGCATTTAAAGAATAAAAGTGTTTTAGTGATTTAAAAATGTTAATAACAAGGAAAAATGTTATTTGAATTTGCTTGACAAGTTAAGATGGAGAATTGCTACATAATTGCACTATTTTAAGCTAAACATAGAAATATTTAGATTATTAGTCACCACTGGACATGTCAATGCTCAGCGTTTAGTTGTGACTACATGCAGGTACGTAGGAGCGGGAGCAAAAATATTCCTTGAAGGACTTTTTCTGATTAAAATAGAGTTTTGGATTTTTGTGGCATGTATATATATGAACGCAGTACTTATGGCTCTGTATGATGAAAATAACTTTGGAATTGATGTTTTGGACTGTAATATGTCATTACCTATTACTGTATATAAGACTTAGTTGATGAAATGGAATATATGTGATAAGTCTAGCTGGATGGTTTGGATATATAAATGCATGATATGACATATATATGTGACTGTTGTGCCTCTGAGAGGCTGTGGATATTGTTTGCTTTTTAGGGGGTTGAACAATTTATAGTCGTTATATTGCCAAAAATTTATTAAGTGTATAGTAAATTGGACAGTTACAAGTCATCGGCGGTTGGTACTTCAAATAACTAATTATATGTTATAAGTTGATGAGAATAAGTTGAAAAAAAAAATTTTCCGGCATGCGGGGTACCGGAACAGTATTAAGTTTATTATGGGTATTACAATAAGTCTTTATTTTCATTATTTTTTTATCCGGTACAATTCTAAAAATTATGGGAGTATAAAATCCATAATTTTCAAAAAAGGTGCTAATATACCCTTAACGTTTAGACTAAGAGCCTATTTATCCTTAAATTTTTTATTTATTGTGCAAAAATACCCTTAATATTTACAAAAAAAAAATAATTTATTCCTAATATTTAATTACGTATAATGTTGTTCCTAAAATTATCAAAATCGTGCAATTTTGCTCATTAAATAATAAAACTGTTAGTTTGATCGTATTCCGTCTTTTGACCGTTGATGTGTGCATATTACATTATTTTGATGGAATAACGTCAAATTAACGGTCCTGTTGTTTCGAGACAAAACTGTACCATTTTGATAATTTTAGAGACAATATTACACATAACTAAACATTAGAAGCAAAATTGCTTTTTTTTTTATAAATATTAAGGACATTTTTACACATTTGGCTTAAATTTTTTTATCCAGACAAGAATACCTGAACTTAAGGCTTAGGCGATCGGCTAAAAAGGTGAATGAGCAAGTGATGTTGTGAATTCAAGAAACATATGGGATTAAAATCTAGTCCCAGGATTTGAACTTCCATATTTAATTCAGCTACTGTTAATACTTTGAAAGGAGGAGGAATGGGCAAAATTGCTCTTCTATTTTCACAAAAAATGCAATATTGTCCCTGCAGTTTATTTTAGTGTAATATTACCCTTATATTAATAAAATGGGTGCAATTTTGCTCTTATTGTCAAATTCCATTAATTTCGTCCAATTTTCTATCATGTGAATTTAACGTGGCAACGAGCGTCCAATTTTTCATCCATGTGAATTTGATGTGGCAACGAAAAATTTGCCTATGTATTTTTACAAAAAGAAAAATGTTGTCCCTATACTAACAAATATCGTGCAATTAACTTAGCCACATTTTCCATCAGAATTAATTTGACATGGCAATATAGACACACATGGATACGAGTTGCAGTGAATCAGGGACCCATAAAAAATTCCATATTCTTATCTGAACCCGATTATACATATACATATTTCGAATCGATTATATGCATATATACATTCTCCAAATTCGTTCCAAATCCAAATGTAATTACCCGAATACTATCCAAATCTGTTTAAATATCGGATTAACATATAAAATTTGATACATTTAATATAAGTAATAAATTTTAATACAATTTTGTATATTACATGATATATACTATAAATGTATATGGTAATTAGATAATATTTAATTTAAATATTATAAATTTTGCAGGGCATTTAAGGGTAAATATAATTTTTAATGAATTAATAGTTAAATTTATGAATAGGTTTGGGTAGTGGGTATCCAATAATTTATACTCAAATCCGGCACAGGTATTAATATTAATACTCAAATCTATTCAGAACCCATTTAACAACTACCCCAATTCATTCCTTTAGAGTCGGATCGGATTAGGTATCTAAAAAAACCGATCCGCTGCCATCCCTATGATGGAATATAACATGGTATGAATATCATGATGGCACAGCGGAAAAACAAAAATTTTATCATACATACCATACATATCCAAAGCTAGAATCGAAACATGCAATTTTAGGGTTGTAGAACTTACAACTTTTGATGCCCTTTTCAAAATTGAATTCGGTGATGGCCAGCAACTAAGATGACTTTGTCCGCCTTAGATCTCGATCACCAATGCCAAGGAACAGCCTTTTACGCCACTCCCTCTATTCTCACACACACAATTGCACCGACGGCTTAAAATAGAGGTTGCTAGCTCTCTTTTTCGGTATTGTGTAAAGGCAATGGTTTGAAGCTACAAAATTTGATTTTGTACTTCTCTTAGGTTGCTATTACTACCCAAGATCACAAGAGAATGAGGAACTATCCTTTCTCCTTGTGAAAAATTGGCTAAAAGAAAACTTGAGAGAGAGAAGAAGAGTTCACGCAAAAACCATAGAAGATTAGCGTTTTTCGTTTTCTCCCTCTTCAAATATATATCCTCTTTATTTTAAGTGATAAATCTAAAATCAAATACTTAAAGATAATAGATTTCAGCCTTTATCACTTCTTTAAAATAAGAGATATATATTGATTTAAATTCTTTTGAATTAATACAAGATTAAAACATAAGACATAATAACCAAATAAATCACTTAATAAATAAAAGCATGTGCCGAAATTCCTTTTCTTTTCTCTAGGAATTTCGGCCACCAATATCTATAATTAAGAGATTTAATTTGATCATAAGTCTTTTAGGCTTTAATACTCAATTAATTAAATTAATACAATACATTTAATTAATTGAAATTAAACCTTGTGGGCTGAATTTCTCTCTCTCATGGGCCTAGGTCCAATAGCAATCTAATAATCCATTACTCACATTAATTTGACTTTAATTAAAAGCCCAAATTAATGTCCAATACTTAATTTAAATATTTTAAGCCCAATGCTTTGTGTGCGATCCTATAGGTCCATTTAATGTTGGCAATGAATTAATAAATTAATTCAAAGGCTATATATATTCTCTAGCAAGATATTATAGCAATCCAAATTAAATGAAAATGCATATGGCATTTGGTGACCTAATGCAATTTTGTATAGTCCCTTACCCATAAATATCAGAATTAATATAAGGCATGGAACTAGTCATCCTTATATATTTTAATTCCTTTCTTGATATTCCAGTGCCACTGAACTCTCAGATAAATAATGATTACTCATTATTTCATCTCGGTATGGCCATACACTTCTCAGTTCACTGATCAAGTGGCCGGTGATATTATCTCTCTTATCGAGAGGGGTAATCCCTTCACTTCTCTCATGCTCTTTAACATGAATCAATGCATACCCAATCATACCCGTACTTGTCACCCTGTTACGAGCACGTTAGGTGTATGTCAAAGTATACAGTAATTCATAAAGAGTTTCATAGAGATTTCAGGTCTAAGAACTCCAATACAAAACTTACATATGAGAAACACTTATGACTTGTACCATGTAGTGTTCTCATGAGCGGATCGAATCCAGATACCATGTTCTTTAACATGTATCTATGATCTCTGATTGACACTATTGTCCTAATGATCCGTAAGACAAAATGCATAATATCAGAGAGAGCATACTAGTCTTAATTCATTTGTTATTCCCATAACAATGACTGACTAGGGATATTTACAATGAAGTCCCATTTGTTTCAAGGTCTTACAATCCATGTGCCTCACACATGATAACTTAAACCGAAACGACATTCTTGGATAGTTTTATCAATTGACATGCACAGGAATACAAAAGATAAAACAAATGCCTCATTTTATTAACTAAGTGTTTTATTACAATGTATTGGGGCTAGGGCTTACACTAACAATCTCCCACTAGCACTAGTCCCAATTGGGCATAGCCCTAATACCGAACGCTCTCAAATGAGCTTCGTGCAGATTTAGACGCAACTATTTCGTCAAAGGATCTGCTACATTGTTTTCACTTGCTATCTTGCTAACCTTGACGTCCCCACGATCAATGATTTCTCTGATCACGTGGTACCTCATGAGTATGTGTTTGGATTTCTGATGTGACCGGGGCTCCTTGGCCTGTGCAATGGCCCCGTTGTTATCATAAAATTACTAATGGATCTAGGATGTTTGGGACCACTCCTAATCCAGAAATGAAATTTCTAATCCAAACAGCTTCCTTTGCAGCCTCACTCGCTGCAATATACTCAGATTATGTAGTTAAGTCGGCAATGGTCTCTTGCTGTGAGCTTTTTCAGCTAACAGCACCATCGTTCAAAACAAAACAAACCCAAAATTGCGATCTTGTATACTGAGTGCTGGTATGAAAAGCAGCATCGACATAACCTTGTATGACGAGCTCTTTTTGACCACCATACACCAAGAAGTGATCCTCAGTCCTTCGCAGATATTTCAGAATCCCTTTTACAGCAGACCAGTGCTTTTCACCAGGGTCTTACTGAAACCTACTGGTTATACTCAGTGCATGAGCAACATCCAACCTAGTACATAACATAGCGTACATGATAGATCCAATAGCAGATGCATATGGGATTCTACTCATGTTGTCCCTTTCCTCTTTGGTTTTAGGACACTTTTCTTTAGTCAAAGGAACTCCCAAAGCCAAAGGTACGTACCATTTCTTTGAGTCTCCCATACTAAAACGCTTTAGTACTTTGTCTATGTACTTTTCTTGACTAAGTCCCAAAAGCCGATTCGATCTATCTCTACAGATTCGAATACCAAGTATCGTTTCAGCTTCACCTAAGTCTTTCATTGAGAAACATTTTCCCAACCATTGCTTAACCTTTTGCAATGTTGGAATGTCATTCCCAATGAGAAGGATGTCGTCCACATATAGGACCAGAAACACTACTATGCTCCCACTAACCTTCTTGTACACACAAGGCTCATCTTCTTATGCAATGGGTTCTTGTTCCACACCTTTGTTGTGAACTTGATCCCATTTCCAACTTATCCTCTATAGGAGCTTGTGGCACTTGAATTTCTTGAAGTTCTACTTTACTCCCACTGTCTTTCTTGAGAAGGAACTCCTTTTCCAAGAAAACAGCCTTGCGAGCAACAAATACTTTGTTCTCGGCTTGTGAGTAAAAGTAGTATCCCTTTGTTTCTTTGGGATAACCCACAAACAAGCAGATAGTCGATTTGGACTCTAGTTTGTCAGATGTTAATTTCTTAACATGTGCTTCACAGCCCCAAATCTTGAGAAAAGACATATTAGGTTCTTTCCCAGTCCATACCTCGTATGGTGTTTTCTCAACTGCTTTAGTTGGAGTACGGTTCAATAGAAACACAATAGTTTCTAATGCATAACCCCAAAAAGAGATAGGAAGACTAGCTTGACTCATCATAGATCGAACCATGTCCAATAGAGTTCGATTTCTCCTTTCGGACACACCATTCCATTATGGCGTTCCGGGAGGAGTGAGCTGTGAAACAATACCACACTCTTTTAGATGATCATCAAACTCTTGGCTTAAGTATTCGCCACCTCGATCTGATCGAATGGCTTTTATACTTTTGCCAAGTTGGTTTTCTACTTCGTTCTTAAACTCTTTGAATTTCTCAAAAGTTTCAGACTTGTACTTCATAAGATAGACGTAGCCATATCTACTGAAGTCATCTGTGAATGTCACGAAGTAGCTAAAAACACTTCTAGCTTGAGTACTTAATGGTCCACATACATCAGTATGTATTAGTTCCAATAAGCCATTAGTCCTTTCACCTTTCTTGTTAAAAGGACTCTTTGTCATTTTTCCATGCAAACATGGCTCGCATGTATCATAAGACTCTAAGTCGAATGACCCAAGCACTCCAGTTTTGTGGAGTCTTGAAATACGTTTTTCGTTTGTATGTCCTAAACAACAATGCCAGAAGTAAGTAGGGTTTAATTCGTTTGATTTAACCCTCTTTGTATTAATGTTGTATATGGACTCTTTGTTTTGTAAATCAAGGATATAAAGGCCATTTTGCAACATGGCATTGCCATAAGAAATGCCTTCGCGACGAATATGAGCATTGCCATTTTTAATAACAAAATCAAATTCATCATTATCCAAACATGAAACTGAAATAATGTTTCTGCTCATAGCAGGCACATAATAATAATTATTCAAAACAATACAAAGTCCGGAAGGTAAAGTGAGGTGATAGTCGCCTATCTCCATGGCAGCAACTCGTGCTCCATTCCCCACACGGAGGTTCACTTCATTCTTCCCAAGTAACCGCCTATTTCTTAGCCCCTGCACATTTGAACAAATGTGAGAACCACAACCGGTATCCAATACCCAAGTGGTAGAAATAGAAAGGTTAATCTCAACAACAACAAAAATACCAGAACTGGACGCCTTGGCTCCATTCTTCTTTTGTTCTTCCTTGAAGAGAGCGCAATTCTTCCTCCAATGCCCCAACTTGTTGCAATGGAAGCATGTGCTCTCGCTCTCCTTGAGCTTTTGTGCCTTGGGCTTGGGTTGGGCCTTTCCCTTCCCCTTTCCCTTAGCGGGTCCCTTTTTAATGCCCCCTTGAACCATCAATACGGGATTGGTCTTTCGAATGTTCTCTTCAGCATTCTTAAGCATCCTATGAAGCTCAGTGACTGACTTGTTCATTGCATGCATGTTATAATTCATCACAAATGGATCATAAGCAGCAGGCAATGATCCTAAGATCAAGTCAGTGGCTAATTCCTTTGGCACTAGTACCTCAAGCTTCTCAAGAGTATCAAGATACCCTTTCATCTTGAGTACATGGGTACTAACAGGAGTACCCTCAGCCATGTTGCAAGAAATTAAGGCCTTTGTTGTCACGAACCTCTCGTGACAAGCTTGCTCTTGGAACATCTCCTTGAGGTGCACCATGATCGCATAAGCCTCTTGGTCCATAAATTGCTTTTGCAAGTCAGGCACCATAGTGGCCAGCATCAGACAGGTCACATCGTTGGATTCGCTCTTCTTGGTCTCAAAAGTTTCCTTTTGAACCGCAGAGGCGTTCCTTCCTGGTTCTTTAGGCAAGGGTGCATCCAAAACATACGACTTTTTCTCTTGCTTAAGAACTATTCTTAAGTTTCGAGACCAGTCTATGAAATTGGTGCCATTCAATTTGTCCTTTTCAAGGACCGATCGCAATGAGAAATTATTGTTGTTTGAAGATGCCATTTTCAATCTACAATAAAATTTAGCAAGATTAAATGAGGTCTTATTATAATCCCACAAACCGAATTAATATCCCCTTAAATAATTTGCGTTAGTGATTTAATGTGGGCCAAGATTCACTTTTCACAACAACTTATTAGTCAAGCTGAGCCTGTACACCTAATAAGTTAAGTTACTTAGGTAGGAAAACTCCAATCATGTCTCGTACATGACTCTTGGATCAAATGGGCTAACATCTTAAAATGTTATAGCACAAACCCATTTATTAGTTGCCTAGGTCCGAGCATCCCATTCCATGTTAAGTCCAACCTACATTCACAACCCATGCCTCACAAAGATAATCGGGCGCATCTAGGACTCCTAGTCTACGTGACCGATGATCGATGCCTTGACATGTTTCGAATTAGGAAGGCAACTTTGTGACTTACTATTTCAGGGATTCATTTTATTATGGCTTTCATGGCATACGCTTTGTCATCCATACATAGCATGCATATATATATAATTGCATAAAGTAAAGCGTGACAAACATGGGCCCAAAAACCTACAACTAAGATTCTATACTATTACATAAGAATCTTCGAGTTGGGCTTCTCCACTCCGGTGGGCTTCGTCTTGATTTACAAAGTCTTCAAATAAATTCTTTTCTAAGAAATAAATGAAACTTTTACAATAAAATATAATGGCACGCAGGCCATATTTAATTACAAAAACCCAGGGCCCATGAATGCACCATGCATATCCATTCATCACACCAAACAAGCAAATAAATATACATATCATTCATGGATCAAACAAAGTCCAATTTTAATTAATTTAGCCAAGCCCATTAATGGAAATTCTGTAATTGAACTTTTAAGAGATGACCCCGTGATGGGCCTGGGCCGAAGCCCAATGGACTAAATCCTCTTATTGAATAAGTTCTCTTAAAAGCCCAAAACACAAACTAGTTAGATTTGTGCTATAAATCAACTCTAGTATAATTTCCAATTTTGCCATTTTTAATTTTATGTCATACAGCCCATAAACATTAAAAATACATATAATATGTGCTAACATGAATTAAAAATATAAAATCATGATTAACACATATATAGTACATGGCATTCATGCAAAAACAAACAAACAACAAAAACTAGTTGTTTAATGCTTATGTAATGCCATGAAATGCACAAACATTTAAATCAATTTTATGAGTCATTTAATAATCTAAATAAGTCCATAAATATTGATTTAATATTCTGTACCATTTTAATCTAAATGTGTTTTTACCATTTTAATCAAAACAAAACAAACAATATTGATTAAACATGTAACAAACACAAACTAGTCATAGTTTTAAGTGATTTTAAAATTAATCAATTAAATTGTCATGGACCAGAATTTAAACCTAATTTAAAATATGTCTAGACCTAATATTTAATCTTTAAAAATCACTTACAAACATGCCAAAATCGTTTTTACATTTAATATTTAAAACTAGTTGTTAAACTTACAATTAACATGCCAAAATGCACCTAGTTTTAATATTAACATGTACCATCAGGTATTAGCAATTAAATCTGACCATTAACAGCTCCTAGAACATCTTAGGACAGTATATTAACATGTCATATTAATTATAATACCTATCTAATCAATTAAAATCGTTTTTACACCAAAACAATGCAAAAAACTCAAAACAGAAAATTTCAGATTTGCATGTTTTCAAAATAACGATTTTTAATTATTTTTTTCATGCATCAAAAGCACTAAAATAAGCATGTCTAGGCTCTGATACCACTGATGGAATATAACATGGTATGAATATCATGATGGCACAGCGGAAAAACAAAAATTTTATCATACATACCATACATATCCAAAGCTAGAATCGAAACATGCAATTTTAGGGTTGTAGAACTTACAACTTTTGATGCCCTTTTCAAAATTGAATTCGGTGATGGCCAGCAACTAAGATGACTTTGTCCGCCTTAGATCTCGATCACCAATGCCAAGGAACAGCCTTTTACGCCACTCCCTCTATTCTCACACACACAATTGCACCGACGGCTTAAAATAGAGGTTGCTAGCTCTCTTTTTCGGTATTGTGTAAAGGCAATGGTTTGAAGCTACAAAATTTGATTTTGTACTTCTCTTAGGTTGCTATTACTACCCAAGATCACAAGAGAATGAGGAACTATCCTTTCTCCTTGTGAAAAATTGGCTAAAAGAAAACTTGAGAGAGAGAAGAAGAGTTCACGCAAAAACCATAGAAGATTAGCGTTTTTCGTTTTCTCCCTCTTCAAATATATATCCTCTTTATTTTAAGTGATAAATCTAAAATCAAATACTTAAAGATAATAGATTTCAGCCTTTATCACTTCTTTAAAATAAGAGATATATATTGATTTAAATTCTTTTGAATTAATCCAAGATTAAAACATAAGACATAATAACCAAATAAATCACTTAATAAATAAAAGCATGTGCCGAAATTCCTTTTCTTTTCTCTAGGAATTTCGGCCACCAATATCTATAATTAAGAGATTTAATTTGATCATAAGTCTTTTAGGCTTTAATACTCAATTAATTAAATTAATACAATACATTTAATTAATTGAAATTAAACCTTGTGGGCTGAATTTCTCTTTCTCATGGGCCTAGGTCCAATAGCAATCTAATAATCCATTACTCACATTAATTTGACTTTAATTAAAAGCCCAAATTAATGTCCAATACTTAATTTAAATATTTTAAGCCCAATGCTTTGTGTGCGATCCTATAGGTCCATTTAATGTTGGCAATGAATTAATAAATTAATTCAAAGGCTATATATATTCTCTAGCAAGATATTATAGCAATCCAAATTAAATGAAAATGCATATGGCATTTGGTGACCTAATGCAATTTTGTATAGTCCCTTACCCATAAATATCAGAATTAATATAAGGCATGGAACTAGTCATCCTTATATATTTTAATTCCTTTCTTGATATTCCAGTGCCACTGAACTCTCAGATAAATAATGATTACTCATTATTTCATCTCGGTATGGCCATACACTTCTCAGTTCACTGATCAAGTGGCCGGTGATATTATCTCTCTTATCGAGAGGGGTAATCCCTTCACTTCTCTCATGCTCTCTAACATGAATCAATGCATACCCAATCATACCCGTACTTGTCACCCTGTTACGAGCACGTTAGGTGTATGTCAAAGTATACAGTAATTCATAAAGAGTTTCATAGAGATTTCAGGTCTAAGAACTCCAATACAAAACTTGCATATGAGAAACACTTATGACTTGTACCATGTAGTGTTCTCATGAGCGGATCGAATCCAGATACCATGTTCTTTAACATGTATCTATGATCTCTGATTGACACTCTTGTCCTAATGATCCGTAAGACAAAACGCATAATATCAGAGAGAGCATACTAGTCTTAATTCATTTGTTATTCCCATAACAATGACTGACTAGGGATATTTAGAATGAAGTCCCATTTGTTTCAAGGTCTTACAATCCATGTGCCTTACACATGATAACTTAAACCGAAACGACATTCTTGGATAGTTTTATCAATTGACATGCACAGGAATACAAAAGATAAAACAAATGCCTCATTTTATTAACTAAGTGTTTTATTACAATGTATTGGGGCTAGGGCTTACACTAACACCCTACATATGGCAGACACTTTGTAGGGAGAGGGCTTATGAAAACTCAAAAATGCCCTTTTTTCTTTCTTAATTTTCTAATTTAAATAATTTTAAAGATATAAAAAAAACCCTCATCTTCATTTTAAATTTAAAAAAATTAAATTTGTTCAATCCTAATCGTTTCTCATTTTATCTTTCTCAATTTTGAAATAAGCCTTTCTCACTTTTCACTAATGTCTTTTTTTTTTATAGAAAAGAAAACTTTCATTAAGGAAAAAAGGAGGACACTCTTCAACCCAAATGAGTTCCTCACAAGACCCAGAATCGAACTTTGCTAAAGCATGAGCATGCTTATTAGCAAATCTAGGGAAAAACACCAAGAACAAGAGGATAATTTCCTTCTAAAGACGTGACTGTGAGATCCCACATCGGTTGAAGAGGAGAACGAAGCATGCCTTATAAGGGTATGGATACCTATCCCTTGTCGAGGCCTTTTTCGTTGAGAAAAATAAAACCTTGAGGGGGTCGGCACGATCTCAAAAGCAGACATGTGGTGTCCAAAGAGGACAATATCGGCAAGCGACGGATTCGGAGACGTTACATTTGGTATCAGAGTCGGTGCCGGATCGGTGTACCAGTGGGGACTCTGGGCCCTAAGGGGGGTGGATTGTGAGATCCCACATCGGTTGGAGAGGAGAATGAAGCATGCCTTATAAGGATGTGGATACCTTTTCCTTATCGAGGCCTTTTCCGTTGAGAAAAACAAAACCTTGAGGGGGTCAGCACGATCTCAAAAGCAGACGTGTGGCGCCCAAAGAGGATAATATCGGCAAGCGGCGGATCCGGGGATGTTACATTTGGTATCAGAGCCGGTGCCGGATCGATGTGCCAACGGGGACGCTGGGCCCTAAGGGGGATGGATTGTGAGATCCCACATCGATTGAAGAGGAGAACGAAGCATACCTTATAAGGATGTGGATACCTCTCCCTTGTCTATGCCTTTTTCGTTGAGAAAAACAAAACCTTGAGGGGGTTGGCACGATCTCAAAAGCAGATGTGTGGCATCCAAAGAGGACAATATCGGCAAGCGGCGGATCCGGGGACGTTACAATGACGATCATAAAGAACCATCTCAAGTCCATTCCTACGAAGAGAACAAGCATTCAACTTATCAATAATAGATTTACAATTCGACTCAACCAACATACGAAAGAATGCCAGATCATAGGCAAGGCAAAAGCCAAAAGAAATTGCCAAAGCCTCAGTTGTAAGGGGACTCCAATCTCCATAAAAGCTTTTGTAATAGCAAACTAAAATATCCCCATTGTTGTCTCTGAAAATGCAGCCAAGAGCAATCCTACCATTCCCCAAAAAACCAACATCACAGTTCAGTTTAATAGTACCAGGAGGTGGTGGAAGCCATCTTGTGAGCACTGGTTGAGGAGAGGAAACTAAACTAGAAGATGATGGGCTGGATTCAGTATTGGACACCATTGGCTACAAACTAGACAAAAAAAATAACAGATTTTGTAGAATAAAAGTTGTTGCTACTAGATGAATTGACCAAGTTTGAAGCCAAAAACACAATTCTAGATGGGTCAATAAGCAAACCTTCATGGATGAATTTATTTCTCGCTACACATATGCAGTAACAAATACTGCAAAACCAAGTTATTTTTTAATGGCCATAATACCGGGTTAGCCATGAATAGTATTTTTAGATAGTGAACAATGCTTCTGAGGGTGATAAGTACACTCGGATGTAAAAAATATTTTATTTGATCATCAAAAAATATTAATCACGATTAGTCTGGAATTAAAATTTGAAGTGAAATTAGGGATGATCATGGGGCAGGGAATCCCCATCTCCGGCGGGGAACCGCCTTGAATGGGGCAAGGAATCCCTAAAAATTTCTCCTGTGGGGGTGAGAACGGGAGAAAAATATTCCCTGACTTAGATTATAGGACTGGGACGAGGATTGTGGTCCTCGTCCCGAAATTTTTCCACCCTCGAAATTTAATAATTAAATTTAATTATATATATAATTTAGTTTTAAATTATATTTAATTTTAGTTTTGTCAATTATTAAAATTTATATTAATTTAATTTGTAATTGAATTTATATTTTTTTAATTATTAAATGTTATATTTCAATTAAAATTAATTATTAAAAATTATATTTTAGTTCTAATTAGATTTAAAAAAAACTATTTTTTTTTGCTGGGATGGGGTTCCTCGCAGGGACGGGGAATTTTCCCCCAAAATGCCTCACGGGGCAGTAGGTGGGGAGCCACTCCTCGCCCCCGCCCCGTCCCGTGATCATCTCTGAGTGAAATCGAGGTCAAATAAGTCTTTAAAATTCAAAAATACGAAAAACAAAGCGATTCGATTCAAAAGTTAACTACGTTGACTTAAATTTGACCGACCCTTTAAAAATAACAAATGAATTTTAAAAATTGTCAAAATTACAGATCTTCCTAAAATGATATGTAGAATATTTTGAATATAAAAAGTTAATTTTTTGGTGACATCGGTAATAGTTGAATCTGACCAATCTGGTCGAATCGGATCGAAAATAAATTCCGATTGGGATGAAATTTTTTGTACAACCTATTTTTAACATGATAAGAATTACGAAATCAAATTTAGGATGATTTGGATTTGGTAAGTAACAGAATTACAGAAAAATGGTATAATAGGCTTAATTTAAGCTTTTAGACCTTAAATGAGTGGATTTTAGTTGAATTAAAGCCCAACCCATTCAGCCCCTATAAAAGCCAAGTAGAAGCAGATTTTGGGGTAGCTAATTTTATCTCATGATCCCTCTCTTCTTCTTCTTCCTTTGACCGAACCACCGTAGCATTTTTGGGAAGCTAACTATATACTAATTACTATATTATTATTATTAAAAGAATAAATAGGACAAACCAAGTCAAATAAATAGAGTTTAAATAGAATAGATTTAGAGTCTAATAAGAAATGCCCACACACCTAACTCATTGTTAAGATTTAATATCACCTAATGCCAATAACACATAAAACCGATGCAAATTTACAGGGGTGAAACCGGAAAATTATGGTAAATAGGGTCATAAATATAAGAACATGTGCATAAATTTTTATGGTAAAAAACTAGTTTGGCCTTTATTTTATTTTTTTATGATATTCGATTTGCCCCGGAGCCGGTCTAAATTAACGAAATATTTTTAATTTACTTTCATTTTACTCATTTAATTACTTATAATATGTTTTTTCATCAAATGTTTATCTACCATAAGTTCGTATTTTAATATTATAAAATTTATATTAATCATATAGTTAATAGAGTGAAAATATAAAAAAAATGATAAAAAAGGACATTATTTTGGGGAAACAAAGGGATAAATCGACAACAAATTGTAAAATAATATGCCAACTTCTTTCATGTTTTGATTTCTAACATATTAGATGTCGTTACATATAAAAAAAGATGTCGTTAAAAATTTAAAGTTAAATTTAATTTTGCTAATTTTATTAAATAGATAATAGTATAAAAATTAGAAATCAAGTGATATTGATTGAAATTTTTAATTTTTATAGCTCGTGATGTATTTATCAATTATTTCACTAATTTATTTTAAAAGTCTATTTTTAAATAAATTGGAAATAGCAAGAATTTTAAGGACCAAATTATTTTTCTGTTTAATCCTTGTGAGCAAATAAACAAGTGAAATTGATTAAAATTTTTTATTTTATTAATTCATTGTGTATTTGTCTTTTAGGAAGTAACTGTCCATTAAATTTTATTTTGTACAAGTGGAGATTTAATTATTTGATTATTTATTAAACTTGTTCCCTAATTAAACACCAAGTTAGCATTTTGAATTTTTTAATCAAATTAAAAATAATTGCTATTTTTCACAAAACCAATATTTTTTTAGAGAGAACCAAAAAAAAAAAAGCCTTAATATTAATTTTTTAATTAATAAGAAATCTATGGAGAAATTTTCCAAATTTGATGGCCAAGGCCCCGTTGGCCGCGCGAGTGGCAAATAACAAGTTAATATAGTGTTAAAAAACTTCTGTTGCCAGAAATTAATAATAATAATAATAATAATAATAATAATAATAATAATAATAATAATAATAATAAAATTGAAATATTAAATATTTCTCACTTATTGTTTTACTTCTTAATTAATTGGTTATAAGACTCCATTACGTTTGTATTATAATTTAACTAAAAAAAACAATTATAATATACTTTAGTTCACTTTATTACACATAAACTAGTATAATATAATATAAGTTAATTCAAATATAGTGTTTGAAAATTTTTTAAAAAATTAATTTAAAAATAATATAATATAACATAACTTTCATTATCTTATATATTCAGTATAAAATAATACACAACTTATTCTTTGATTTATGTAATACAGTAAATACCGTATTGTAAAATAAAAAGATAAATTTTCAGTGTCTTCTTATTTCCGATAGCTTCTTTATTTTCGATATTTTTTCATGTCAATTTTTCTTTTTTTTTTTTTATTTTGGTTCAAAAAAAATAAGAAATAAAAAACATGACAGTGGTGCTGTGCTTACTAGACAATTGCATTCGGTTACATTTCATATTTGTTATTTCATTTTATTAAATTTTAAAATTACTAATTTATATGTAGCTTTCATTGTAGTATAATATGTTTATCCCTTTCTATTTATTTGTTTTGACAATAAAACTTATTTGGCTATTATCTGTTAATAACAAAGTTAATTATTTAATTGATATATCAAAATTTATATTTTATAATTATAATCTTTTATTTAAATTAAAAACATAGATACTTTAATTTTTAATTTTTTATAAAATTAACATAATTATATTATACACTAAATATAGAATAAAATATCACAAATTAATATACTTTTATATCAAATCTTATATATAATAATATAATATAATATAATACAACCAATTAGTGCACATGCATTAATGCTATACAGCCTATAACACAAGCATCCAAGCGGACCAGTATTGTATTTAAAGAAAACAATTATGCAGAGTTCATAATATTGTCCTTCACGGCTTCACCTCTTTCGCTTTGTCTCCGCTTAAGCAAACACCCATTTTAGCCCTACTTGTCTATTGGAATCTGCTCTTATTAGACCATCCTTTTCTTCCAAGATGTCTGCTTTTGACCTGCAACACAAAACCCAAAAAGCCAATGGGCTCAAAAGCTCCAGTGATGACCCAAATATGAAAAAGAAGGAACTTGAGAGTGACGCTGACAGGACTGCTTGGACTCTGTGTCCCTACTGTTACTACTTGTATGAGTATAATGGAATTTATGAGGATTGTTGTTTGATGTGTCAAAATTGCAGGAGACCCTTTCATGGCGTGGCGGTGGCCCCGCCGCCGGTGGCTATTATGGTGGAAGGGGAGGAGAAATATTATTGTGGGATTGGGTGTTTTCGGTTGAAGTACAATTTGGGTAGTTGCTTGGGTGACAAGAGCGGTGGTTCTTTCTTGGGTGAAAAGAGATTAGGAAATAACGGATTTGAACCAGATTTGGAGAAAGTGGTTTTAATTTCTGATGATAGTGGTGGGGATTTTGGGAGTCGCGAGGAAAGAGAAGAAAAAAGAGGGAAAAATCATGATTTGGGCGTTAAAGGAGAGAGCTTGAAAAATGAGGAAGAGAGAGCAAATATGAATGTTATTGTAAATGAAACAGGGCATACGGTGCAGGGGAGAGTGAGAAGTGAGGTAAAAAAAGATGGGAATTTGACTACGAGGATGAAAGTGAAATTCGTTCCAAGGAACATTACGAAGGTGATGGGAAGAGGGAAGAATGTGAAGTTTGAGTCAAGTGGAAATCCAGCAACAAGAAAATCTGAAATTGGACCAGAAAATGGAAGCGGGGGAGGATCTTCTGGTTCTGAGGATGACTTGGCATTTTCTATGAAAGATGATGGTATCTATGTTGGTCCTAGGAGTTTATAGAGAAAGAATTAGTTTTCTATTTCAATTATTGTCCTTGACTTGGTTTTTTGGTGGTTGCTGTGCCAGTATATTGTTGGCCAGTGCTTTTTGGTATGATGTGATACCATTTGTTTAGGACAGTCTTCACTCTTCTGCACAGGATGATTAGCTACTTAGAAGGCTTTTAGTTAAATTCATATCCTAAAATCTTTATATATAATACGTACTTGATGGTATTAGTTTACTGTTGACTTGGAAGGAAAAATTCAATAGTTCTGTCATGTTTTCGTTTCCAATGCTGTTTTGATGCTATTTATTTATTTATTTTCAGCTGTAACATCATAGTTCTTTATAGTAACTGCAATTTGCAATTACAAGGAAAGTGCTGTTTATGAAATGTTACTAATATGCAGTAATAACTAGTTCTGTTCCTTTGCCGGTTATGCTATGTCTATATGTCTATTCGATAGTCTTCAACTGTCGTATCTACTGCTCTGATTGTTCAATAGTGTTCAACTTTCATGTCTAATGTTATGATTGTTCTTTTATGTTTAGCAATGCCTTCGAAGATATTTAGCACCTGTAACTGTAACATTATGGTCTTCAAGATATATTCTAAATTCTGCAGTTAGGATGGTTAGTACTGGGTTCTTTTTGGCAGCCATAGCTAGGTGGTCAAAGTCATGCTAGTAACACAAAGCCATAAGACAAGTATAAAAACCTTGAGTATACGGAATGTTGTATAGTTTATGCTTTCATTGTCCTCAAAATATACTTACAGAGCAACTTCCTCACATTTTGTATTGGTTCATCATGAAAGTTGATTCTTGACATAAGTCGGAGGACTTCAAGAGTTGGTTAATACCGGATAGAAGAACTTAAAGTAACAGGATCTCGGATTTTGAGCATATAATGCATTTGATTGTGTTATTTATTAAATTTGATTTGCAATCCTCCTCATTGTGATCTGTTTATCTTGTATAGCATCCAATATTATTAATTTGATATAAGAAATAACAGAGTAGCAATAACTTCACATTAATTAGCATTTACCACACTCTTTATATGCAGAAAACTTCATATATATATATATATATATATATATAGAGAGAGAGAGAGAGAGAGAGAGAGAGAGGAAACAAATTTCGTTTTATCTGCATGGTTTCATTGCAACAGGGATCTCTCTAACCTGCTCTATGCGTCTGTAGTAACGTATTTCTTGACATATTCCAAATAGTTTGCTTCTTTGACATATACATAATCTGCAGCCCATATCAAGTAACTGCAGTTCATCAGAGACATTCTCAAAGCAAATTAATGTTGATTCAGCAGCAAACATCATGGATGTATAACAAACTATAGAAATTCACTACCCAAAACCGTAGCAAAGTAGCATCTGCCCTGAAACACAAGGAAGTTGAGAGGAAAAGCGAATTCAAAATTTAACAGAAATACTTCACTCAAGAGAGACATACAAATTATCCATTTGGTGATAGTAGTGATGAATTAGTATATATTTGGTTTCAAAAGGAAATTTGAGGGTGCATAATTAGCCTAGGTAATGTCCAACGGCAAGAATATTCTAAAACTGCTTGTTTGATATATAAAAGCTTCAAAATTTTCATATTATCAAATTTTATTTATTCAATCTAGGAGCTAAGCCTAATGAATTCAAGGCAAATTGTTGTGCCAAAAGTTACCAAATGATTAACTGAGTTATTCCATCAACCAACCTCGACCTCTTGTCACTTAGTTATGAAACCAATGGATGAAATTGGCTATTATGAATTTAAGAAAATATGACAGATTTTGTGTACTTCCAACACTCAAGGCTCAAGCCCAAAGCTTTTAATTATGCAAACAAGTAATCTCTTCTTTGAATATATTCTATCATTTCTCTTTTACTTCACATTATATATTTATTACATACAAGAGAGAAGATTAATAAGAAGATGGAAAAAGAATCTAATTATTTTCGTGCATACAAAGACAATCAGTGTCTCTGAATTGAATCCAAGGCTTTTACAATCTCAAAAAACTCAGGCCTCTTACTAGGATTCCTGGACAAGCAGTCTTCTATCAAAGCAGCAATGGCAGGGTCACATTGCTGTGGAATTTCTGGTCTCAAATTCTTAAACATCACACCAAAAGCCACCTGTTCTGGACTCATATCCTCAAATGGAACTCTTCCAGTCACAAGCTCCCAAAGAATCAGCCCAAAGCTATACACATCCACTTTTCTTCCATACTTTTTCTTCTTCAAAATCTCCGGCGCCATCCACCTATAACTTCCTTCCCGCTTCGATGACTTGCAATGCTTCTCTTCACAAGATACACCAAAATCAGAAATCTTCACATTAAAATCTTCATCCATCAGAAGATTCTCAGGTTTAAGATCTCGATGAATAACGCCTTCAGAGTGAACATATTCCATTCCCTTAGCAACGTCCAGGGCGATTTTTACCACTTCCTTGGAAGAAAGAGACTCGGATTCATCGCCTTTTTCGATCTTCTGAAGGAATGTCCTTAATGAACCATGGCGTAAATACTCTGTCAGAATAATGTAAACGGGTAGCTTCCTGGTTGCTGCTACGAGTTTTATTACATTAGGATGGTGAAGCCGAGATAAAATGGTTGATTCTGTGTCGTATTGGTTGCTTAAACTTGATGAGATTTTAGAATCTTGATCATGATTTTGATCGGATGAAGCACTGCCCAGAATTTTGACTGCAACAGGTTTTTGGTAGTATAAACCATGATAAATCTTGCTATTGCAACCATGAGCAAAACACTGACCTAATAGTAGCCCCGACATTTCCAGGACATGATCTTCCTTAGGTTGTATTCTTCTTCTTCCTCCGTTCGATTTCTTGATTTCTGATCCCAAACTGTTACCCATTGTTGTCCCAGATCCAAGAATTGATCGGCCTGACAATTCACTCTACTAATTATGCTTTTAACTCCTTTTCTTGTTAGGAAAGAAATACTTTATTAAATTGTTATCCATCTCAAACACTTTTATATGTAACCGACATGTGTTTCCTAGTCTCACACAACGATCAGGTTCCATGTTGTTTTCCGCTATCAGGGAGTTCCATTCAATTGCAAGTTTTTAATTGTTTAAATTAAATTATCTACAAAATAATAATACTTACCTAGTTACGTGTTTATTCAATTTAATTAATTAGTTAATTTGGGATGACTGAAATAAACTATCGTTTAAAATCTAACAGCTGAACTCCTAGTGTATTAAGAACATTTCAATTTGGTCCATCTATCAATAATTCCGTTAATTTTAACGGAAAAGTCAAATTTATTTTTAACGTTAGGGTTTTAAACTAAAAATAAATAATAAATTTTCATTTTAAATATTTTTTTATAAAACCAAATCCTTTTTAATTTTGATAACAATTTTTAATTTATCCAATCTAACAAATTAATAAAATTATAATTGAAAAATGTTGAATTTAAATCCTGAATATAAGAAAGAATATATTTTAAAATATTATATTGCTTTTTAAAAATAATGTTCTATCCAAATTAATGCAATAGAGTATTAATGATTTTGTGTAAACCTTTATGCATATTTTAAAAATAATTTTTACTTTTGAGACTATTATTTTTCAATATAACATTTGAATTAAACGTTTATTAGTTATGATGGTATTTCTAGTTTGCAAATCTTAAAGAAAGTGGCACAATTTAATTATTAAAAATAATAAATTTATTATTAATTTTAAATGATATTTATTATTGAACAAAAAACTGGAAAATATTTTTTGAATAAAAAATTGATTTTTCTATTAGTTTTAATGGATTTATGGATGGAGAGGGCTTAATTGAAATGCCTTTTAAAACATTAGAAATCCAATTGCTACATTTCAAACGATAGAATTTTAATTGTAAATTGACCCTATTAGAAATTTTTTGTAGTTATCCCTTTTAATTTTATTAGTTTTTGAATGTGAGATTGATTTCACATGTAATAACCATACTCGCGACAATTAATGTTAAAGTTACAGTTGAAAATTTTATATTGGTAAAATACTTCAACTTACATTTATTTTTAACAAAAGTGACTTTCACCAGAAAAAAATCCAGAAAAAATAAAAAGTAGATGCTGAAATTACACCATAACAGTAGATATACGGGACAAATCGACCAATTGTTGACATATGGCAATTTACATCAGCACCAAATTAAAGAAAAAATCACGTCAACATTACACTTGGCATCTAATATAACAAAAAATTGTGTCAATTTTAATTACGTGGCATTTGACTATATGCTAATATAGATTGTCATATGTCGTTTTGTGACCTACATATGTTGCAAGGGTAGAGTTTCGATGTATACTTTTCATGTTCACAAAGTTTCTTTGGTTAAAAATAAATGTAAGTTCAAGTATTTTAGCATTACAAAATTTTTTATTTATGGCTTTAGCACTAGTTGCTCATAAATTTAGTAACCGTCTATAAAATTAACCCGCAAATATGTGAACAAAATTACTTGCCTTAAAATTAGTATATAACATTAAAATCTTAGAATTATTATTATATATATATATAGCCTATATATAATATAGGTTGCATTTCTCTTATCTATGATTTTTTTTTTACAAGACATAATGTCTAATTATAAAAATATTATTAAAAAAATCAAATTTAAAATTTTTCACAATTTTTATTAAGTATTGGTAACTAGACCAACTCTTGATATTTCCATAATTTTTTGTTAACAATGTTGAATGCATGCAGCTAGGAACTTGAAAATGTTTTGAAAAAAGAAAACAAAATCCAATGACGTATATTTGGAGTCCACTTTTTGCGTATTTAAAAAAGAAAAAAAAAGAATTAGACAAAATCTCTTCTAAGAAAGAATAGTGTATGATAACACAAATGGTAAAAGATAATATGGGTATATGTTTCGCATAGAAATCGTAATTGGTGGTGGTGAGTGTTTTGACATACTAGGGCAAATGTAGGATGGAGAGAAGACAGAGGTCAAAATATAAATATATGAGACAAAAAATAAAATTTGGAAATGCCAAATTGCAAATTTAAAAAAGATTTCAAAGGATTTTTAATGCAATTTGTGAAGATCCAAAAAGATTTAAAAGGAGAGAGTTCCTTCTCTACCATATTTTGGATCCGCTCCTACTTATATAGCGTCTGGCTATATTATATTAAATAAGTCAAACCTTTAAAAATATTCAGATAACGAATAGTAGTGTCTAATTATTAATAGAAAAATATTTATTTATAATTAATTTTTAAATACATGTAACGTTCAAACAGAAATTAGGATTCTGTCTGAACTTGATGCGTCCGCATTCTTAATTTTTAGGATTTTTTAAACAGTGGTGGAGATTTTAAAAATATTTCGAAATTTGGTGCTACATTAAAAATAATTAGAGTTTTAGGGTATCGAAAACCAGCACAAAGAGGTGTCGTTATTCGTCAGAGTGGAGCCCATTCTGCACAGTGACTAGAGTGTCAGAAACTGGCATACATGGATGTCAGTTTTTGTCAAAGATCTGTCAAAAATCGGCACTTACGTGTACCGGTTTCCAACACTTTTTTTTTTGTTAGCAGGTGATTTAACTATTTTATAGGAGATATGATTGTTATCCCTTAATGTAATCCTTTAATTTATGATCTCTATCACTATCTTTTATTATTTTTGCCTTTATAAGGCTTCCTCCAAAAAGGAGAAGAAATGAGAAAAACGTCTTCTACTTCAACATGGTATTGGAGCATGTTCATAAACCTACACTACTACTTCAACCTAACAAAACCCTTCATTCAAAATTGGTCTTGAAATAAAGGACCAATCATGGATGCCAAGAAAACTGATAGTATCATTGTGAACCAAACCCTAACCCCAATTGAATCACCTAACCTCAACAGCCTACCATTTGGATTTAAATTAAATGACACAAACTTCAAGATCTGGTCAAGAATGATTGAAGTCCATGCTGCAGGACTAAATAAAATTGGCTATTTGAATGGAAAGACCCCTAAAAGTAGATAAAGAAAGTTTTGGCTATTCAAAGTGGAGCACAGAGAATGCAATTGTACGAGGGTGGCTATTAAAAACCATGGAACCACATCACCTAGACCTATTCATTGATCTTCCTTTAGCTAAAGAAATATGGGACAGTGTCACTCAAACTTTCTATGATGGAGTGAATGAATCCCAATACTACGAATTACATTGCAAGGCCATAAGAACAAAACATAGTGGGCGCCTAATCAATATCTATTATGCCGAACTCAACAGTAAATGGCAAGAGATTGATAAGCGACACCCAATTAAGATGGTATGTACCACAGATCTCCAAACCAGAAAAGAAGAAATTAAAAAATATTGGATGTATGACTTTCTTGCAAGATTGGACAAGATGTTTGATTTTATTTAAAGTGATATCCTTGGAATGAAACCTGTCCCAAGTATTAAGGAATGCTTTAATACTATTCAATGAAAGGCTTAACGTCAAGCCAACATGCTTGGGAAAAGGAACACTGGTGAAGGTCCGTCCATAGCAATGGTATACAAAACCACATCATCCAACTATCACACCACCAGAGTTGTTGAAGAAGCAGGAAAAGACAAGTTACATTGCAATGGGACTTGTCATACCAAAGACACTTGCTTTGAAATTCATGGCTATCTAGAATGGTTTTTAAAGAGGAAGAAGCAAACTAAAGCAAAAAAATAACAAACGTTTAGCTTAAGCAAAAGTAGCCAATACCACTGATATTACTACTAGTGTGGCTACTATGGCAACAGGACAGAACAATAATACTAAAATGGGTGAATTAGTCTCTATTGTCAACCGTATGCCCTTGAATGACTCTTTTTCTACCTCAGGTAATACTGGAATGATTTTTTCTGCTTTTTCAGATTATAATACCAGTTGGATTATTGACTAAGGCGCCATAAATCATATGACTTACAACAAAACTCTCTTCCAACATATGACTTTTCCTTCCAATGATAGTGTCACGACGGCTAATAGGGATTCTACCCTAGTTGTTGGAACAGGATCTATAGCCTTTACTCTGTTGGGTTTCGAAATAATAAATAAAAAAGAATAATTGCAGTGAAAAAGAAAACCCACCAGGATCCATGCAATCCAATTGATTCAATTGAAAGGATGTAACAATTACTAACCTCTTGAAGCGTAGACAAATCGAATTTGTAGATATTGCCTCATGCAAAATGACACCCTCTACCGATATCTACACTCAAATATGATGAAGAGAATTGTCCGGGGTACTAGCTCCCTTCCTTAGCGGCTAGGGTATAATTTTCTCTTATTTTTCAAAGTTACAGAAAATGAATTTTCTCTTCTTTTCAAGTGACGGCAACCACTCTCTTTTTGTATGCTTAATTAAGGTTTAATATATATATATATATATATATATATATATATATATATATATATATATATATATATATATATATATATATATATATATATATATATATATATATATATATATATATATATATATATATATAGTTAACCTAACCTTAATTTAGAGATAGAAAATTTCAAGCCCACTTTTCTTATTAAAATAAGAAATACTTTATTTCTTATTTAAAATAAGAATAATAATATTAATCTTAAATATTATTATTATTATTATTATTATTTTGAATTTTAATTTATCACAAAATAAAATTCAAAATGTCCAAATAAACCCTTAATATATTCATTACATTCTATGTGTGCAACCTAATAGGTTCATATTATATTGGTAGTGGGCTCAAATCCCATCACGGGCCCACAAGTCATAAGCAGCCTCTAACAAGACATTATGACTATCCAAATAATATGAATATTAATAATTTGATTTTAACTTAATAGAACATGTTATAGATATCTTGTTTGAACATAATTAAGTCATGGTCCATGTCAAACTTATATAGCCCAAACATGTAATTTTTCAATCACTAAGTAGATTAATAATATCAAATGATATTGATCGCTCCATCAATTCATTTGAGCACAATCATGTATTTCTCAATCCTACTTATCGAGGGGCCCAATAAATATCTCTATCATAAGAGAGGGATAAATTTCTTCTTGATTATTCATTATCCTCTGCATGATTCTCATCATGTCCAGTCATAACATTTATGATTATCCGATTAAAGATAATATTTGATTATATCAAAACATAATGTTCATCATGTAGGATACTGTGATAATCTCAGGTCTAAAGGTCGATAACATAACTATTATGAGATCACTAATGATATTAACCCATATGGTATCTCATAGCGGGTTTATCCATTACTTATTCTCTAGCAAGTACCTATAAATTTAATTCATATCACCATATATAATCATCGCATGATTATCAATCAAACTCATACTAGTCTCTATTTATCATTATTTCTTTAATGATAAATGGCTAACGATAGTCAAAATAACGCTAGATTCTTATTTACAAATATTATTATAATGTAACATGCCAACAATATAATAATATGAAGAAAAACTCAATTTTATAAAATAAAATGCGACATTACATAAAAGAGCAAATGTTTGGCCTAAGGCATAACCACTAACACACTCCCACTCTTTCTTTACATTATTACTTACTTGTGCCTGCATTATCAAACAGGGGTGAGCAACGGTCGGTTCGGTTCAATAACCGAACCGAAATAACCAAAAAACCGAAGTTATCTTATTTTTATCAACCGAACCGAACTGAAATTTTAGAATAACCGAATTTAAACCGAACCGAAATTTTCGATCGGTTTGATTCGGTTAATCGAAAAACCAAAATTTAAAATTATTTTTTAAAAAATAAAAAATATTGCGTTTAAAAATTATAAAAAATTATAAATTATAATATACTAAAGTAAAAACATCTAAATTGTACAAATAAAAGTTCAAATTAAAGAAATAATCTCAAAATATATAATAAATAATACAACAAAACCATTAAAATTTTTTTTTATTTAATCGTCAAAATTTTAAATTATCACCTAAAAAATAGATATTAATAATTGATAAATATACTCATATAATTTACAACTAAAAATAAAATAATTTATATGTATAAAATAATTATTTAATAAAAAATCAAAAAAATATATATAATTATATAAATTTCGATTCGGTTCGGTTTCTATGCGATTTTCTCCTTTAAAAACCGAACCGAACCGAAAAACTGAAATTTCTCAAAATTAAAAACCGAACCGAAAAACCGAACCAAATTAAAAAAATCGGTTGGTTCGGTTCGATTTTGTTCGGTTTTGCTCACCCCTATTATCAAATCACTTATAATTAGTTAGCCAAATCACAGAACAATTAGATTGTGTTGTGTTAATGTTTTCCACTTTTTGCTTACTTCAGGATATGCAAACTCAAGCGATCATTGGATGTGGTACTACGAGGGAGGGCTGTACTATGTGGATGATGTTGCTTCGGGTTAAGTTCGACAAGTTCAAAGTTACAAAGGAAATAACATAAAGAAAATCTGATTGTGGCATCATCGACTCAGTCATGCCTCTTTTTCTTACTTGAAAAAATTGTTCCCATCTTTATTTGGTGATGTTTTAAAAACTTCTCTCAAGTGTAATGTTTGTATTTTGGCTAAATCATACATCATATCCTTTGAGTTTTAATAAAAGCACAAAACCTTTTGATTTGATACATTCTGATGTTTGGGGACCTGCCCCAATTTCTATAAATTCTGGAGTTCGGTGGTTTATTACTTTTGTTGATGATTGCACCTGAATGACTTGGCTATATACTATGCAATATAAGAGTGATGTAAAGGATATAGTTCCAGTTTTTTGTCATATGGTTAACACCTAGTTTTCTGTTTTGGTAAAAATAATTTAGTCAGACAATGGTAGAGAATACATTAACTCTGAACTCTTAAATTTTTTCCAAGACAAAGGTATTATACATGAGACTACTTGCCTTCACACCCCATAGCAAAATAGAGTTACAAAGTGAAAAAATAGGCACATACTTGAAACAACTAGAGCTCTTCTTATTAGTGCTAATATTCCTTAAAATTGTTAGGCTGATGCTATAACTTATGCAGTATATCTCATAAATCATGTAACACCCTTATCACTCCTAACACTGCACCTATGTACTAAAGGCCGAAATTTTTTTGTATCCAACTTAATCTCTACATTTCAAAAACTTAATAACATTTACTTAATCATTTTGAAAATACTTTGCCGATGACCTATAACTATCCAATTTACTATGCATTTAATAAAATTTTTGCAATATGATGGCTATGCATAGTACTAGCCATCTGAAATGCAAACAATCACACAGCCTCTCGGAGGCACAACAATCAATAATATTAACCATATTCATTCACTATCATCCATTACATCTCATTCATAACCCAAAAACAGCTTACTAAAATAACTTCAGTTTAACATTACATATCCAAAGTAAAGTTTATATTCATATATACATGCCAAAATTTATACAGTAAGAGCTCTTAAAAAAAGTCTTGTAAAGAGTATTATTGCTCCTGCTCCTGCTTACCTGCACGCAGTAAAAACTACACGCTGGGCACTCAACATGCTCAGTGGTGACTAATAATCGATACATTTCCTAACATTATCATCATTATTCTGAAATAATAACTTATAAAATCTCATAAAATTATTTATTTACTTACTAAATATCGATTTAACCGTTTTCTATAATTTTATTCATTTTAATCGCGTAATTACAATTTTTCCATTAAAAGCTTACTTATGATCTTTAAACTAATAATTGAAGCGTTTTACCTTCTTATATACTTATTTTGACATCTATGTGCAAAATTATTTTTTAGTTCTTATTGACTATAAAACTCACTTCTTTGACAGTTTAACTATTATATGACTGTTTTATCTTTGTTTAAGCGATTCTTACTTAATTTACTTACTTTTTATACCTTTGGGCAAAATTACTATTTTATCCCTAAACTTTCTTTTCTTTTCATTTTAGTCTTTTTTCACCTTTTATTTATACTTTTCATTGTTTTTTCACTTCTTTATACTTTTATTTCCATTATGCCCCTAGTATAGACCTGACAGAAAATCTCAGATCGGATACACGGAACATGGGCCCACCTAAAAAGAGAAATGATTTCCAAAAAACCATTCTCATAACACTGCATTTTTTACTTTCACTTTACTCTGAAGCTATGGAGATCAAAGATCATATCCATAGCAAAGCAAGTCGCCATGACTTGCACCGCGTTAAAATGTGTTCCTATGGCTAGCCAATTATATCCAGAACTAGTTTTTACTGCCAGACTAATTTCTAATGGCACAGTAATAATTACTTTATTAATCTTTTAGTTTCCGAAAAATTCATCAATTGACTTATTATTTCTTTTTCATTGACTTTGAATTAATTCCATATTAATTCACTTTCTTTTTTATTTTTATGCAATTATTCAATATTTTTTATTATGCATATTTACATTTAATTCTCAAGAAAATTATAATAATTTTAATAAATTTCAATAAAATATATTTATGTATTATTTATTATTTATTATCATTTTCACTAAAATAATCAATTATTTCACAATTTTCACTATAAATATAATTGTTACATAATCTTTAAAATTTCAAAATAAATTTCAATAATCCAATAAAAATTCATGGGCACCATTTATCATCCATACACTTAATTTAGGCTAACATATATCATTTTCATGCAAAATTCCATCAATTTACCCTAGAAGAAAATTCGGCCACATAAGAAAATCCTTCCTAAAAACTCTATTTCTTCCATTAAAGCGTTCATTTCATCTTCTTTAATGTCTAATTCCATTTACCCTAACATAATTGCATCAATTAATAACTTTAAAAATTTTTACCCTAATTACATAATTGAGAAAAATTCATAAATTTAGAAAATATAAAGATTAATTAGTCACTTACAATTTTCTCTTGAATTAGGAAGCCTAAGCCTCATTTCCCTTGCCTTTGTCTCTTAGAACACTTCCTTCTTCTTCACCACCTAAATGACCAGCCAAATAAACCTTAGTTTTCTTCATTTTCTTATTCTCAAATGCCAAATCCAAGCTCATAATCAAATTCTACACCTCAAAATCTATGAAAAAACATTAAAGAGTCAATTTAAAATACTAAAATTCTCAAGTTCCAACTTACCTCTCTTACTTTCTCCACTTGATTTTTCCACTTCCTTAGCTCAAATCAAACAATAAAAACTATTTTTGTAATCTAAAGAGGTAGGACTACAATTCTCAGGTTGGAATTTATGGAGAATTTGGAGTGATTAAGAAGGAAATGAGAAGGAGAGAGAGAAGGGTTGGTTCGGCCAAAGGAGAGGAGGAAGCTGCTGTGATTTTTCTGGAGATTTCTCCAGATGTTTCAATCATTTATACTCCTCCCATGGGCCCAAAATCGGGCCAAAATGATGGGTTTTTCCCAATTAACACTAAAGGCCCAATTTAGGCTCCTAAAGGCCTAATCAAATTTCTCTCTCTTTCAGCCATCAAATCACTCCAAAAATAATTTCAACACTATTATCGCATCAAAAATAGCTAGCACATAAATTTTTGGCTCAATCAAAATTCGTTATCGATCTAATTCGATAACTGTCGGTATCATCGAAAAATTTCATTCTCATCACTAAAATATTTTACATAAAAATTTTATGTAGACATGCAAAATCTGGCAAGTTTCGGAGTTTGTTTACTATTTTTAATTATCTACGCAAAATCAAGTCACCTTCCCTATCAGAGAAATTGACTCGCTACCTTTTTCATATTTTTGACATTTGGAGGCCTATATGACCTCAATTTCACTTTAAATTTCAACCCCAGACTCATCATGACCCGTACTTTTCGAAGGTTCAATAAAATATTTTTGACTTTTGAATTTCCTTTCAGGCCCGAAAAGCACTATTTACCATCGAAAGATACTGTTTACGGCTGACCCGATGTTGAGGCCATTACAAATCAAATGCCATCAAGAGTTTTCTCTTTTTGTACTCCTCTACAGGTTTTTACTCAACATTTACATATTCCATCTTTACTAAACTTAGACCCATGTGTCTTTGGATGTGTTGCAAATGTCCACTTGCAAAAAGACTAACGTACCAAACTAGATCTTTGTGTAGTTTAGTGTGTGTTTCTTGGTTTCCATCCTCACCAAAAGGGATACATGTGTTACAACCCATCAACTCACCACATGTATGTTAGTATGGATGTGACATTCTATGAAATAGAGTATTTTTCCAACCTGATCAGTCCACCTCTAATCCTCAGGGGGAGCTGTAATGTTATGCCTACAACTGGATTAATCTTTCATTACCACAAATCACCGAATTATTTGATTCAGGGTGGGGGGGCAAATCATCTATCCAAATCTGGATGTTAATGTTCCACACCCCTTTGAATAGCCCTTTGAACATATCTTTAATCAAGAACAACAAGAAAGCCATAATGAAAAAGAAGCCCCTTCCTCTCCTCCAATACACATTCAAGGTCAAATGGATATCCCTGAGGTAAGTACCCTTGCTAAAAGTGTTTTCTCTCATTTATTACCCACTTTATCTTATTCTTTGCCTCCTAGACAAAATCATGGAAAACCTCCTAAAAAATACTCTCCCGATGGAAAAGTAAGATATGTTATCACACAATATATTTCTACACATAGGCTGTCACCACAACACGAGCATTTATGAATGAGATACAGGCTGTCACCACAACACGAGCATTTGTGAATGAGATAGAGGATATAAAAATTCTTACAAAAGCCAAAAAAGCTCTAAAACACCCAAAGTAGGTAGAGTCAATGCAAACTGAAATGGATGCATTACAATAAAATGGCATGTGGAATATTTTTCTCTCCCTAAAAAAAATAGTAGGTTGTCAGTGGATATTCACTCTCAAGCATACGGCTGATGGAAAAATTGATTGGTACAAAGCAAGGCTTGTAGCAAAGGGGTATACTTAGTCATTCGAAATTCACTATCACGAAACTTTTGCCCCAGTGGCAAAAATGAATACCATTAGAGTCTTGTTGTCCTTAGGAGCAAACTTTAATTGGCCATTGAAGCAATTCGATGTGAAAAATACATTTCTCTATGGAGATTTGGAAGAAGAAGTGTATACGCATCTCCCACCTAGGTTTGACACTCTACAATCTAGTGGAAAAGTATGCCAATTGCAAAAAGCTTTATATGGCATAAAGCAATCGCTAAGAGTGTGGTTTGGCAGGTTCACTGATGCTATGAAACGAATTGGTTATCACCAAAGTAACTCTAATCACACTCTTTTCATTAAATGCAAGAATGAAAAAGTTACATTGCTCATTATCTATGTAGATGATATGATTGTAACTTGCGATGTTACTGATGAAATGAAAAGGCTTCAAGACTGCTTGACTTCTGAGTTTAAAATGAAAGATTTCGAAGGGCTGAAATATTTTTTAGGGATTGTTATTGCAAGGTCTAAGGATGGTATATGCTTGTCACAAAAAAAGTATACACTGGATCTGTTATCCGAAACTGGCAGGCTAGAATGCAAACTAGTAGTGACTCCTATTGTTCAGAATCATCGTTTTGCCATTTACCTAGATCAAGTGCCAACAAAAAAGGAGAGATACCAATGATTAGTAGGGAGATTAATTTATTTGTCTCATACGCGTCCTGATATTACCTATGCTATTTGTGTGGTAAGTTAGTTTATGTATGTTCCCAGTGAAGATCATATGGCTGCTATTATAAGAATTTTGAGCTACTTGAAAGGAGCACCAGGAAAAGGTCTAACCTTTAAAAGACACAGACATATGAAAGTAAAAGCATTTATTGATGCCGATTGGGCAATGAACATAGCTGATCGAAAGTCCACCTCTGGATACTTTACATTTGTTGCTGAAAATCTTGTCACATAGCAGAGTAAAAAACAAAATGTAATAGCAAGGTCTTCGGCAAAAGCAAAATACAGTTGCATAGTTCGTGGGATATGTGAACTTTTATTTCTTAGAAGTTTACTTACTAAAATAGGTTTTAAGCCAACAAAACCTATGCTACTATATTGTGATAATCAAATAGCTTGGGAAATAGCTAACAACCTAATTCAAATTGATCGAACTAAACACATTGAGGTGGACCGGCATTTCATCAAAGAGAAGCTGAATATGAAGTTGGTGGATATTCCCTTCATTTGGTCAAGTGACCAGCTAGCAGACATTTTTACTCATGTTGTTCCTACTAAAACTCTTAATAAATTTTTAGACAAGTTAGGCTTAGAAGATATCTTCTCCCCAACTTGAGCAGGAGTGTTAACAAGTGATTTAGCTATTTTATAGGAGATATGATTATTATCCCTTAATGTAATCCTTTAATTTAGGGTCTCTGTAACTATCTTTTATTATTTTTGCCTTTATAAGGCTTTCTCCAAAAAAGAGAAGAAATGAGAAAAACGTCTTTAACTTCAACATTTTTAAATCTAAGTTAATGGCCAAAAGATGGAAAACCAAAACCTCTGCATATATATTGTCATAAGTGCTAAAACAAAGCTAATCTTGGTCATTATTATTCTTTTTCTCTTTTATAAATCGCCAAAAATTCAAATAAAAAACATTCAAAGAAAGAAGAAAAATAACGTCTTTTTTTTCTTAATCCTCTCCAGGGTTCTCTTCTCTCACATCATAACTTCACAACAATAGCAATGTCGGTGACTTCAATGAGAGCTTTAACCTGTTTTTTCTCTCATTTTTCTTCTTACCCAATTTTAATTGAACGAGAAAGGCTTAAAATTTCTTGTGTAAGCTTTTACTTTGACATTGTTGTGAAATAGTTGGTGAAAATAATGTTGGAATCATTCAAAATAGTTAGTTGTTAAATTGTAATTGAATTAGTCTTTGGTTTGTTTCTATTTGATTTTATATTGTAGCATTTTAGGAAGAAAAATCTATATAAGTTTGGGTGATTGGTTTGCTATATTTGCCTATATAAAGGCAATAAATTTTCAATTTCATATATGAAAAAAAGAGCTAATTATTTTATTATTCTCTCTTCTTAAAAATTTTAACATGGTATCAGAGCCTAGTTAACTTAGAGAGACCTGTGAATTTTAATATGGTTGTCACTAATACTATCAAGTGTGAGCTGTCAAGATGAAAGCTCATCTAAAAGGTTTTGGCTTATGGTAATAGGTTGAAGAGGAAAGGGAATTGCCATCTCTAAGAAAGAAGAAGCAAAAGCTCCAAGAGCTTTATCTATAATTAATTCAGTTGTCTCTGAAATTATTTTCACAAGAATTATGACTTGTGACACTATAAAAGAAGTTTTCACTATAAGAAAAATGCAAAATAACGATGACAAAAGTCCTTGCTAATTGATTTATTTCGTCGTTAAATCAGTTTAGCGAGAACTTAGCGACGACAACGTTTTTATAACAAAAGTCATCCTAGCAGAATTTAGCAAAGACAACAGGTCATTGATAACTTTTAGCGATGACAAAAGTCCTTGCTAATTGATATTTTTTCATCGCTAAATCAGTTTGGTGAGAACTTAGCAACAACAATATTTTTATAACAAAAGTCATTATAGTAGAATTTAGCGAGGATAAATTTCTCGCTAAATTTTAGCATGGAATTTGTTGTTGCTAAATGTTGCGACGACAATGTTGTCACTAAATTTTAGCGAAAAAAAATTTCTCACTAAATATTAGCATGGAATTTGTTGCTGCTAAATGTTACGACGATAATGTCGTCGCTAAATTTTTGCGATGACAATGTTCTCACTAAATTTTGCGATGATAATGTTTTCACTAAGTTTTGAGAGGACACTTTCATCGCCATACGATATATTTCCCTCATTTATTGCTTATTTAATGACAAAATATTTGTTGTTAATGTGCTCACAAAATTAGCTATAGTTTTTTATAACTTAAAAAACTAATTTATAGCTGAATAGCTACTGTCAAAACATGCTAATCACACTAACTTTAAATTATTTTTAATTTTTTTATGGAAATTTCATTATATAAATAATAAGCCACAAAATAAAAATTTATATTTATAGAATACACAACATTATATATATATATATATATATATGAAAAGATGGTTATTTACAATTGTGTATCATTGTTAATTGTATATCTAAAACTAGTACATACATATATAGTTCTTTATTTGTTCGCCCAAGTGCTCCACTCACTTATCTATTTGATGTTCAAAGTCAATGAATCTCAACTTAAAGCTCAGTCTGTATAGTAGACAAATGTTATAAGTACAAGCTATGAGAAACATAGGAAAAATTAATACAATGATGTGAGGAATTACCAAGAAACTTCCTTGGTTTTCTCAATGGAACAAAGTCAGCTCCAATTGCTAATGCAAATTAAAAACCTTCTTACCTCTACTCCTAGAAAATAAAATCCACCATATCAGTGATACTAGCAAAGTACAAACAAATTAAAATAATAAAACAACGATAAAAATAACCTAACATTTTTGGCGTAATAAACTTTGAAAAATATTTTCACCAGGCTAAGGACGATCATTTTGGAATAACTTTCATTGAATTTCATCGATCTTACTATTTGTAAGAATAGCTCAAAGCAACACATATATACTATAAAATTCATACATTTATTGCCATATATATCAACTTCTCACAACAAGAATGGAAAAATTCATCTTTACAAAAAAAAAAAATAGAAAAATCAACTAACCTGATTGGTACTCTCCAATTTTCCTTTATAAACTCATCCAAAACCACCTTCACCTAAAAGACTATCTACCCTGAAATTCTTTGTTATAGCAGTCAATTCACAAAATGTGAATGTATGCGTCATAATGTGGTCAGAGCTGCCATCCTAGGTCTCCTGTTTTACATCCAATGCTTTGGCTTTGATTTATCTGAGTTATAAAAAAAAATCACAATTAATACTACAAAAAAATGAAATGGAAGAAGCTGAAACTGCCTTGACAATTATGTCAGCAAAATTCAATGTTGTTTCGCAGCTACAAAAGTTTTATTTTGTCATCAATAGTTTAGAAAGAAAACAAGAATCACAAAGGACAAACGAAGATTCAGCAAGGGTTACCCGCAGACTAGACAAAAAAAATTAAAAATCAACTTAATCTCAAAGGCAAAAAGCACAGGTAAAATGCTATAGCAATAGAATTTCGATTGATGTCTACTATGAGTCATCAACTTAATCTCGAAGGCAAAAAGTACATGAGTCACCAACTCTTTAAGATCTGATAAGAGAATCAAAACCTATTGTATAGCAATAGTTTCTAGCCAAAAAAAAGATATAAAATTTCATAAAAAAAATTTCTAGCCAATACTATGGAAATCGAGTTTGATCATACAAAAGCTCAATAGCCACTAACTAATGATAATTAAAGATAAATTAATAGCAGGGTATGGTTCCGATCTTAAACTCAAACCACTTAGGGTTTCATAATCAATCAAAAGAGGTCTATAGACTTGATATATCATTGTAATGCGACAAAAAGCAGCCGATTGCTAGCTCCATAAAATTGCAAACAATTTTCGGGAATCGATATTCGAAAAGGGGAAAAATATAAAGAGAACGAGAGATTCCAAAAAAAAACTCATAACTTGTTCATAGTGGCGATGATCAACATCCATGGTTAACTGACAGTGGAACCTGATTTTAGCTGAGAGTAGAGAATGGAAAACAATAAATTGGAGCTTGGATTTCAATGGATGAAAAACAATAATAATAATAATAATAATAATAATAATAATAATAATAAACAAAAAAGAAAGAAGAAAAAGAAGAATATATAGGAAGATGATCGCAAGGAGTAGTAGTAGTGGTATGATTAGGAGTGGATTGGATCTGTATCTTAGTTTATGTACCTACTTTGCTTCGTTCTAGAGAACAGCGCCTAACATTTTGAGATCGAAGAAGACCAGCCATAGTAATCTCTGATGATGAGTAGAGAGAGAGAGTAAAGAGGGCGGCGACATAGAAGGGTAAGGTTGTAGGGACATAGATAAAAAATCTTGCTAACACTATTTTTATCCCGCTCAAAAAATTTGAGAGAATTAGTTAGGGAATAGCTCTCGCGAAATTGACAAGGGCTTTTTTCCTAGCTATTTTTTATTTATTTTTTTATTATATAATTAATAATAATTTAGTTCAATTTAGTTAATTTAACTAATAACAATTCAGTTCATTTAATTTTTGTTAGAAAAAAAATGTACTAACTAAATTTACTAAACTAAATGGTCTAATTAAATGTAAACAAAATTTAAATATTGAAAATTAAAATTATATAAAAATAATTATAACATAATTACCTAATTTTTGCTAAAAAAAACTATCCTAGTGATAAATGTGTTTCTTGCTAAATTAGTTAAAACCTCATATGAATTTAGTATTAGAAAGGAAATAATCCTCACTAAATTGGCGATGACTTATTTTGTAGCTAAATGCTACGTTTTTCTTGCTGATTGCCCTTATATTTATCACACTCATTCATTAATTTTTTAGGAAACTATGCCTAGCTAAATTGGCAAGGACCTAGTTCTTGCTAATATTTTTGATATGGCGAGGATTTTATTCTAGCTAAATTAGCAAGGTTTACATTCTTATTAATTTATTCATACCAACTTGAATTAAATATTAATAAGGGAATTACCCTTGCTGAATTCACTGTTGATCTCACCAAAAAAGAAGTAGGCATATTAGATATTGGCGAAAAAATATTGCTTTTATTAACCTTTAGCAAGGGAAACTACGTTACTAATTGCTTCACAACACACTTATTCACTAGTTAGCTAGGAAAATTACCTCGCTAAAGTAGCGAGGACTTTCTCCTTGCTAACTGTTTCATATGGCGAGGACAAAGTTCTAGCAAAATTAGCGAGGATTATGTCCTTGCTATATAATTCATAACACATCATTGAACCTTTAGCGAGGGAAAAGTTCTCGCTAAATTAACAAGGATTTATTTCTAGCAAAAGTAGCGAGGATTATGTCCTTGCTAAATAGTTCAATAATTAAATGCCCATAACTTAGCTAGGAATTTGTTCTTGCTAAATTAGCAATGATTTGTTTCTAGCAAAATTTGTTAGGATTATGTCCTCGCTATCAGGTTCATAAATCAATCGTTACCTAACATAACCATTAGCGAGGGATTTGTTATCGCTAAATTAGCAATGATTTGTTTCTCACAAAATTAGTAAGGATTAAGTCCTCGCTATATAATTCATAAATCAAATGCCACATGACTTAACCATTAACGAGGAATTTGTCTTCACTAAATTAGCAAGGATTTATTTCTAGCAAAAGTAGCAAGGATTTCGTCCTCGCTAAATAGTTCATTAATCAAATGCCCTATAACTTAACTATTGGCAAGGAATTAGTCCTCGCTAAATTAGCAAGGATTTTTTTCTCGCAAAATTAGCGAGGATTAAGTCCTCGCTATATACTTCATAAATCAAATGCCCCATAACTTAACCATTAGCGAGGGATTTGTCCTCGCTAAATTTTCAAGGATTTATTTCTAGAAAAATTAGCAATGATTATGTCCTAGCTATATAGTTGATAAATCATTCACGCCATGAATTAAGCATTAGCGAGGGTTTTGTAGTTGATAAATCATTCATGCCATGAATTAAGCATTAGCGAGGGTTTTGTGCTCGCAAAGTCATCGCTATTTTTGGCACCAAAATTTTAACGCTTAAGATTAGTAACAACAAAATTTATTTATCATTAAATTATCACAATAGTTGTTTTCTTACAAGCCCCTAACAATATTTGCAACAGAAATCATTTTTTGTCGTAATGTTGTCACGAAATGGTGAATTTAGCAACAAATTTCACTGTCCTCGCTAATTTTCCTAGCTATTCTGCATTTTTTTGTAGTGTTGGAATCTGCTAAAAGAATTATATCAAGGCAATGAAAGAACAAGAAAGATGCAAATCTTAAATCTCTAAAGAAATTTTGTGACTTTAAGTATGAAAGAAAATGAGACCATAAAAGAATATTCCAACCGGTTGATAATGGCAGTGAACAAAATTCAGCTATTGGGAGAAGAACTAGCAAATAGAAAAATTGTGGAGAAGATGTTTATAAGCTTGCCTAAAAGATTTGAGGCAAAAATTTTATCTCTTAAAGATTCAAAAGACATTGGTGAAATAACATTAACAGAATTGATTAATGTTTTGCAGGCACAGGAACAAAGAAAAGCTATGAAAAAAGTTAAAGTTGATGAACTAATGGTTGAAGGAGCTTATATTGCAAAAATTTCAAAGAGATCAGAAAAAATTTCTCAGTGTAGCCATTGCAAGAAACTTGGCCATAAAGAAGAAGACTGCTGGCCTAAGGAAAAGCCATAATGTTTTAATTGCAAGAGATTTGAGCATCTACAAAAAAATTGCAGAATAAAATATAAAGAACAAGCAAATATGGTGGATGTGGTTGAAAAATAAACTCTTTTTTGATTAATTGGTAAGATGTGCACCAAGAAAGTTGATGAGAAGGTGCATCAACAAAAAAACGAATGTGATGAAAGGTGCATCACAAAGAATTGAAAAGTATGAAGAGATGTGCTCCATGAAAGCATGAATTATTTTTTAAATCCATGAAAGCATGAATTATTTTTTAAAAAATTTTGAATTAAGGGAAAGTATTGGAATAATTCAAAATAGTTAGTTGTTAAATTGTAGTTTAAATTAGTATTTAGTTTGTTTATATTTGATTTTATATTGTAGTATTTTAAAGAAAAAAATCTGCATAAGTTTAGGTGATAAGTTTGTTGTATTTGCCTATATAAAGGCAATAAATTTTCAGTTTCATATATGCAAAAAAAGAGCTAATTATTTTATTATTCTCTCTTCTTAAAAATTTCAATAAATAAGTAGTTTGAATTGAAAACAAGGTTTAACATTTGAAGGGTCGTTATGGCATTTCATGTGGAATTTTTCCTCTTGGCTATTCTCCTTGGATTTTGTTTTACTTCTGTAGATTCAACGACAATGAGTTCTTCTTCATGCTGAGTTTGGCTATAAAGAAATTTTATTATGGGACACCTTTAGTTGAAGGAAGGGTTTTAGTTTTTTTTCTTTTTTTTTTTTTTGCCCTTTGACCTTAGTTGGTTTGAGTTTAAAGATATATATATATATATATATATATATATATATATATATATATATATATATATATATATATATATATATATATATATATATATATATACAGAGAGAAGCTAGAAATTGCAAATTTTGAAGAGAGATACAATAGTGAACCTATGAATGGTGGTTCTAGACCTCTGGTCTTATTACTATTATTGTTGTTATTTTTTTAAATATTTTTGGTGAATCGAATGTGGGCATATAGTAAACAAATGGGAAAAGATTTTTTTTTAATAAATAAATATTGTGCAGGCCTTTTTTGTCATTTGGTTTGTGGAACTACCTAATAAAATAATACAAATGGATCCAAAAGAGACCAATCCGTTTCAACTTTTTTTTTACAGAAATAACTTTTTAAAAAATTAACTGTTAAAAATCAGCAAATTAAGCGTGTAAAATACAGAGGTCTTATTAAGCGCCTTTGTTTGTTATTCTTTTTATAATGGGATAAGGGGCAAATTAGTCCTTAAAGTTTCGCAAAATGTGCAATGTAAAGCTTAATATTTTTTTTGTGCAATGTAGGGCCTGATGTTTGTAAATTGGTGCAATGTGATTCCCACCGTCACGAAGCCGTTAACAACATCAGTTAACCATCGACGTGGCACGTTATGTGACACGTGGCGTTCTAACTGGAAATGACATGGCTTGGACTTGACACGTAAGCGCCACATGGTGTGCCATGTGCGCCTCACGTGACAAGTTAAACTAGGGTAAAAAAAACTTACCCAATCTATTCGTGTAATTGTCGACTTCCCCAAAAAGTCAAAGGTTGTTATCCTTTCCAATCGACGACGTCCTGAAGTTCTCTTCACTGGTTATTGATGCAATCTCATAAACGGCGGTGAGTTTTGGCCGGCAAAGCGATTGACGTTGTTAGGTAAGCGTTAGTAGGATAGTATTGAAACATAGAACTCGTAAGGTGTCGCTGAACATGTCAAACTTGGAATGGCAGGAGCGAAGGTCGAAGAAACAGAGCGATTGTGGATCTAATGGCAACTGATGGTTCCAGCGAAGAGGACGCGCCATCTAGGTAAGTTAATTTGATTTTTTTTTTTTTTTGTAAGTGGAATGTCAATTTTCGAAATGGGTTTTTCTAAGGGTTATATTTTGTCGAGATTGCTGAGATATTTATCTTTTTTTGGGGAATGATGAATAAATTTATAGATGTTGATGTTGATGTTTGGGTTGATTTTTCTTTTTGCTTTTTATAGTCCCTGTGTTTGTGGTGTGTAATATCCCAAAACTCGGATTGATTAAATTTGGTAAATAGTACCTATTGGTACTAGTTTGCAAGGATTAATTATTAAGAATTCGATATAAGTTAGCATTACTTTTGGGTTTTAATTTAATAATTGTTAACATATATTATGAAAATTAATACAAAGAGATAATAATAATAATAATAATAATAATAATAATAATAATAATAATAATAATGGGTAAATATCTTGGTAGGTTCCTAGAGTTTTCTAGAAGAATTAGTTAGACCACATGAAAATAAATTGGAATCATAAAAGTGGTGGCCAAAAATTAAAGAAGAAAGAAGTTTAAAAAAAATGTGAGAGCAGATCGGGAAGGGAGCAGATCCAGCCACCGCCGTGTGCGACGCCGACGAGGAGACTCGGATTGCTGCCGCCACGGTCCTCCGATCACCCCTACAAGCGCCCTCGTCCTACGATGGCCTCATTTCTTTCGATTTTTCCACCACCATAGCTCTTCTCTCTCTCCCTTATTTCTGGCAATTTTGACGGTGATTTAGGAGGTTGACGGCATCGGTGGGATCCCGAGAGCCAGGCGCTTCTCCGACGTCCTTCACTCTTACTCTTTCGTTGGTGGAAGGTAGATCGGAGAAAGGGACACTATCGACGGTTTTTGCTAGATTTCAGTCAAAATTGATGTTGATGGAGCGCATAACCACCAACTGTGGAATTTTCGGGCCTGGATCTTCAAGTGGACACTATCAGTGTCCTTTTGGCGAGCCCAAGGATGACAAAATATAAAAAAAAATGCATAAATTGAAGCTAACGGGTATGTGGATATAAATTATCCTTAATTTCATTCAATTTTGACTTATATGGTGAATTTTAATATTAGGCAACTATATAAATTTAAGAAATAATGAGAAATAATTTTAGTTAATAATAGAAAATAATGATATAACATGAAATAGATGAGAATAAAAGAAGAAATCAAGTAGTTAGTTGGAAAGCTAAATAATGCCTATGGAATTCCTGAGTGAAATATGGTGATTTATTAAGAATTAAGTGCAATTGTAACATTTTAATGATAAATACATATGTTATGATGGAATTGAGTTAAAGATAATATATGGGTATGAAATTATATATAAAACATAATGATATTCATGAGGGTAGCAAAAAGACAATAAAAAAAATTGAGTGTTAATTAATATATACTAATATACATTGGTGTTAGAAATACAAATAGCATAAAACAAAGCATGAAGAGATTTGTGAATGTTAAAAATTATATGTTAGTCGAATTGTATATAATGGTATATGAAGCGAAGAATTGATATTAAATAGTACTTTACATATAAAATATGTTATATTAATTTAGATGAGTATAATTAGAATAATTTGAGTTAAATAAATTTATTAACATAATGTGTACTATATATATATATATATATATATATATATATATATATATATATATATATATATATATATATATATATATATATATATATATATATATATATACAGCGATGTAACATTGTGTGGTTTTATACATAAGTGAACAAAAAGGGTGAAATAAATTGATATAAATTAACAATTTGGTGAAGTAATGTAAGATGAACATAAGTAATATGAGAAAATAAATTAAAAGTACTAGATTACATAATAACCGAATTAGACTCATATAATTAATATAACGGAATAATTTAGCTTATTTGGGAATATTTAATAAAAAATTGAGTAATATAAGATACAAGGAAATAATGGCCGAGAAATATATAATGGCCGAAAAATATATAAAGGGATGTAAAATGTATAAATAATGTTTAGTTGAACAATTAATAATAATTAGGTAAAATATAGCATAAGAAATGTAATATTGTTAACTGAGTGAAAACATAATGAGGAAGGACCCTAATTACATTATAATTACATAATGTAAAAAGTTAATGAAATTTGAGATATATTATGTGTAGTTATTTCACCATGAAATGACTATAAATGGATAGAAAATTATGTATGATATGAAATTGAAAAGAGAAACAATTCATAAATGGAAAGAAAAATTTATTGACGCCCGAATGATGAATATGAGTAAATTTTATTGTTTATTTACAGTTATCTGATAATGAGCATCTATGTGATGAATGCATGATTGATGAGCTTAATTGAATATGTTGAGAGCATGATGTGATTAAAATAAAATAATAAGGAAAAATAATAATGCATAAGTGTGATAAGAAATGAAAATTTAATAATGCCATTGGTGTCAGTGAAAAATCCAGTTCTTGAATAGTATGGCTAGCCATAAGAATTTATTTCGCGGGATACCATGAGTTTATATGATTGTTGTTATCAGAAATGACTATGATATATGAGATTGGATAGCTGGCTTATTATATGTATCAGTACTGGGATTTTGGTATCGCACCTAGTGGTGGGATCCCCTTGGTACACCGTATTTACGTCCCATTTTATCCAGTTCATGGTTGTCCACGACTAGGGACAAAATGATAATTTTGTATAAAATTGGGATAAAAGAGTAATTATGATAACTTAGATGTCATAAAAGTAAATAAATAATAAATAATATAAAAAATAAGATCAATGTGATAAGTAAGGGCAAAATCGTAATTATGTAATGGAATAATGGTAAATTGGTCAATTGAAGCAAAGATAGTGAACAAAGAAGTTAAAATAGTTAATTAAGACAAAAGGGACAAAAATGTAGTTAGTTAACAGTTAAGGAACTAAATTGTAAATTTATTATCTTTGGAAAATTCAAAGAATTAAAAATGTAATTTGTACATTGGAAATTAGTTAAAAATTAAATAAAGTTAAATGAGTTAAAATATAAGTTAATTGGAGAAAAAGTTAACTCAAGGACTTAATTAAAATTTTACATGAAGCTTGGCAAATAAATGAAATCAAATAAGAAAAATATATAATAAGGATAAAGAAGAGTAAAGAAGGTCGAAGCAATTAAAACAAAGAATAAATGAAATTTAAGGACAATTTAATTGAATGAAATTATGAGTAGTTGTATCCACCACTAAGCACTTAGTTGCTTAACGTGCAGTTGTTGACTGCGCACAAGAACAAAAGATTTCGGGATATGAAGGAGAAATTTCGAATGGCATGTATATAGAAATATTGGGATCGCATAAACTAAGGTAGAACAATTTTATAATTAATGTATGATATTTTATATTTAGAGTTATTATTGTTTTAGTAAATGATTTTGGATTAATAGATATATTTGTATATCTGGCTAGTATCTCTGTATATGTATGGATTTATGGAGGCGAGTAGGGTGTTACATTGTGTGTTTCACTTTTTGTATTTTTCTTGTTGCTAGTTTATTTTTATATTCATTTTTATTGTGTGTGCGGGGTTGATAAAGTGATGACAGTGTTGTAGAAGTGGTTATGTATTGTTGTTGTGTGATGTGTGATGGGAATTGTGCATGGTTTGTTGTGCAGGGGTAGATACAGTGGGGGTGTTAATTTACGTTTTAACTGGGGGGAAGATGGGAATTTGGTATGAAATTGGAATATAAGTATGGAAAGAAAGAGGTGTTTTATGGGTTTGACTCGGATCTAATTAGCTACATGGATGTTTATAGTGAATTTGCTGATAGGTTTGCAGTGAAGGATCTCATTTATTTGGTTTGTTGTAAACCAGGAAAAGAATTGGATAATGGGTTATTTATTTTTGACGGAGATGCTAGTGTACATAGGATATTAAAGTGTATGGGCCCTTTAAATAGGGATGTAAGTTTATTTCCAATTTCACATTATGACCTTATTGTATTTTCCCAAAGTATGCTTGATAAAATTAGAATTAACAGAGATGTAAGTAATATTGATGGACCTCAAAGTGTAAATGGGTCAGGGCCAACTAATGTGAATGAGTCGAGGGAATAGGAGATAAACCTAGCCAGCAAGCAGATAATTTCATTGCTACAAGGGAAAAGATAGTTACTGAAAACCCCCATTACAGTAGTAGTGATGATTCAATTGAAAATGGGGATGGCAATGAAGGTTATTCTGATAGCAATATAGAAGAAACAGATAGTGATTCATCATTAGGGTATGAAAGTGAAGAGAAAATAGATTTAGGGGAAGTAGTGAATGAGAGGGAAGTGAAATCCAATATAGCAAAGAAGAGAGTTAGGTACGATCCAAAAGAAGGGAAAACATATTTTAGAAAAGTGATGACTTTTGAAAATGCTAAAGCTGTTAGGGATGCCTTGGTTGGACTTGGTTTTTAGAGATGCTTGAGAAAGAGCTTAATCTACGTGGTGGTCTCGGGTTGACTATAATGAGCAATATGCAGAAGGCAAATATCATTTAACTTATATTTAACATTTATTTTTTCAGTAACAATTATTAACTTAGTAACATTTATTATATGTTTATGGTTGGTTACCTGAACAAGGACTGATTCCAACAGTACTTTATGTATTGCCAATGGCTAAGCATAGATGGTGTACAAGGCACATCTATGCGAATTGGAGTAAAAAATATAGGGGAGAGCAACTGAGGAAAAGATTTTGGATATGTGCATAGAGCACATTTGAAGAGGAATTTAAGGACAACTTATTGGCTATAGGTGAAGTTTCTAAGAAGGTTGTAGAGGATTTGGTTTCATATTGCCCGCAGACATGGTGTAGAGCCTACTTCAGTAGCAGAAGCAAGTCTCATATGGTAGACAACAACATCTCAGAAACATTCAACTCGTGGATAATAACTGCAAGGTTCAAACCGATAGTAAAAATGATCGATGAAATTCGTATCAAAATTATGAAGTTGTTGAAGCAGAATGAGAAAGAATTGGAAAAGTGGATTAACTCGTATAGTCCACTGTGCATGGAACTTTATGAAGATTGGGAAGATATTGCATCAGGGCTCAGAGTTGATTGGAATGGAGGAAGAGGATTTGAAATAAGAGAGGGCATTGACAGGCATTGTGTGAATTTAGTTGATTATACCTGTAGTGCATGGGATTTAACCGGTATCCCTTGCCCTCATGCCATTGCTACATATTTCGACCAGGGTGAGGATCTAGTAAATCATATCTCCTCCTACTACCATCGAAACAGTTATGTAGCTACTTACGAGAACAAAATACAACTTGTGAAGGGTAGGAGATTATGGAAAGTTCATTTAGTCCAGCCAATTGAACCATCTCCTATACCAAAAATGCCAGGAAGGGCATAGAAAATAAGGAAAAAGGACAAAGGTTCGACTCAAAAATATGTTAAAGAAAAGGAGGACACAGCTGCAACTCAAACTTCATCAAAAAAAAAGAAAAGGTCCTGAAATCCAAAAGCTGTCTAAGAAAGAAAAGCAACAAAGTTATGGTATATGTGGGGAATATGGGCATAATAAAAGGAGTTGTGAAACGGTATTAGCAACTTATTAAAATTGTAACTATGCTGGAATATTAAAATTGTTTGCATTGTCTCACAGGTTAATAGAAAAGAAAGGAGAGCAAGATGAGGCATAGCCAAGGAGAAGAATCAAAGAAAATCTAACATAGCCAAAAAAGATTAGCTATGTTTTTTACATGTAAAGTTTGAAACTGTAATGTTGGATGATTGATGTTGTATTTTTTGTGACTTGATAGGGTTTGTAATTTTTTAGATGTTCAGCCCAATTCTATCATTTTGTAAATCATGTTTAGGTAATAGCCTGTCACTAACTAGCATTAGTTGTTAATCTATCAATTTGTAATTATTTTAGCTAATGGTTGTTGATATGTTGGCATTATAAGTTATTAACTGTCATTGGAATTATTGGAATTAAATATCATTGGAAATATTGCATACCAGGAATCTACATAAACCAATCGCTCTAACTATAACCATCACAGGCACACAAATTGCAAGTAGGTGCTTAATTGTAAGTTTATGTATCTGTAACATCATGACAACAACTCCATATACAAACCATATCTATATTAAATTTACCAGTGCAATTACATTACCATAAAACCAATGGAACCCATACATTGGAATTTCGAAAAACACTTAATCCAAAATATAGATTAACATTTTTTACACCAACAATACAGTTAAAACTACTTCACACAAGCAATAAACATGCAACCAACAATAAATGCACATAGCATTTGCATCAACCACCTAAACCAACCACAACTGACAGCTCCTGAACTAACTAAAGTATCCATCTCTTTCTTCATTCTCATCATTATCTCAGAATACGCATCACTTTCATTCATTTGCATATTCATGTCTTGGCTTTCGATCCTCTTGTTCAATCTCATAATTTCTTTCTCTAGCTTCATTATCTCCCTGTGCATATCATATAGTAAGAGTCTTGACCTCTCTCTCTCATCCCATCAACATTGTCATACCAAGCAAAGAAACTGCAATCCATCGCCTATTAATAGACCCAAAAAAATACAAACCCTCATTCTCACATATTACAATGTCATAAATAACTTGCACATACAAAGGTGATACTTACATTACTTACACCAAATTTTGGGCATTTGTAATAACGTCTTTCTGGATTTGATATGCTCTACGAAATTAACCTAATGGTTTTGTCACCGCAAAAACACCTTGGCCATGCTACTTCATTCATATAGTCCTTATTACTTTCCCTGGTTCGAAATTGCATGTCTGATGACAAGGAGGTTGAGTTATATGAAGACATGACGGTTTCTTGGTTGACTGATATAACAAGCTTCTGAAACAAGGAGAAGACTGGACTTACTGGAAGAACAGCGGCTGCAATGGAGAGGAAGAGCGAAGAAGACGATGGAATGCAGCTGATAACATAATGGGTATAGGGTAATTTTTTTTACCCTCATTTATCTTGTCACGTGAGGTGCACATGGCACTCCACGTGGCGCTTACGTGTCAAGTCCAAGCCATGTCATCGTCATGTCTTGCCAGCTGGAATGCCACGTGTCACATAACGTGCCACATCGATGGTTAACCGATGCCGCTAACGGCTCCATGACGGTGATGGTCACATTGCACCAATTTACAAACATCAGGTCCTACATTGCACAAAAAAAAAAAACATTAGGCCTTACATTGCACATTTATGCAAAGAATGAGACTTTGGTTTTCTATCTCCTGGCCATCAACTTGGATGTAAAAAAATTACTGTTGGAAACTTGCGCACATGGGTGCCGGTTTTTGACAGATTTCTGACATAAATTGACATCAATGTATGCCGATTTCTGACACTTCAGTCATTGTGTAGCATGGGCCCATTCTAACGAATACCGACACTCCTTTATGCCAGTTTTCAACACTTTAAAACTATAATTATTTTTACTGTACCACCAAATTTTAAAATATTTTTAAAATCTGCACCGCTTTTAAAAAAAATCTAAAGTTCTCAGGTATCATTTCGAAATAAATTATAAGTCTTACGTATGTGTGAACAAAATGGAAATTTTTTATATACAAGATAGTTAGGAATTGATTTTGTAGGTTATGGGGCATTACGATTAAGAATGAAGGCGACTTTATATCCTGTAAAAACCTTCATTGTTCGTAATCAATTCTCTAATACTCTCTGCAATCATATTCACAGATTTATTGACCAAATTTCAGAATAAAATCTTTTCATTCTTGTGTGCTTGTATTATAAAATTGCATTTTGATATCTCTAATTTATTCTTATTTATTCTTGTCGCTATAAAAAGGCATCAGATCTGCAACAAGTATCATATTCACTATTATTAGCATATACCTTAATTTTATATTCCAATAACGCAATATTATCAGCATTTTAAATGCATAATGTTTCATGCATTTTCAACGAATTATAAGCTTCAATATTGAAAGAATTATATGTTTAGTATTTGAATAGATGTTTGATTAAGCTGACTTCGTACTGATCTTTTATTAATTAGTTCATCTTTTCCATGGCTATATGTTATAAGAATTATATATATTTATTTTTCAAGTGTGTCCAAGATTAGGGAATAAATTCCCCAAAGCCCTCCATTTTTATATTAACATTAAGAATTTTGGTCGTAATTTCGTCTAATCAAAGCCGTTTCTTCCACTGAAGATTGTGTATTTTGTGCCCTAGTTTGGCAGATTATTTGATACCTTTTATTGACTATTTTCACTCAAGAATCAAAAACGGTACAAATAATATTTTCCTCAGTTTCTCAAACTCTTTTATCAACTCTATATATAACCGATCATCAAACAAACAAAAGGAGAAACAACACAAAGAAATGGAGAATGAGATTAAAAACTTCATCAAGATTTGGTGCTCAGTTGTTACATCTCTTTGCTATTGTTTTGCTTTGGCTCAGGCAATTCCAAAAGGCACTAAAAGACTCATTTGTCTACTCCCAGTTATATGCCTCTTTCTTTACCTTCCCCTTCTTCTTTCCACCATGGTTCTTGGTGGGCCAACAGCTTTTTTCCTTGCCTGGCTTGCAAATTTCAAGCTATTGCTCTTCGCTTTCGATCTTGGTCCTTTATCCTCCGATCCTTCAATTTCTGTTGCACGTTTTGTTGCTGTAGCTTGTCTTCCTATCAAGATTCAACCAACCCAACAAAAAACATATCCCCATATGCCTGAAAATGCTGAAAACTCATTTTTAAAATATGCTATAAAAGCCATGCTTGTGGCTACTCTGATACATGTTTATAATTACAGTGACCATATCCACCCAAAGATTGTACCTTTTCTATATTGTCTACAAGTTTATGTTTCTCTTGAACTAGTCCTAGCCATTGGGGGTGGCCTGGCTCGAGTCTTGACAGGGTTAGACCTTGAGCCACAGTTCAATAAGCCATACCTCTCCACTTCATTACAAGATTTCTGGGGCAGAAGATGGAACCTTATGGTTCCTAGTATTCTGCGACCAACAGTGTATGAACCCATTCGCAACCTTGCCGCTTGTCTTGTTGGCAGCAAGTGGGCAGCTGTTCCAGGAATCTTGGCGACGTTTCTTGTTTCTGGTGTCATGCATGAGTTGGTGTTCTATTACCTTGGGCGTCAGAAGCCTACATTGGAATTAACAAGCTTCTTTCTCCTCCATGGGTTGTGTCTGGCAGGTGAGGTTGTTTTGAAGAAGGTGTTCGCAAGCAGATGGCAGATGCCACGGGTGATCTCAGGGTGTTTGACCATAGGGTTCATGATGGTTACCGGGTTTTGGCTGTTCTTGCCCTCACTGCACAGATGTGAGGCTTTCGAAAGGGGATCCATAGAGTCCAAAGCATTGTTTAGAATCCTAGAGAATGCCAGTCAGAACATCAAAATCCATGTGGCTCCTACATCGGTTTGAATTACAAAATGCCTCTTATACACCTATTCAGAATTCAGAGACGACAAAGTGATAGTATAATTACTAGCTCAATAATGCCTCAGATTTTTTTTTCAATTTTTTTATTAATTATGTGTGATGATAAAGATGTTTTATATTTCATCATTATATCCTAAAAAGTTGTATTTTCGCTAATTTCTGATCTGCATGGTCCTACATAATATAATTTATTATACCATAATCAACCATATCATGATGAAATTGGCAATATCTATTTCTTTACATGTATAAAATATAAATCAACTATCAACTGCTGATAGTCTACGCTTGCCATTGTACAATGTGTTCTTATTTTGTTTATTACACTGTACAGAGACTAAAAATATTGCATTATTTATGTCACAATAGTATATGTTGCACTTTTTATTCATCCCAGAAATGTAGCAAAAATGGAAATGTAGTTGCCATATTTCAAGATTTAATTTCCAATTTGGTTTGAGAGGATAAAGCATAATACCGAGCTCTATGCAATATTTGATGCTTCCACTGGACTTTGATAAGGTAAAAATTAAACAAAAGTGGGTGGATTTCGCTTTCAATCCAATGTGATCTCAAAGAAACAGACCGATGCCCAAAACAAAGAAAAAGTTCATAATTCAGTAATGACATATAATTGAATTCAATTTAAATGGCTAATTCATAGTCGGATATGACGAAAAATTGTGAAATAATTAGGCTTAGATCAAGAATCACCTGGCTGAAATCAACTAATTGTACAAAAACAATGCCTGGAACAAGGGGTAGATCACTTTTCATCTTACATGATTCTTCATAGGGTAAGAGGAATATACATGTCACTCTTGATACCAGTTAATTTGCGATAGAACAATCCCTTTTTGCAAAATCTAGTTATCTGTCTCACCGCTTATAAAATACAAGTTCACGGCTACAATTTGATTTGATAGCATCCTCCAATTTTTCAACCTGGTCATAATCAACTTTGAAAGAAACCATTGCAATGCCATCTTTACCAGTATCATAATCCAGCTTAATGTTCTCAACTTGAAAAGATTGTAGCTGTATCAACCAAGCACAAGGAAAGAACACAGAAAAAGTAAAACATCAAATTAAGTTGCCATGCCAAAATTCGAAAGGTGCTTTTTGGTCCCAAAAACACCAAAAGCTGGAGTTATGAAAGAAGTATCAAGTAATTAAATCATGCAGCTTAATTCTATATTAGCAGATTTTTTTACCATAGACCTTAGACTACATTCTAATTTGTGAAAAATTTATGCAACCCAAGCACTGATGGCAACAACTGCTGGAGTTATATGTCATAAAAGTGAACTCAACTATTGAATTATCAAATAACAAATAATCCCGTATAGCCTCCTTCAAATCAAGCCAAACTACAATATTGACTACTAGGCTCAGCAAGATTACAGAAAGAAGCAAGAAACAAAAATCCAACCCCACAAATCATATAGCATTATATGATTTTCAACGAACTGATCATATGAACAGGTAATCTCACCCAGTTAGAGAACAATACAGAGAAAGACACTGGATGCTTACCGGATGTGTAGTAATATCATTGATACATAATAACAATTACTCATTCAACCATAAGATAACCAAGGCATCAGCTCTGTTGTGTGCATATAGAAGAATCAAAAAACCGTAAAGTAGAATATGGTTCTAACCTGATGATGTAAAACTCCAATAAGATCAAAGGGGACCTCCACGCCCATTGGGACCTACAAAATCAAATACGATATTACTTCAACTTACAGCATTATGGCATTGTAATAATTAATAATTTTGCTCAACTGCGAGCAAATAATCATCTTGTAACAACTTTTGAATAAGTTGATGATCAAAACAGAGTCAACTATGAGAATGCATGAGAACCCAAGTAAGGAATCAGTACCTTAGATTTTATAAGACAAGTAGGGGCATTTCTCAAGCATTCTGATGCAACACCTCCATAAGCCCTAACCAATCCTCCTGTTCCTAATTTGATACCTCCAAAATACCTAAAATTCAATTCCATAAACAATAACAAAAAACACCACCGGACAAAAACAGCTACTTTAACAGAGCTAAATAGAAAAGAAAGCAAATTTAGCACACCTTATCACTACAACCATCACTCTATCAATCCCAGTAGAATCGATAGCAGATTGAATTGGTTTTCCCGCAGTACCTGATGGTTCCCCATCATCATTGGACCGAAACTGATCTCCAACCTACAGCATATTATAATGTACAAAAAGCTTGATTGGGTTTTTGTTGGAACTAAGAGAAAACAAAAGCTTGAAATGAAAATAAGGGAATCCACCTTATAAGCCCAGCAATTATGAGTGGCACGGGGATCCTTAACCTAAAACAATCAACAGAATTAAAATGGTCAAATATCTTCATCTAATCTGCAAAAAGGCAATTATTTTGACTAGTTACATGGGAGAGGAAGGCGAAGGCGGATTGCTCGTCGGTGATGGGGCCAGCGATGGCGATGAATTTGCTCTTTTTAATTTCTTTTTCGAAAGTGACTCCCTCTTTGATAGCGGTGTAAGCACCTGGGCTGCTGTTGCTGGTACTGCCAGTAACCATGGTTCTCTTGCTAATAGAGGAGACGGCGACCAGTGAAGCAGAGAGATGATGGGTTAGCTTCTGGTAGTGGTGATGGTGACCGGGAATTGTTATCGCCACAGGCATTTGGTTTTGCTGATTCAATTCGGCTTTTTCAGGAATTTCTGAGGTTGCTTCATACGGTTAGCATACCAAATTTTGAAGGGAATACAGTGGCTAATACGACGCCGCGGCCAATTTCCTTGTCTCTGTGTGTGTGTTTTTTTTGTTCCTCAATTCCAATTATAACCTATATGAATATGAGCCAACCATTGTCATTAAGGTTTTCGAAAGACAAAATCAAATTGGTTGAAATGTTGGCCAGTAGTCCTACCTTCATACTTTAATGCATGAGCGATTTGCATAAAACAAGAAAACTCCAGCTAGGTTATGGTCATGGCGTTTGAAATAAGTGAAATTTGCTTTTAAAATATTAAAAAATAATGCGTATTTATTTTCTAAATATATTTTAGGATATTTTTTAAAATATTAAAAATTATATATATATAGATTCGGACCAAAAATAATCTTGCTATTAATTATCTATTTGACTCAAATTTGCAATAAAAAATAACGTTAGATAATAAAATAAAAATATATATAACTTGTTGAATGAAGTCAAGTAAACTTATCACATATACATCATAAATTGATGCTTTTATTTGACTTTCGAAAAAATAGTTAAAATTTATAATGATAAACTTATCAAAAAAACCAAATTCAAGTAAACAAACAAAAACTATCTAATAGTAATAAATTTTAACATATTTTTTAGAGTTAAAATATGATACTAATTTGAAAAATATATTTTAGATCACTTCAATCAAATTAACGTGTATGTTTTAATTTTAATGGTAAATTTTAATCAATTAGGTAATATCAATACAATTTTGGGACAAAAACATATTTAAAAGATAAATATATAGCATTTTTAATATTTCAAAAATAAATTTGGCTCAAAACATATAAATTTAGCCCTCATCCAATAGGATTTTTATGAACATTAGAGGTGGTAAATGAATTGATTGAAAGAGTTTGAATTGAGTCATTAATGGATTGGATTATAAATCGATCAAAAAATATGAATTATAAATAGATTAATATTCCAAAAGGTTAGGTAGATTTGGGTAAATTCATGGATTTAATGTAAATTATTATAAAATTTTTTATTAATTATTCTAAAAAAAATTAATTAATTAATTATGTTAAAATCATCAAATTCTCAAATTCTTTAATTTGAAATAAGATTGATTCCAATATTCATGATAGCTTAATTATTCAATAAAATTAACGAAAGGACATTATTAAAAAATAACTAACACCTATAAAAATAAATAAATAGCCAATAACCAATTAAAATTATCTAATTCTGAATACAAGCCGTATTGTAATTGAATTTGTGGTTGATGAATTGTTGAATGCCAAAATTTTCTTGCACAAATCATCTGCTCTCAGCTTTGGCAAATGGCCCAGTCTAAAGTTATAGATAGCCCGTGCACGCTCAATCTCCTTACAGTACTGCTCTTCAAAATCAGCAAACGCCGCAAACAGCTGCTTCGCCTCCTTCAGGTCACCGGCTTTTGCAACTGCCCTCTTATACACATTCCTATTCCTATCAGCTTCTCCTTTTTGGCAGACGAGGAAGAAGCAGATGAGAAGAATTAGGAGTTGGTGGTGGAGTGGCTGAAGGAGGAGGAGAATCAGGATGAGAGTACTGATGGGAAGAAAAAACGAAATAAATAGTTTAGGTTATAATCGTTTTGGATTGTAAGAATGGAGTTATAAGAAATTTATTGGGTACAGATTTAATGGGTTAAAAATAAAATTGATCAATTTTAAATTATTTCAATGGATTTTGAATTGGATTGAATTGAGTTAAAAAATAAAATGGATCAGTTTTGAATTGACGCAATGGATATTAATTTAGATTGGATTGAATTATTTTTTTTTTTGCCGAATTTTAATTGAATTTTAAATTTTAAATTTTGAATTTGGATCAATTTTACCACCTCTAATAAACATAAATTGTTAAATGCAAATACATTATTAATTTCTCTAAGCTAGCCAAGATTTGGTTTATTTTGTATTTCACGATATTATATATATACACCATCAACCATTAATGTAAAATGCAAAACGAATCTTTTTGCATTGTTAGTGATTCGCGACTTCTTATTCTGCATTCTAATTCTACTGTCAACCCAACCACTACATAATTATAGCTTTAGCAAGTTATCAAGCAAAGCGTTTTCATAATTTTACATTTGAAGTGGGATAGAAAGGAATAAGAAACAGATCTCTAGAAAACTGGGAAAGAATTGATGATTACATTGAATTCCCTTAAAAATATTTAGGTCAACCAAAACCTCAACAAAACGTTTGGGTTGATCAGATCCCACCTTGCATCGCCATATCTCATGCAAAGGGTTAGCCTACACTAACTGTTCTAAGTCAGCTTTCCTACAGTCGCTGCTACCAAAATTGGGAGGTTAAATAGCTTAAATTTCCACAATGTTTTTTTTTTTTTTTTGTGTCACTTGTATCAGTATACAAACAATGCAGGGTTTCCATGGCCTCCTACATCCTATCTCCAATCCTTTCTGTTGTTCGAATGTGCATCAACATTCCTATACAAGGAAGGTGCCCCGGCATCTGCTAAAAGCCCAGCATGACCATAACAACTGGGTGCTGCTTCTCCAAATAAGAAGTCAGACAAGTCTTCGCTCTTCAGTGACTCCTTGGTGCTGGCAGTGCTGCAAGAACTTGCATCAGACCAGCTAAAGAGGGAAGAACTCTCACTTGATGAATCCACAAAATTGCGTCTCCATCCATCAATATCATGCAGCTTCTTGGCACTAAAATCATCTGAATTCATCAAATATGGGTATTTCCCATTCTTTGGTTCTGCCTTTGAAGGATCGGTGCTTGAAGAGTTGGAGTTAGATCTCGCCTTTAATGCATTATAGCTGGACGGAACAGCTTCCAAATTCCTTCTCTTGGATTTTGCACCATGAGCCTCTACATTGCTTTTCGGGATAGCAGGGGCGCGTGGAGATTTCCTAAAATAAGTAGAACCGAACTGTAAGCAACCACAGTAGTAAGATTTAGCATCAAACAGATATAAACAAGGCAGTTTACCTTGCATAAAGCAACATGTAAGCCTCTTCCAATAAGACCCTCTCCAATTCCACAGGCATTACCTACAGGATATCAGACTTCACCCGTCAGATCTGTTTCAAAACAAATCTGGAGTTCCTAATCATAATTATCCAAAAAGCCCTGAAGAACATTATAGTTTAAATCATTAACCTGGACAATGCTTTCCTAAATTAACTTCTAATTGCCAGGGTTACTATACATAGGCAAACAAAAGTATACTTCTTCAAAAATATCTCCATCTTGTTATATTATCAAAATAGAAATTACTGCAGCTAGTCTTGAAGTTGATGAAAAATTTCACAAGAGGGCCTCTTTAATCTGCAAATACCTTTTTCATCTCCTGTGCATGCATATGTTTTGGAGGATTGGTGCGGGGAGGAAGCTTTAAAAAAAAAAAAGAAGAAGAAGAAGAAGCAGGAGTTCTAATTCAAATAGTAATGCATACGAGAGAGGAATAAGACACATACTATGCTGTCATTAATCCCAAACCATTCCCCATGAGAAGTCTTTATGTAACAGACATAATGGCCCATAGAAGCATCACTCATCGTATCCCTGTGAACAACCACTGCATAAAGACTATACAGGGGAGATTTATCACTTCTTCCACATATATATGGCGCCATGTCAAGGACCTCAGGAAACCGAACAGCCTTATTCAGCTTCCCAAAATTACGAGACTGCGAAATAAAGAATATAGAACAGACTATTTTAAAATCAGACAAAGTAATTCCAGTCAATGAATAGAACAGATTGTTTTTAGATCACTCAGATTCAGGATTGACATCAAGAAATTACCTGGAATCGCTTTAACACTATTGTAAGGATATTGGGAGCCTCTAATATTGTCAGCTTCTTTTTAGCTTTCACGTACAATTTACATCTGTTTGCAAACCATATGATTTCATCTCAAAATTAAAAAAAGAAAAAAAGTTCTAGAAACTCAATTTAACTTGAAACAAGCAAAAACTAAGGTTTTATTGGGTTGGCATGATTTTGAATTTGCAAAATAGCACATTCTACCATCCACTTTTGCTGAAGTGCAAATGTAAGAATAACATAAATAAGAAATTGTTAATAAATATGAGAATTTGCTTCACATGAGAAAATGAAATGCAATTACAAGAATGAATTAAATTCTGCTTTTCATAAAAAATTTTAAACATTTTTTCATAATATTTATGGCTATTGTTTATTGAATTGACTATTTCTGATTGATTTTTTTAACTAAGCATTGCCTTTTGCTCCCAAAGTAGCATCAAGAGTTTTAGGCGTGGGGGAAAGGAAGGAACAAGCTAACAAGCTGAAGCCTCAAAAACAGCAGGTAATGTCATTGGCCATCAAACAATTTTTAAAAAACAAAGGAGGAAATCAATGAACCAACCTACTGCAATTGTACTTGTTCTCTCCATCTAATGTTTCATCAGCTGTAAATTGCGCAAGAGCATCTTCAAGAGTCTCAATGTTCCCATCTATTTCAACAGTTAGATCCATTATCCGTTCAAATATCTCAGATTTCCCATGGCACTTCATGCAAGTTATCTGAGAACCCAGCCATGAATTACAATATTGCAAATTGAAGAATAAGAGGAATGGGTTACTTATGCAGATGGTATCAATGAAAATGTAAGCACTAGAGTACCATATAAGATAAAACAACCTTAGATCGAAGGTAACCCCCAAAAGTCAATCCTACTAGAGTTGTTTCTTCTTCAAATGGACCCAGAGCTACAGCTTCCATGAGGCACACAGATTGCATTGTGTCAACAGCATACCTGCTTCAACAGAAACGAATATGGTCATACACATTTGAGAAAACAAATATTTGAATGTCCCAATGTTGAATGACAATCCAGGGGGCAAGCAAGATCATGACTGTTTCACCTCAAGAACTCATGAGCATCTTCTTCTCTCCAATTACCAAGATGACTTCCAATGTTTTGTATTTTGGATAAAATCCTAATTGGAGACACGGAGGACTGCCCTTCCCTTGCTTTTAGAATCAAAAATTCAAATTCACAAATGAAACACCATTCCCTCTTTTGACCTGGTAAAGAAGACAAATTTCATTGAGGAAACTTTCAAGCTCAAATAACAAAAATAAAGTAGTGATGAATTCTCAAAGGAAACAAGAAAGAAACTTGCATGCATTTGAATGGAGTCCTCGAACAAAGTAGGAAGTGAGAGGCCGAGTAAAAGCCAGGCACTGGAGCACAGTGTTGGCATAACAACTGCATAAATTTCAAGGAAGTTAAGTTACTGCCAGAAAAACAAAAAATAAATGTCAATGGTAAAATACATCTTGTAATCTGGCAGAGGAATACCAGTTAAAGGATGTTTCTAAGCACTTATAAGACAAATTAGAAAAGGATAGCATCCAGTTTCATCAAAATGAAGCTATCACTCGAAATAAATGATATCAAGGGTGCTTTAGCTTGTAGTCCAAAGGCATACAACAGTGACACACACCACAGTGAAAGCTCTAAATTAAGCTTTCTTACCTATTCCCACAATTTCTGAGCCCAAATGGTCTTAGTTCTTCATCACAAAAGTAAAATTTCACAAACAGGTCATATGGAAAGAGTGTCTGTAGAAATAAATAAAATCAGAATTTAGCATATTGTCTTAACAAAATATACGATGCTCTCATGATAAACACATTATAAAAATAATTTCAGGCAGATCATAAATGATAATAACCTCATAACTTTGGGATTGCTTCGGTCTCAACTGTTGAACTTTTCTCCAAACAGAATTTTTAAAGTCACTGGAAGCATCTCGTGGATGATCAGCAGAAGCATTAAATGAAAGAGATCTGGCTTCTTTACCCTTGAGTAGACTCGAATCATCTTCCGCATCAACAGTTACAGAATCTAATCTTGAACTGCTTGAAGATGTTGCGTTCCTGCACTTCAAACCACCTGTTACTAGCAGTTCTGATGATGCAGCTCTTCCAATGGACTTCTTATGACTCGATCTTCCTTGCACAACATCTCCAGAAATGAACTTTCCATTTGGAAGATGAGAATGGCAAGCAACCAATTCACTAGAGCAACTGTTTTTTGTCTTTTTCAATTTAGTCTCACGAGAAACTCCGTTTACACCAGTGACTGGCTTAGTAGACTTTGAAGTTTCTCGCTTTTCATCCAAACTAGCCCTATAGGCAAGCATATTTGAAGCAATATTTTCAGAGGTTCTGTCTGTTCTGCCTGCACCACTATAACCAAGTTCTTTACCGGTAGAAATATTAGCTGTTGGTTCACTTCCCACAACATGCATTTCAGATTGCTTTTCTGACGATCTATCACAAAAATCACTCTCCTGCTTTAAATGCATAGCAGTAGCTAAGGTTTGGCATTCGTTCTTGTGACCTTGTCTCCAATGAATTATTTGACATTTACCAGAACTACAAAAGAGGCAAATTTAGCAGTCAATACAGCTCATAGATACAACATGACTGCTTTTGAGAAGTTCAAACACAAAAACAAAAAAAAAAATTCATCAAGGAAATATCAAAAGTGAAAAAAATATCGATCATTTTGTCTCAAAATAAAAAAATAAATAAAAAGTCAGTAAGGTAAATCAAAACCAAAAATTGCAACCACATGGTCTGAAAGGCAATTGTTTTTGTTTTAGTTTACATAACAGTTACTTCAGACACATAACTAATGAGTATTACATGGTTCTTGCTCTAGCTTAAATAGGACAAACTGAATCAGATATCTCGAGCAGTGGGGCTTGCCAACATTTCTAAGACACTTATCGACAGAGGCCAGGAGGATGCACTATGGGTACACTCATCCTAGCCTTCAACCTCCAACCAAAAATAGAAAACACTAGTAGTTAGAACATCATGTAGGAAAAACAGTTGACGTGCATTCTTCTATTTTAAAGCAACCCATGTTTAGAGTCACATTAAGAGTGATCTCATGAAATGAACAATAAATCTGAATCCAAACATCAGACTACAAAGATGAGACTGGCAAATCACTTTCATAGATATCATGGCCCAAAACGGACACATGTTCTAAACTAATTACCAAATTATCTGCTTTACGTCCGAAAGTCTAGCAGTAATGGTTCATAGAATTGAGATTTAGCACCTCTACTCACAAGTTCCAGATACAAAACTGGGTAAATTGTGCTCCTTAGTACGTTTTAGGCCAATTTTAATGAGAATTCTCCTATGCCATGTTCACACTATCACTCTTTCTCACTTAATTTCTGTATTTTTACTCCGCCATCAGGTCTCACAATCTCTATCTCTCTGAGGAATTGAACTGGAGAAGGGTTAATCATCATTTAGTACTGTGTGCATTATGCTTATGGATAGTCAATATCACTTTTATACCAAGATAAATTTGCACTAATATTCGCCATTCTGCCAGAATTATTAACATACCTCTTACTGATAATATAATTTCTAGCAGTCTTAGTCTGCATTACATTAACCTCATCTAAATTTACACTTTCTGTTGCTTTTTATGTTATCACATCTCAGCAGAACTGCCTTTTAAAAAAATATCCAGAAATAAGTATTCTGAAATTCAAAGACAAGGGTAGTATTCAAACCATCTCTAAATCCGATTCAGCTACAGGCTGCCATCACTTATCCTCTATGATGGCAACTTGTGGGGTTACCAGCTTTTGTGTACTTTACTAACCTTTTTTTAATTGCACATATACTTTGATTGGGAAGATGAGGCATTTGCAAATTTCATGTCAATTGTGTTAACATCATTACGAAGTATATGAGCTACCTCACAACTATTATATAATTCTTCATTTACAGCTGAATTTCATTCTACTTTTCTTCTCCCTGGCTTCCATACAAACTAATTGTAGAAGGCAATAATGGGAAATGGACATGACTGCTGAACAAAATATGATAAACGAGGGCTTAGCTTTAGCTTATGCAATATTCTCGTTAACATGCATCAAAACCATTATGAAATGGGGAAATATCATCCATTTGTAATGCATAAGGAAATTATCAGTTGCAGATGTCATGATGGCCACAAGCATCTTATGCCCAAACAATGATCATTATTAATGTCTGCCGTGACAGCATCAAAAATAGCCATGAATTCCTTACTAACTCTGGATGATATATTCATGGAACAAAACTCAAGCATTTGAAGACCAAATCCGAAATCAGTCGTGACAACCAGCAAGAATATCACCACTTCACAAATCAAAAACACCCAACAAACCAATTGTCAACATTCTCACACAGAAAAAATTCTCCTTTTTTGTATTCAGAATTTGACATATTTCGACTTGCTACTTAAAACAAAGATTCTTCCCTTTGCCTCAGCTCGTCTTTCCATTTTGTAGCCTTTCTAAAGCCAAACAAATTTCGTTGGCAAATAACACAAGGATAAAAAGCATCCACAACCATTATGCAACTAACTAGAAGAGCACAAACTCCTCTGATAAAATACATAAATAGCATCAAGGATTCTAATTTCTAAATACTATAACAACTACAACAACTTTAAATTTAAAATCAAACAACAAATGGAAAGCAAAACAGCAAAAACGCACCAGTAATGGACGGCTTTGCACTGAGAGCAACGCGTGGTGGTAGGGCGGAAGCAAACAGCGCATTGGTGAGCTCTGGTCAATGAACTGAATTCGCAATGAGCCTCGAACTCGACCTTAGCAGACTCCTTAGATACCATATCAACAAGGCGCCTAATCTCCTCTTTCCTTTCCACCGCATTGCGCCACTTATTGTATGACCAAAGCAAAATCACAGAAACGAAGACGACGAATAGGGTTTGAAACCAAATAAGTCCAGGGATTAGCATTTATTACCCACTATCCGGTTCCCAAAATAAGACCAGAGCACAGAAACCCTAAAATAGTGAATTTGTTATACATGAATTTGAATGGCGGAGATGGTGGTGGCGGCGCGTGTAGTTCACGAGCGAAAAGGTAAAATGGGAATTTTAAAGTATGTGGTGATTGAGAATGAATGATTGGAGCATTTGCAGGTGATTACGCAAAATAAGAGATGAATCTTTCGTTAACTTTTGGAGGCAGTAGAGTTTGTAGTTTTGGCTTCTTCCGCGAAACGACACGATATTTTGTCGTTTATAGGAAAGATGTTCCACGGGCTAAATTACCATAACAATTTGTCTTCGTATCCTATTTAAAGGATGTAATTATGATTAAATCTGATAACACATTGCATAATTAACTTCATTATTGGCTATTTTTTCTCATTAATCAATTAACTTTAATATTAATCCTTATCTTTAAAAAAAAACCTTCATTATTGATCCCATTATCATTAGGCTTCGGTACAATTGTGTGTTTGGTATGTAAAAAGTATGGTAGTGCTTGCATCATTATTGGCTATTTTTTCTCATTAATCAATTAACTTTAATATTAATCCTTATCTTTAAAAAAAAACACTTCATTATTGATCCCATTATCACTAGGCTTAGGTACAATTGTGTGTTTGGTATGTAAAAAGTATGGTATTGCTTGCATCATAAATATACTATAAATAATTGTATAGTTGAACTGGTTAAAATCGTTAACCGACCTTTTTTTTACCATATATCTAATTACATTTATCCGTACATATTCTTATGTTTTCATTAAACATTAAAATATAATTTAATCATCAAATTATGCGTATTTATTTAATTTTATGCATGCATTTGTATTTTATTTTTAAACTAACATATGTGTAGTATTAAAGAATATGATTATGGTTACCATTAATACCACTTCTTCTTTTTTTTTTTTTCCTTTTGATTGGACCGTTACTGCTACATTGACAACAAAACACATCATAACGACATCCAATCCAAATATTATCCGTTTTGTATTTTTAAGAAACCGAATTGAACTCAATAAACCAACTGAGCTGGCAAAGTTGAACCAAATTTGGTTCACTTCGGCGTATGAGATTTTTATAATTTGGGCTTAAAGTTTATATGCTATAACAAATATTTGGGAATATATTTGGGCCTTTTTAGAATTTAAAAGAGTCAATAAAAAATTCATCTACCCAGCCCAATAAATTAATTACGCACAAAATAAATATATTTGGGCCTTTTTAGAATTACAACACCAATCGATCAGAAATATCTAACACCACACCAAAGCAGGAAGCAGAGTCTGAAGAAAAGATAACAACAATTGTGCTGTTTGTACTTAAAAAATTAAAAATAGTGTATATTTGCCTATTAAATATATTTTAGAACAAATTTATCTATAAATTATTAAAAATAGTACACATTTACTTGTACATGGTTATATTCATTTTAGTGACAAAATTAAGCAAGATATGTCATAGTATGGATATTTTGGCGTAAAATTATACTTAACCACAAAAGCATAGGGAAAATGTACATGATTTTCGGGGAAATTTCACTAATTAGAATATATAGAGAGCAACCATAACGTCGCTTTGGCCGAGTGGTTAAGGCGTGTGCCTGCTAAGTACATGGGGTTTCCCCGCGAGAGTTCGAATCTCTCAGGCGACGTTGCTGTTTTTTTCAAAAAAATTCATTGCTTCTCCAACCTTCTAATGTGGGACCAATTTGAAGTTTCTTTACTATTAAAAAAAATAAAAAGCTACAGGTCATCCCTGGCTAGATCCCACCTGTTTTGACCGGAACTGAGTCAGAATTCAAACTCGCTTTCGACACGAAGGTACTATAAAGATTAAAGGGGCAGAAGATGTTGAAGTGGGAATATTAAAAATTAAAAATAACGAATGGACGGCTCCCTTTTACTTGGAATTTGGGCATTTTAGTGAGCCGATGAGTTTCTGAAAAGGCAATGGAATTGATCATTCAACCATCAGTACTAATCGTGAATTTATGATTATGTAAATACGATTTGGTCCATCACCCCCCCCAACTTGTTTATAACATTTAAGTTATGTCCCCACTTATTTGACTCGGTTTTCTTATTCTTATCTCTTAATGTTTCTAGGTTTCTTTTATTTCTTTTGAATCTCTGTTGTTCATTAGCATCTAAGGGATAAAAGTCTCTCGTAATTTAAACAAGGGTTGAACTCCAAAAGTCTCAATTCCAGAAATATATAAAATTAATTTAAAGTTATATATTTTCTTTGTGAATTCATTAACCTTTCACATTGTAAAATACTATTATATCATTAGACAATGACCTTACTTCTTCATCTCATAATATTGCTTTACTTCTATTTTTACATAAATTATGAAAAATTATTAATATAGTTGGAACTATACATTTATACTGAAGAAGTAATTAATTAAGAAAGGATAGTGTAAAATATTTTGGTGGTTTTTAAATATGTAATTGATATAAACGTAGAAGTTGCATCAAGATATTTGAAAATGGTTCAGGATGATTTGAAATTTACGGAACAATAAAATCTTAAAGAAAATTTAAAAAGTCCAATGGGTAGAAAGGGTTTCTTCCCTATAAGACTTGTATGATTTTTCAATAATATCGACTCCTTTTAAACTTCTAGTTTTATGTCATTTCAACTGTTTCTTTCGGGGAAGAAAAATATATAATTTTGCAATTGCACCGAGATGACTAAATATAAACTTGATGAATTTATTACATTTATGATCACTAAAATTATGTTATATTATACAAAAATAATAATTTTTTTATTTCATAATATTTGTATACAGAAAAATTATTTTAATTCATTTCAAATAAAAATTCAGCCAAAAAGCTCAACTGGCACGCCTAATTTGTAGGTCTTATACACGTGATATCCCAAGTAACGCCAGATCAATATGCCACATAAAGCAAATGACACATCAAATAATATGCAAATCAATTCAATTTGGATATTGTCATGTCAATATGTCACGTGGACATGTCTAGATGACATTGACCATACCATATGGCAACAACTAGGATGCAATGCATGCAAGAGTTAATGATTGGACATACCAACTGAATTTTCATTTAAAATCGATTAAAATAATTTTTTATATATGATAACAATCGGTCTGTTAAGCCGTTCAACGATCCGGGATAAATCGAACACCTCAACCAAAGAGGGTCCGACAAACCAACCTAATGCTAAACTCCTCGAGAGTCTCTAGCCGAGCTATAGTCCGGCAACAGGTTAGCCCCGAAAACAACTCCACCACATTGGACACACAATTGTCACTAACCCACGTTCCCTCAAGATTCGTCTATAATGAAATAGTGGCCGGTAAAAATGGGAAACTCCTCCCATTAGCTCCTGGAAATGCAGTAAATCCACCTATAAAAGGAGTAAAGACAGGTATAAAAATGTTACTTAATTTCTTACCTTAAAAATCCCTTATCCTTTCACTCAGAATTTCTAACTTGATCGTCGAAGACTCTCTCGTCGGAAACCCGTCGGTCCATTGCTTGCTTTTTTGCAGGTGTTCGTAATTGCCAGGGGTTCAAGGTGCATTTTTCTTTGTCATCAATATATATAATAAATTTTACGGAGCGAAACTCGTCCCAACGTGACAAAAAAAAAAGTAAGGACAAGATATATCATAAAAAAAAATCTCAGAATATATGCGGATATTAAACATTATATTATTTGGAATAATAGAATATGCAAAATCGAATGCAGAATATAAAGAACAAAGTAGTTTCGGGAGAACAATCATGAAATCTCGGACTTCATTTTTGACTCGGATTTCGCCACTTACAATTTGTTTCATCAAATTTAATGTAATTGGCTTATTCGCATACGAGTCTACATATGCTATTGAAGTTCGGCACTTAATTTAGTTGTACGCTAGGATTAGACGACGGAACTCCTAAAATACAGAGCGAGATTTTAGGCATTGAAAATGGAAAGAAGAGGGCGTAATTGGCATGTGGCAGGCACCAGAGAACAGTGTACAAATAATAAACAGCACCGCGTGAAAGTGAAAGCAATTGGAAAGTAATTTTCGAAATTGCGCGTAAAAAAGAAAGAACCAAATGCCCTTAAACTTCCACCCCCCACTATAAATTCCATTTCTCCACCTTTTGTCCATCTCACAATTATCTCTTTTTAACTTGCATCATCCTCTTTCCATCATATGTCTCAAAGACCTAACATTCCCTACTCTTCCACCCTAGCCTTCCATCTCCATTCTCATCTTCTGGTCTCCAGTGAGATGATCTCCACCTCCTATTCCTCATCTAATTCCCATTGATTCATCAAAGTTCCATTCTTTTTCTTTTCCCCGGAAAACAAAATCCATTCTTTGCTTCTTCTAAAAATGGGTTTCAAGGGCTTTGTTGAAGGCGGCATAGCTTCAATTGTTGCTGGTTGTTCCACTCATCCTCTTGATCTCCTTAAGGTCCGTATGCAACTCCAAGGTGAATCGCACGCGCCTAATCCCGCGTCTGTTCAAACCATCCGCCCCGCTCTTGCTTTCCATCCTGGCTCCACCATTCACGTGCCTCAACCACCTCCTCCACCTCGTGTCGGCCTTGTCACTGTTGGGGTTCGTCTTGTCCAGCAAGAAGGCGTCGCTGCTCTTTTCTCCGGTGTTTCCGCCACCGTCCTCCGGCAGACTCTCTATTCCACCACCCGAATGGGCCTTTACGATATATTGAAACAAAAATGGACCGATCCTAACACCAAAACCATGCCTTTATCAAGAAAGATCGCTGCCGGACTCGTCGCTGGTGGAATCGGCGCTGCCGTGGGGAATCCGGCGGACGTCGCGATGGTACGCATGCAGGCAGATGGCCGTCTTCCGGCAGCTGAACGGCGGAACTACAAGAGCGTTGTGGACGCCATCACACGCATGGCAAGGCAAGAAGGCATTACTAGCCTCTGGCGCGGCTCATCGCTTACTGTGAACCGCGCTATGCTGGTTACAGCATCGCAATTAGCCTCCTATGATCAATTCAAAGAAATGATCTTGGAAAAAAAGTTGATGAAGGACGGGCTTGGGACCCACGTGACGGCAAGTTTTGCGGCGGGATTCGTGGCGGCGGTGGCGTCGAACCCGGTGGATGTGATAAAGACGAGAGTGATGAATATGAAGGTGAAGGCAGGGGAGGCGCCGCCGTATAGGGGGGCGTTGGATTGCGCGATGAAGACGGTGAAGGCGGAGGGACCGATGGCTCTGTATAAGGGGTTTATACCGACGATTTCAAGGCAAGGTCCGTTCACGATTGTGCTGTTCGTGACCCTTGAACAGGTGAGGAAGCTCCTTAAGGACTTCTGATCCTTTGATTATGATGATGACGAAACCCAATTTTAGCTTTGTTTTTTCTTTATTATTTTTCATTTTGGTGCTTGCACTGTTGTACCCAATTCCTATTACAAAATTTATTCAGTTTTGTTGTTTATTCCCTTTGCCAAATTACCAATCCTTAACGCCTTGAATGGTTTAATTTTATTTATAATTGTAACATTATAATCACTACGAAAAAATAATATAATTTTTATTTAGTAATAAAAAATTATAAAAAATAGAAAAATTAAAAAAAAATAATTTAACTTTTATCTTTTTATTATAAATTATAATATACTTGTTATAATGTTATAACCACGAAATTTTAATAAGTACGAATAAAATTAACTCTTATTTGACGATGCAAGTTATTATTTAAAAAAAAAGATTCATAGTCACAAATTAAAGCGAATTCGAGATTTTTTTGCACTTTTTACTTGCTATTTAAGTCAATAAATTTTTACAACCAATCCAATTTCGTGACAAGTTATTATTATTATTATTATTGTAAGTCACATTTATACCAATAAGGTCATAATAATTCATATTCCATGAAGCTACAGATTTTTTAATTAAAAAGACATAACAATAATGATGATAATGATAATAATATGGAGAAATTAAGAAGGCAAAAGGTAGCACGCAATATCATATTGACATTTTGGGCAATTTAATTCAATTTCTTATGCTTTTAATTTTTTTTTTCATTAAAGCATACGTAAGCTTGAATTGGAATTGAATTAACATATTAATGTTAATCGAAACGCTCGTGTCAAATAAACTCAAGTAATAGATTTTAAAAATATGTTAGCCATCATTGGGGGCTGCCATTTCTTCTTTTATTTTTTTGTTTATTAACACGCCAATTAACGTGCCCCAAAATTTTGGAGTTCAAAACAAATAGCCAATAGGAAAATTCTTCATACCATATCTAATATTAAACTCATTTATGTTATTTTATTTCACTTTAATTTTTTTTAAATTTAAAAAATAAAGTGTTATATAGATTATATATTTTATTAAATAATTTTTATCACTATCTATTTTTAATTAAAATTCAATAAAATTTTTAAAAATATAAAAGAATATTTTGATGAATGCCTATAATTTTTTTATAAAATTAAAATATTTTAATTATTTTTTTAATTTTCGCCAAAAAACTACCCTCTAGAATAAAAAAAAAAGTAACAAATACAATAAATTTAAATAAATAAAAAGAAAAAAAATAAATCACACATTGCAAGGCCAAGGCCTTATGGCCGGCTGGTGTTATGAATGAAAATATATAAAAGCTGAGCCTTGAACATGATTGAGATATTCCTTTCTGTTATCATTGGCTTGATTTCCTTCTTTTCTCTCTCACAAGCTTCTCCCTCCCTCGGATATAACGTCGTCTCACAGGCCATCACCGCTAGTCTTTATACTGAACATGACCATGTTACCCCTTAGAAAACCAAGTCAGACGCCAAAACAATAATTGCAACTTTTCAACAATATAATATAAAATCTTAATCGAGCTTTGCAAATAATTTTCCCTCATTAAACTATAGGTGGCGTAATTATTCACTCTATTGGCAATAAAACGGTATTTTATTTCTTTTTAATTTCACGTACTTAGAAGACCTGACCTTCAACGCCATATAGCCAAATAAAATAAAATAAACTAGTTAAAAAGCACTAACTAAACGTGATTAAATAAACAGGAAATTAATAAAAATCCTGAATCCAGAGATGAAGTAGTAGAAGGAGCATAATCAAAGAAAAAGACCAAAAAAGAGGTTCTGAAAGTTAGGGGCAACACAGTCATTCAGCCTCAATCTCCAGCTTACGGCTGAAATATGAGACTGCGATTTTTTAGTACAATCCATCTAGGCATTTTAATTTATTTGGTCAAAAGGACAATTTTACCGTTTTCATATTTGTCCGAAAATCAACTTTATTTTTCATATTTCGAAAAGAAAATTTGTGTTTCTCATATTTTAAAAATGAAAATTTTTTTATTAACGCGGTCCAACTCGGTTAAATTTGATTAAAATTTTATTAGTAGATTAATAACATGGAAAAAATTGCCACATGGCCGCATTTCATAGGACACCTCTCTGGACTTCACTTTACAGTCCAACAACTCTGCATCTTAAAACAGTGGCCGCCACTATCTCCGTCTCTAGGCTCCTCCTCTCCTGCCCCACGGCCACCGCCGCTGCCACAACCATATCTTTCCTCTTTCCCGTCTCCCTGTTCTCCAAGCTCTCAATTTCCCCAATCCCTCTCAAAACCTAAACCAAAACCCTCAGGTTCAAACGCTTCTCCACAACACCTACAATCTCCTTCTGAATCAGTTCACTCTTTTTCGGACAAGATATCATTAATGGTAACGAATTTCAAAGTTGGCCTTAGAAAATGCTTTCTTCGTTTCGTATCAAAACTATAGTGGTCTGACTTTTGATTATTTCTTTATGTTCTTTTCTAAGCATACCAGCATTTGAAATTCCAGACAATTCATTGAGAAACATGTATACTTAAGTTTTAGTGACATAATATGGTTCAGAAATTCATAGCATAATTCTGTTTCCAGACATCTCGTTGACAAATTTGCTAGGTATTTTTCTATTTGCAATGCTAATTCTTGTTCTTCCTTTTGCAGAAGGACATACAGAAGCTCCTTGATGCATAAATGTTGCTACACTTCAGTTATGATACGGAGATGGCTTTAGGTTTCTCATAACTTTCTTTCCTTTTTTTTGGTCTACAATAACAGACAACTGAAAGAAAAATGTTTTCTGTTTATATATTTTGTGTTATTTCATTTTCTTCTTTTGGAGATGGAAAACTAAGAGCTGTAATTAAATATTTTGACAAGCCAATTTCCTCTTTAATAACAAATGTTAATCTTTCTCACCTTACATATATGCTCTGTAGCAGCTAAGGATCAACTTTGGTTTGAAGCAATCTATTTTCTGCATGATTTCATTTTTTAATTTCAAATGGTTTAAGCCCATGTGTTCACATTGAATATTTTTTTGCAAGTAGGGGTGTTCAAAACCCGACCCTGCCCGAACAATCCGCACCGAACAAGGAATTCGGGTAGGGTTATTAGGGTTGTTAGGGTCGGATAGGATTAGGAATTTTAGGTTTGTTCGGGTCGGATTAAACCCTTATTAACCCGAAAAATAAAATTCTTCCATCCAAAACACTGCGTTTTAATAATCGGGGTAGGTTCGGATCGGGGTTGACCCGATTCGAACCGACCCAAATTTTATTTTAAATAATTTAAAATAAAAAAAATAAATTCGGATTGTTCGGATTATTCGGATAGATGTCCGAGCTATTCGTAGGATAGGGTAGGATTGGGATATATAAAAAATTTCGGGGTTCAAATTGTTCGGGTTGGGTTCGCCCGAACCCGTCCGATGAACACCCCTATCTACAAGTGTACAATCTTGGATAATTATATTTATTTAGATTTGAAGATTTATCTTGGGGAGTGAATACATTGTCATAGTCACATGGCTTACATTAACACAAACCAAAATTAAAATAAAATATCTTCTGTCTTTTAATAAACAAACCAGACAAAATCTAATTAATTATTCTGCTTAAACAGAAATAAATTGACAGAATAAATTCACTTCCAAGTCCTTAAAATAAAGTATCATAAAATTAAACTAAATCAAAGGAAATAATAATAAATCTATAAGATTTTTAGCGACCGAGAGTGAAAGGTATTTAGCGACGGTAATACATCCCGTTGTGAATTCTCACTAAATAACCCATGTGTGATGCCATATGTAAAAAGACATGTTCAATAATTGGTTGCCACATGTCGTTATCTGTCCATATCAGCGATCAACTAATAACAAAATGATCAAATTTAACTGTGTTGGATGGCGTTAGCAAAAATTTATTATTTTCAAGATTTGAGGGGCACAAATCTCATTTTTAAAACATAAAGAGCAAGATTGCACTTTTGGAGAAATATATATGAGAAGCAAAAATGCACTTTGGCCTATTTATTTTTATTTTTGTATTATATAAGTAATGTCGTATTTAGATGACTATTATGGATTTTGCTAGAGATGCAAGATGGTTTGTAATCCAGGAGCAAATTGACAGTGATCTTCTGTTTTTAAATTGCTGGAAATTTACTTAATTACAAACCATTGATAAAATTAGTTGTTTTGTCATTCGAAATTCTCTTGAAGAGCGCATATCAAAGAGAGTAAGCATCAAAATTTTATTAGCGTATTTAAATTTGTTCTCTTTTTTATTCCTAAATTGGTTCATGTAGGAGGATTAATATTTGCTCCTGATTCAATGACTGAGTTGATTTTCTTATTAATTAAGTCACTATTAAAATTTAAGTGTAAAAATAAATTATTGAGCTAAGTTTAAGTGTATTTATATGTATTAAGCCAAGAAGAAATTGCTTCATGTCCTTTTGGATGTATACTTTCCAAGAAAAAAAAAATTGATGCTATTACTTAAAAAAAAAACCCTCAAAATCATTTCCAAATGCTCATGAAATGTTGGTGATCCTTATATTGTAGCAATTATTATTATTATTATTTAAAAAAAAAAAAAGCAAGAAGAAGAAGGTAGACTGGTCATACTCATGCTAAATTGGGCAACTTTGAAGCAACAAAATATGCATGTTTTAGCATCTTTAAACTACTGAAAACAAAAGGCCATACACTGAATGAAGAGCGTGGCTTGAAATGGAGATAGGAATTCGGAGAAAAAAGCATGTAATTGGGTTAATGGTAATGGTCTTCACAATATCGAGTGCAGATTGCAGAGAGCCAGTGCTGCATAGAGTTGGCGGAGGAAAATATACATGGAAACTAGGCGTCAATTTCACTGACTGGGCATCTCATGAACACTTCTACGTGGGAGATTGGCTATGTGAGTTTTTCTTAACTCTATTAATTTTTTAAGAGAAAGATGACTGAATCGATAATTTCGTTTGATGGTAGATTTTGGATTTAACAAGAGCGTGTATAACGTTTTGGAGGTGAACAAGACGAGCTACGAAAGGTGCATTGAAGAAGATTTTATAAAAAATATTACAAGAGGTGGACGAGATGTGTTTAATCTGACACGGGAAAAGGCATACTATTTTATTAGCGGCTTTGGATATTGTTTGAAGGGACTGAAACTTGGCATTTACGTTCAAAATGCTCCCCCTGATCCCGCTTCCAATTCATCGCTTAAGTATCTATTTCTGTGATTGCTGCTTCTGCTATGATGATTTTCGCCCTCCTCTTCTAGTATCGTTATATTAGGATTAGAGATGATGTTGGATTATTTTCAGTTTAAACAAATTTTAGAGCATTAATCTTTTCATTATGTGGTTGTATTTATGGCTATCATTACGATACATCTACGTAATTATGTGCTTAATTATATATGCGCATTGATTGGAGTTTTCCCATACTATTAAAATATAATTACTTTTAAATTACAATAAGATCATTATGTTGGTAAACTCAAAGTAGCATACTAAAATTATAATTTAATAACTAGCTTTTTTTTTAAAAAAGAAAAAATTTAATAAAAAAGTTGATGACTGAGGATTTAATTCATTAAAATACTAATTAATAATATACGATATAATTTAATGCTGGATAGTGAAATTCAAACGTTCGTCAGCTTAACAGTCGCGGATACCGCTAACCATGAGTCTTCTTGACCAGCTGTGGGATGACACCGTCGCCGAGCCATGACCGGAGAACGGCCTCTGCAAGCTCCGGTAGCACTCCACCTTCAATTTCCAGTCAACATCAGGCAAGGGCATGCTAGCGTTCTTGCTAACTTAAGCCCGTGCCGCATGGTAGCGGACCTAATATAGAACTTTATTATTTACAAAATGAAAGCTCATGAAAGGATTCTTATCAAACTTATCATAAAACTTCAAAATTCACCTCAAATCGGATTGCACGGACAAATCTGCGATTGAAATCATTTTAACAGTTAGTTTTTCAGTGATATTGTGATTATCAGATAAAAAATATATATATACCAAAAAATTTAATGCATTAAAATACTACTTATTTCATTTTTTTAATTGTCACTTTTGTTATTTTCATAAAAATTAAGAAATATTAATTAAAATTAAATTTAGTATTAAATTATCAAATATAATTAATTTCAAATAAATTAAATTTTATTGAAAAGAATTAAAGTAAAAAAATTAAATTATATTAAAATTTTAAAAACAACATATAAATAAAATTTAAATTTTATTAAAAAATAATACATAAAAAACAAAAATAGTAATTAATAATATAGAAAAGGATCTAAAATCCAAAAAAAATTTAAAAATAAAACAAATAAAGGTTAAAAATGTAAATTTATTTATTTTTAACTTTATCGAAGAGTTTATACTATATAATTGCAAAATCGATGCAAATAAATCCCTCGTGAAAAGAGCAACGTTGCTTTCATGAGTGTCCAGTGACTCAGCTAATTATTCCATATCGCCCTTTACCTTCCTGGTTTCCCCGGTTGCTTTCTCTGTATATACAGAGAGTCACACTGGAAATCCACACACACGTGTGTTTATTAATATTAATAATTACTCCCTCCATTTCTTTTTATCAATCACTTTTATTATTTTCACTAAAATTAAAAAATAATAAATAAATTTAAATTTAGTATTAAATTGCGTAATTAAGACTAAATTATCAAATCTGATTGGTTCTAATTTTATTGAAAAAGAAAAATAAATTGAAAAAACAAATTAAATTACATTGAAAGTCTAAAAGTGACAGATAAATAGAATTTTGATTTTACTCAAAAATGACAGATAAAAAAAACGGAGAGAGTAATTAATAGTTTTAGAATTACTTGATTAAAAATATATATATAAGAAAATAGTACATAATCATGCCTTTTTTGAATGTAAATTAAATATTTATTAATAATATACAAATTACAACTAAAAAATATAAATAAATTTATAAAATTTAAAAATACATAAGATATACGAAACTAATTAAATTGTAAGAATATATTTTTGAATTTTTTCGACGAAAACAATAGATAATAATAATATATCTCGAACAATTTTATTTTTAAAACTCAGTCTATCTGTTATTTATAGAAAAAATTCATATCAAAATGACGAAAAATTTCATAAAAAAATTAATAACCTTCAAAATATAAAAAAACAAACTTGCATGATAAAAAATTTAAATTATATTCAACATTAGCTAAATGAATCAGATCTATAAAAACACAAATAATATTTGAATAAAAATAAAAATCAAATCTAAAATAAAAAAATTTTAGATTTGAATTTATTAAAATTAAAACACAAAAAAACCTAATACGAATAAAAAAACAACTAATAAAATTAAAATTTTAGATATGAACCGATCTGAAAAATTTAGAAAAATAAAAAAATACATAAAAATAGAAAAACATAGATAAAAATTTAATAAAAGAATAAAATGAAATAAAAGATAAGTTGTCGTCTGTAAATAAATTGACGACAATTCAAAATTAAATAAAAAAAACTTTTGAATTGAGGAAGGAAAGAAGGTTAGGATTTTTTTTGCGGAGGAACATAATCATGCCTTGATCATAAATATTAACAAAAACATTTATGAATTATATATATATATATATACGGTACACGAATATATTTTCACACGATTCAACGGTGTATGCGTGCGGCATCATAATATACATATATATTGTTGCCTCCCTTTTATTTTATATATATATATAATAAAAGGGAGGCAACAATATATATATATATTATGATGGCGCACGCATACACCGTTGAATCGTGTGAAAATATGTTCGTATTACGTCTATAAAGAGAAGAAATGGGAGGAAAAGATAAAGAAGAAGGGCACATCACTCATGAACATGTCCAATACAGTACGCTTAGATTATCTGCACGTGGACCCAAATTTGGTGATAATCTTTTTAATTATATAAACTATCAATTAATAGACCTATAATAACCATATTATACAATAAATTTTTCCCATTCAATTGAAGTTGATAAGAAAATTTTCTAACATTTGCTGAACTGTTTCTGATAATTGATATCTCTCAAGAATTAAAGCCTTAAAATAATATCAAGTTCTAAAATTTTGAAATTTTAATAATTGTGATGCCATAATACATATCAACCAATCTCAATAATTGTGAAAAATCATTAAATTGGTTGTTAAAATTAAATTTAAACCGTTTTATACTGTTACTCAATTTGATTGGATGCGGATGCATATTTTAATTTTTAAAAATTATTTTAATAGATTTATATTTAACTTTAAAGTTTAGTTAAATGGTTGGTTAACAATGAACCAATCCTTACATATAATTTTCCATATATATGGTTCATATGGATTATTTTTACATTTTAATTATTGCGATTTTATATAAAGTAAATTTTATATCTTAATTATCGAAAATTATAGGATGCGTTTACTTACAGAAAATAGTTTTTTGTTTTTTATTTTCTATTTTTTTTAGAAAATTAGAGTATTTATTTTCTATAAAAAATTTTAAAAATATATTTATTTATCAACAAATGAAAAATTGGAGCATTTATTTTCTGTATATATATGTGTGTATACATACATACATATATACATGTATATGCATGTGTATGTATTTATGCATGTGCATGTATATATATGTATATGTATGTGAATATATGCACATATATACACATATATGTATACATACATACATATGTATATGTATTACTTATGTACATGTAGGTGTGTGCGTATGTATGTACATACATATATATACATATCCATATGTATATACATGTATGTACATACATACACATACATATACAAATGTGTATATATATATATATGCGCATACATACATATGTATGTGCATACATATGTATGTAATATGCATATGTATGTGTGTGTGTGTATATATATATATATATATATATATATATATATATATATATATATATACATACATACATACATACATATATATATGTGTGTGTACATACATATATGTACATATCCATATGTATGTATGTATGTATGTATGCATGCATGTACTATATATACATACATGTATATACTTATGTATGTATGCACATACATATATATGTATGTATGTATGTATGTATGTGTGTGTATTAAGATTATTCAAAAAATTTGAAAAGTATATTTTAGTAGTTTTTTAATTTCTTCTTTATTTTGAAAAACTGAAAAATTTATTTTCTGTTTTCTATTTTAAAAAATTGATTAAAATAAACATGATTTCTATTTTTTGTTTTATGTGAAAAATTTTTCTAAAAAATTGGGGTAATTTTCTGTAAGTGAACAGGTCCATAACTTTTCAATATTAATAAAGATTAATTAGTATTGAATTATTATTTTTTTATTGTTTTGTAAAACATTTATATAATTTTTTTATTATATTGATATTAAATTTAAAATTTTAAAATTTATATTTTAATTTTAATATTATAAATCACGTTCTTTTTATAAAATATAAGAAAATGATTAGCATTAGCAGTTAGTGATAACAACTGAAAAAGCAAAACGAAACAAAGGAATATGGGGACATGAGCATTTATGAATTATAAGTACTCAGAAATTTCATGGTTAGCATTAATATTTGTCTGATATTTCTTTCTATTATGGACCCCCTTAGCATATTTGCATGTCAGTTGTTTGGTGCTGTTTCTAGGAATTCCAGAGCTGGACAACCTGTCTCGTTTAAATTTCTAATCAACTACAGTATCCATTGCTTTACCTATACTACCCATGTTCTGTTTTATATTTACCCAAATACATCGTTTAAACTTATAAAGAAACACGAGTCCGAAGATCAAACTTGTGAAGGAGAATAATATGAAGGAATTATGTAACATGAATTTCACATCTAAAATTTTACATTAACTCAGGAAAAACAAAAGAGAGTTTCCCCATGGAGGACATGGTGATTGCTGCAGATGAGAAAGCTTTACAATGTGACAAAAGAATATAGATCAAAATTGACAGAACTTTCATTCTGTGGCCTGTGGCAATCTGTGGCCTTTTCTAGCTGTGATTTGATCATTCCTTGAAAAATTTCTGTTAGCTATCCACATTCTAAGACAAAATAACCTAAAAATAGTAATTGTTGTCTTGGTCGTTTATGGAATCTTTACAAAGCACTGATCGTGCTTCCATTACGGATCTTGGTGGCTCCAAGTCTTTCTCTTGCAACACATTTCCAAGCAATTGCTGCATTTGTGATGCAAATATGTCATCCAAGATCTGCAAATTCAAACCCGGTGATGGGTCAAAGATTAGATAAGATAAAAAATGATAGGATTCCTTCAGGGAATGTTACAAAAATCAATTTATGCAGCAATCTTGGTGATGGAAAGGAATCCACCCAAGCCAATAAGGCCATTGATCAATTATAGCAACATGGAAACCGTGCCAAGAGAAGCAGTTTTGAAAAGCCCGCATCAGCAACGATCCTATCTTATGCAAGAGTTACAATCATTTCAAAGTATGCCAGAAAGAAAAGAAAGTATACTGAATCAAGACAATGCCTATTTCTCTTGATTTTGAAAGAAGTCCATAAAAATGCACTAGAATTCGATTAAAAATTAGCATTATACCCTCAATTTGAGAACAAACTGTACTGAAAGCGAAGATTTGCATAAAGACATCAGGTTTATAATAGAAAGGGGGTCATATCTGTGTTGCATGGTTCAACCATACGTCTAGGGGAAAAAAAGGAAATGTTATAGTGCTTGTATAGGTATCTGGAGAAAAACATTTTTGATTTCTAGTTTAGTTCCCTGCATTTACTTGGACATTTTTTCAAGTCAAAAAAAAAAAAAAGGGTTTCAGGAAGGTAACTGAGCTCACATAGTAGTCCTCAATATTGTATTTTTGATCTATTTGAAATTAAAAGGTTCAAGACCAAAAAGAAAGTTACAAGTCACCTCCTAATTCTGACTTCTGAAACTTTGGCAAAACAGCTGTCACAGCAGTTTGCTAGTTCTAAGGTTAAAATGACTTACAGAAACAGCAATACGTGAGCCTTTGTACCAGGATTTATTCTCATTCCTATTCTGCAGAAACTGCAGTATCTCCTGATAGTATGGTGACCATAAGAAAATAAGAGTAAGTGCAAGTGATTTTTTCAAAAATTTAAAACATTCTTAATATTTGACAGTTTGAAATATGAGATCCATGGGTAATGTACCTGTCCCATGCGGTCCCAGAAACCTCGGCAAATAGCTATAAACACATGAGGTTCAACTACAGAATGCACATGATCTATTGCCTTTATCAGCATATCCTTCAAAGGCTGCATTCTATTTCGTAGATCAGATTCCGCCATAGTTTCCTCAGACTCTTGGATAATGCTCTTAAGTTTTGTTGCATTCAGCATCTTTGTCTATATAAAAGTATGCAAAATAAATAAATGAAAAATAAAATGAAGTAAAATAATTGACTTTGAATGGCCAAGAGATCAAACATGAATTTGATGTGCAAAACAGGAACAGTACATCAACTCAGTGGAGTGCATCTTCAAATACTATGATTTGCTTTGACAATGAAAATAGTCACATACTTTCAACATGAAACAAAGGGGTATGTCACCAGTTCAGCAAATCACAGTGCTTAACTGTCCAAACTACATGCTTTGAAACAAATTACCAATACCAACCATAGACAAATTCAGAAAGGAACAACGCAACATAAGAATAATAATAGTTGCTTGCCAGAATGAAAGTAATCAAAAGAACCAATATACAAAGAGTTGCTGTTGTCTAAAGTTCGGTCCTTCACAAGCCAAAATGTAATTTGGCAGACCTAACACCAAGTTTCCAAGTAAGCATAAGGGTGAAAAATGAGATGTGTATGAAGGACCTGAAAGCATGCTTACCGGTCAAGCTCATTAAATTGCAAAAATTTAAAGACAAGATACCCAGTTTCATTGTTAGAGTTAACCATACTAAAAAGGGCATATCATTCACCAAGGAGATCCTCCAAATTCTAGAATTTGGTTTACCGAAGTCGTCGAATACCAACAACTACATTGCTACTGTGCATATATGAACAGTTCATTAATCTTATTTCCATCAACGTATGTGCTTTCAACAAACTGATCTAAAGAGAAAGAGATACTTACATTCTCTACCAGTTTTTCCACAACTGCTTGGAGGTAACTTCTGAATTTGGATCTGAGCAACACTGTAATTTCACTAAGACATTCTCCTGTGACTGTATCTCCATTAGAGGCGTAAGAGATCCATGATTTCATCTGGTTTTCTATCTTGGGTTGCAGCATATCCAACATCCTTTTCATGGAATTCAGAAGAACCCCCAACTGAAACACAAGTACAAAAGATTTAGATTTTAGAAATAACAAGAATATAACATTTAGAATAACAAGAACATAGCATTTCATACATACAAAATACATGCTCACCTCATCTGGGACTACATATATTTCCACAGTCCTCTTGGCTAGCTTTTGGACATATTTGAGGCCAAAAATCTTTGGGGCAAGACTGTCCTTCAAAGGTGATAAGAAATCAGCATATTGCTTGTCCAAGGCTTCAATAATTGCCTTCTCAACTTCTGCAATAGCCTTTTGACCAATATAGATGTTTATTCTATCAATAGTGACATCTCAAGATTGATAAAAAAAAAAACAGATAAAAGAATTATAAGGACAAGCAACAAAGAACTTACATTCTCCAAGACAATAATATACTCTGGCCAACGAGAAACAATTACTTCATATTCATTCAGAGTGCCCTTTAGTCGGTCATACATCTCATCAACAAAAGGAGTTGTTGAATATTGCGTTTTGACACCAGACCATTTTACCTAAATGTACTCAATTTTTAGTTGACTTGCTTATTGAACAAAGAGAGAAGAAAAACATCACTCATTAAATGAAGTACAACATTTATGAAACAGCATGACTGAACATGATGTGTCCATGGTTTGGATGTTTTATCATGCGCAAAAAGTTGAGCATGCGATTATGAATTTGGAAAGATGTTTAAGCATTCTGAAAGCTTTAGTAAATTCAAAGGTCAGGAAAAGAAAAAGAGAAATGCCATCAATTTCACCAAGAAAAAGAGAAAAAGAAAATGGAAGGGCAATGGTGATTATCAATATGACTATAAAAAGTACCTAAATGCATTGCAACCAGAAAATCCAAAAAACAGTAATGGTAATCAATTTGATATTAAATTTTAGCAAAATATCATGATGCAAAACTTATACCTTGTCTAGTTTGCATAATTCAAGCAAAGCCAGACGTTTGTCTTGGATCCAGAAGGTTATATGTGAATTGAACAACTCTTTTGCATTAACTCCACCTTTCACAGGACTGAGAAAAATAACAAGATCACTGAGCTCGTGGGTAATAAAAACTATAAATTCAATATATTGAGAGTTTTGAGCACGAAAATAAATTACTTGAGATTCCGAGAAGCAAGATCCTTTTGAAAATCTGCTGTTGCAATAACAAGTTCAGTGACAGGAGGTGAGGGGCAAGGGGGAGGACATGCAGTAAGAAATGCACGCAAGCTGTTGGAGAGGTCCAAACTATATATGGCTGCACAGAGATTCGGTAGGTCTATGAAACTGAAGATGAAAAAACATCGATGTTAATATTTGGAGAGTGAAAAGTAGACAAATGAAAAAACCATGAATCAGTTGGCATCTGCAAACAAATTCAAAAGCTTAAGCTTATAAATACAAACTTTTCCTTTTTCCAAATTTAGGGACCAACATAGAGTAACTTGATATGATATCATTTAGCTAAAGCAAACCTTGGGAGCACATGCTGATCATGTATCTGTAAGTCGGTGAAAATCTCATTTCTAATACTTAAAATAAGAGATTTCATCTTTTGGTAAGAAGTTGAAAGTGCCATAGGATCCATCAGCGCCACTTCATTGCTACTTATAAAGTCATGTGTCTCAGACACATGCCTTCTGGACCTCTTCTTTGCAGCAGCCTAAGGGATCATGGGCAGCACATGAACTAAATGATGGGGGAAAAAGGAAGGAAAAAAATAAAAATAAAAAAGAAACAGTTTTTAGTACCTGAAAATGTCTGCACAACTTTAGTTGGACCTCAGAAATTAACACATCATTCAGAAGGGTGTACAGCTTGACAGCAGGTGCCAATGCAGGAGCTGCCAATCTGGTGGCAGGACCAAAAATATCTGTAATACCAGAGGGCACTGATTCATCCAGTGACTTGTAGTTCTCAAAAACTAGAGCAAGAATCTGCTGAGTTTGATCCTCAATCTCTCCAAGGATGCGGTTCTGTTTATGATTCAGAAATGATTGACATTAACCTTATGAGTGCATATTAGAGAAAACTATATTAATTTAGAATGAGAAATTACAAAGAAAATACATGTCATGGAAATTGATGTTTAAACTTGTGCGCTCTGTGTTTCAATAGCAGGCATTTGTTACCAGTGTGTAGGAAACAGAAGAATATTTATAGATAGAAGCAGAATTGCTAAAGCATTAAACATCTGAATGAAAGACAAGAAAGGGGAATCGACTTGTAAAGTAATAAGTAGTCTACAATTGGGAGTCATACATATATGTAGGCAAGATATGTCCAAGCTACCATAACACTGAGATGGTCTTAACTAAAAAGACTTGTGAAAAGGTCACAAGGGATAGGGAAGCGTGTTCTAGGGATTTCATTGCTTGAACCATAGTAGTCTCCTCTTGAACGAAAAGCAACAAAAACTTGAAACAGTCCTTGTTTTATAATTTCTTTCCGGAGTAAAACTTTCCCCATCACTCATAAAAGGTACCCAGTATCGAGACATCACCAAATAGATATGATGACATAGTACTTAATGTAAGAAAAAATAACCCACCTCTTGATGACTTAGTACACTCTTCCTATTGCCTTTCATCATTACAGGCTGTAGCAAATCATGTGCCAAGTCAAGACAGTCTTTGGTGGGTGTTGCTACATCCATTACATAGGAAAGGTATCTGTAAGTCACAAAAGCGGGAAATAATTTAGGAGTCTAAAGCCCAGCCTCACCTGGGAAAATATCCTTAATTGCCACTATAAAACAACACATTCTGCCACATGGTAATACCTTAATCTCGTATATGTGTCCGATACTCCATAATAAGATGCAAATTCAGTCACTAACCATTTCCACGGGCCATGTAGCAATAAATTTCTTTGCTGAAAATGTTGAACTTTCATTGCAACTTCTAAAACAAAGTCATATGCCACAGTTTCTGCCACACAACCGCACTGGAACATCAAGTTAATTATTGATTCAAAACAGTCATCTTTATCTTAAAGATGCATCATGTGACTAAAAATAAGAGCAAACTCATCATAAATTTAAACTCCTGATGATTATTAAGCGAAAAAAATCCCAATGTGTACCTTAGGCTGATTTCTCTCATCTATTGTAGTTGAATAGCTTATATACAACTGCATTCTGCCAATGAGTTCATGCTCTGGTTCATGGTATATGGGCCACCACCGAAGCTTGTCACTCTGCATTGAAATTCTATTTAAAACTTACATTCACCCTCTGCCTTCCTAACCCTTAAAATTGATAAAATAGTTCTCTTACCGGGTCATCAGCAATAATAGCTACTTGGGCTAGGACACGACCAATATACTTTCCCTTGGAATCTTGAATTTCAATGATCAAATCATCATTATGATTATCAGGAAAGCTGTGTTGATATTACGGAATGTCATGGACAAATAAACAAGAAAAAGAATAAGAATAACAAAGTAAGATCTAAAAATGAAAATGCCACATACAACATGTGTGTTTCAGCAGATCCTGGTTGCATTCGGATTGCATCCTCTTCAGAAGAATTTTTCAGCCTCATCAAGCAAGTATATGTTTCTGATAACACCAAACCATCAATTAAAAGGAAAGGAAATGGGTCAAATGCTGTTCAGAAAGAATCAAGATGACAAAAAGCCAGGCGAACCACTTATTACATCCTACAGTTTCAATTGAGATTAAGCAATTAAAAGCTATAGATACATGCAGTTGAATAAACAGGCCTTAGTAATAGAAAGTGTAATGGTCAAAATATCTCAAGTTCATTTTTAGTTGTAATCCTTCATTGTTTCTGGTTAAATGTTCACAAATGGTCATCCTCCTCTCACTCTGCCAACCAGGCAAAGTAGGATAAACTACCTAGATATCAAATTGCTCATCTAAAAACGTCTGTTTCTCTTTCTCACACTCCTCTCAACCCTTGTTATCTGAATTATTCTGCTGTGCATATTCCAAGATTTCAAGCTTGACTTATTATTTAGGGCCATTGAACGGGTGGCTTATCAGATTTCAGAAGAAATGGCGCAATTTGCATAGCTACTAGTGCTTCAAGACTTAACAACAGTGAATATTTTGAGAAGAGGAAAGTTTATTTCATTCTCAGTGCATGTTTACAAGGTTGAGAAGGCAATGCATTTATACAGTAAAATTAGGCCTAACTAGGAAACTCACAGAGACTTACAGTTAATATCCTAGTCTGAATACAATCAACATAATAACTACATGAATACAAAATAATAGCCTAAGAATCTGCTGGTCAACGATTAGAAATATAGATTTACATACCTTGCACCGCATCACATGATGAGGTACTGTTGTGCAAAGCGGTCGCCTCATTTCTTAAAAGCCTGGAGACCTGTTTGATATACCGAGTACATGCATGCATGTATGCTAAGCTTTGTTGTGAAAAAGAACCATTTGGAGGAATCTGAGGAGTCAAACGAACTTTCCGTACAGCTTCCCATCCAGAATGTAATGTCGAATTTAAAGCCGAAAAATGTTGACGAAGTGATTCAAGTTTTATCATAGATCGGTTTAGAGATGAAAAACTGCAGCCAGCAGGTGGGTCTAAACCCATTTTCACTTTACGAACTGCATAGTAAGCAAAAGTTCAAAGAGAAATAAGATCCTTTAAATGGAAACTGCACACCAAAATAGTAAATATGCTAATCGGGGGAAAAAAAAAAAAGTACCTTGCACTTTCATTTTTCCAAAAGTTTTCTTAAGTTTTGGAGCTGGTGCCTCACTTACCAACTCCAAAGATCGGTTTGCCAATAGTTCTTCTTCTGGCTGTAACAATACTTTCTGTAACCTAAGATAATTAAGAGAAATGAAAAGACAGTGAGAAAACAGGGAAATGTGCAGAAAATGCCAAGTAAAACAGTTTCCAGAGCTCTATATTTAGTGTAACAAAATACCTGCAACATTGTAATCCTATTAGATCGCCATCATTATGCAAAGCAGATCTTGATGAAGATAAACAAAATTTGAATTCAAAATCATTAAATGATGTGGCTTCAGTATGCCTACTCATGATTTCTATGCTTTTGATAATAAGAGCAAGGGCTTATAAGTGAAGAAGTTTATATTGTGCCAAAAATACTGCAATAGATTTAAACCTCGTATAACTATCTTGTATCCCCATTTCAAACCCAAGTTTAAATTTCTAGAGAAATATTTTGCAAAACTGCATTAGTCAACTTTGATCATGTAAGAAAATACAACAGTAGAAAAGACTGCATTGGCCAACCATGAAATGTGAGCGAATTAAGCATCGACCACAAAAAAGACAAAATGATCATAGAGCAAAATAAAACAAGAAAAAAATAATTAAAATAAAAAAGAAAGGAACTTACCCAAAAGAATTGCGCAATAATGCACATTCATCATTCAAGAAGTAAGGAGCTTCTTCTGTGCAGCCTTTGGCCCACGAATGAAGACATAGTCGAACACAAGCATCGTAGGAAATCACAGCACACCAAGGACCTTGTGCACTGAATCCAATGATACAACAATTGAGAGAAATAAACCAAAACCACGAACAAACCCAACAAAGCTCTATTCAAGAGATTATATATTTATCCCGAGTATTGATATTAATCAAAATAAACATACGACTATCATCAAATGAGCTACCAAACATACCTTGCATGAAATGTGGGGAGGCGAGGAGGTAAAGAGCCTGTATGTATATTAACTTCCTTGCCAGCATTCCTGTAGTGCAAAACACTAAGTTCGTGTCCAAACTGAAGATAAGGAACTAAAACTTCGAGACCAACCTTCCAATTGGGTCAGGCATCCCATTTTCTTCCAGTTTGGTGTTACTAGAATGGACATGTTTAGATGATTTCATTTCATCTGTGGGTGCATAAGTATTCAAATTTACAGAACGAGGCACAGTACTAGCTTGAAAAGTTGAAAATTTACGAATTTCTGCAACGGAACTGATAGGAGGTGCAGTCGGCGTGCCCCTTGTTGGGTCATTGAAATCCTGAAAAGAATTTATCCAGCTTAGAGCAGCACTGGAGCAAAGTACACTTAAACCACATAGGGTAATTGTTCAAGCAAAAATAACAGTAGCCTAATAATATCCCATTCCTTTGTCTAGAAGAATCTGCCCTCACTACTTGTTATGAGATCCTATTTCATAACCCACCTAAAAGTCTATATGAGAAAATCACAAACTATATCCCAATTATAATCAATGTACTTTTTTAGACATAACCAAAATTGGTAGGTACTTCAATTTTTAGAGTTGCAGGCAAGGAAAATCTACAAAAAAACTCAGTAAAACACATGTAAATTCTACTTAAACATGAAAACTTAATTAAAAAGGAAAGAAATCAAGAAGAACTTATGCACATAATGGCAATATTTGCAGCAGACAATTAAAAAATAACTCCTGCAGATATTCCTTCTATGATGTTGTAAGCTGATATAGCATATCATGAATTTGCATAGGTTACCATGATGCATGCTGTGAGTTTAGGTCATAAATAAAGTACATATTAATTTTTCCATTCTCCATATTCCAAGATGCAGACAAATGATTGCAACTTTAAGAACTAGCATTTTTTTTTCTTCAATCAATAACCCAAAGCTGATATGAAGTACAGTAAAGCTAACAAATGCATCTACAAAGTTGAAAATAAAGTTAACCAACTTCTTTGGGTAGTACCAGTATCGGCCATCATAAAGGTTTCTAAGCTTGCAAATTTCAGATCTGTAACAGAATTTCCGAGTCTAAAAATCCCATTATTTCTGCCTTGTATAAAAACAATGACAAACAGTCTCATTTTAAAAATTAAGATGCTCCTAAAATCCTGCCAAAATCCTGCAAGTTCAAGCAAGCCTTCTCCTGAATGAAAAGGTGAAAAACACAATAATTTCCTGCTCGATTATGCCAGCATTTATTCAATCCAGAGAAAATGTTACTGGTTCCATTTATATGGTAGGCAATGAAGCACGGAATCATGCATAAGCTTTGGATGTCACATTACAAAAAAGAAAGACAGCAGTCTCATAAGTTCTTACAGTGCTTGAGAAAGCTTCAACAAAACAGAAAATAAGTTTTCCACTAATTCTCATGTGTAAAACTGCACATGATATTATTTATGTCATTTTGACATCCACTGTTATAAAATTTAGCAGTCATAGCAAACAAACCATAATGCTCTGCACATCAAAAAGAGGAGCAATTTGGGAAGAAAATCTGTTTAGCCGTTATTTCAATTTTAGCCTGTGAAGAAACACTGTAAAAAAGACCATTTGAGGCATATGAAACTCTAGAAGGTGCACTGTCTTTAGTGCTTGTCTGTTGCATAAAGGAAACTTTAGAGGCAGAGTCTGAAAGTTAATTTTCCATATAATTCACCTCCTTTTTCATTGGAGTATGCCTAGGAGCTGCAACATTTGGAATCTTATCATCTTGGGGAGATGAATCTAGTGAGTATTGTTCCCCATAGATGTCATCCTCGGACTTGGATGATATTTCCATATCTGATTCAGACCTACCATCCTTCCTACTCACACGTATAGCTCGCGACACGGGAATTGTATCAAATGCCATGTGCCCACTACGAAACTTAGCTGTAGAAGGCAATTCAAAACCCCATCCACCTTTTCTCATATGTCCTAAAGGGTCAGAACTTGGTTTCTGAGTCAAAATTGAATTGGAAACGTTTATTCTCTTGGTAGCACATTCCTGATACAATTTCTGAATTTAGATCAAACCTACAGAGCAAGTAATGCTATACACACACACACACACTCTCTCTCTCTAAAATTGTCAACCAGTCAGAAGCCCCAAAATGAAGGATTCTGATGTTGGCTTACCTCTCCAACCCAACTAGTCACGAACATGATTCTTTCTTCTTGACCTGAACCAAAAATTTACAGAGAAAGAAAAATCAATGCAAAGAGTAAATCTTTTACAAGTAAGCAAAAGAAACACTCCTTTTGTTTTTGGTCGTTTTCGGGTAAATCTTACTTTCCCTTATATTTTCTTTCACTCTTGTAGCAACCACTGTACACAAAGTTAAAACCTTCAAGAAAAACAAGCCGAAACTTAGCCTGAACAACAATGTCCAACCAACACTCAAATCAAAACTTTCAGAGTCAAAACTAATACGCTCCCTTCTTTTAATTGATCATCATCAAACAATTTAAAGATAACCACAAAATGGCACAAAAATCTAACTCCCATCAACAACACCAGAGTATCGAAATCAGTACATGCCAACATTGAAGACAACTGACAATCTGGTTTTTTTTTTCCTCCTTTTTTGGTATGAGAAATCAGAAACCAACAAAAATTCAATTGCCAGATAATAAACACAGAGTCTGAATCAAAATGGAGTGAGCCAATAGGCAATTGAGAAAGAATAAAACTAAAATCTGGAATTAATCAAACAAATTACTTACCTATATTTTACCCACAATAGAATGTACATAAAAATGGAAACTTTATTAATGTGGACTTACAAAGGGAGCGGTGAAGTACTTACAATGGAAGAAAAAAAGAGAGGAGGAAAAATGAGGCTCCAAAATTAATGGGTTTTTGGTGCCTCTGATTGAAGTCTTTTTCTTGCTTCTCTTTTCCACTGTTTCATATTCCTTGTGCTTTATTAATATTTTAAAAGAATAGAAAATACTTTTCGAAAACAGAAATATTATTTATAATGATTAAAAAAATAAACAGTTTTGAAAAAACAAAAAAAGCAATGGGGAAAGTGTGATAATTAGAAAATTTTAAGTGACAATTATGATTAAATCAGGGAATAATTATCAATCAGAAACGTAGACAGTGGGAGTTAGAACCTTAGAGGAACTAACGGAGCCGTGAGATTAACGTGTGAAGCTGCCGTGGCAACTGAAAACGCGCTCTTTATAACGGTCGAATGTCGCCTTCGTCTTCCTGTTTTTTTAAGGTTATGAATTGTGTTAGGTTAGGCATGCAATGTGCGCTTTTCATAAGACAACATGTTACCTTGTCTTTCTGCGTGAATATTTAAATAAAAAATTACTAATACTAATACTAATAATTAGATATTTTTAATTAAGTGATATTAATATAGAAACTTTTATTGTGTTTACTTAACATATTTATTATCGTCATTTATGTAGAATATATAATTTTAGTAACAAATTCAGTGAATGTCCGTAATTATTACGTCAGCATTTTGTATTTATGGAAAATTCATAAAAAATATTTTATTTTTTATTTCATATGACAATAGTATATAATTTATTCCCATCTATAAATAAGTAGAGGGATTTTTTTTTCTATTTAGGGAATTAAAATATATGCTCTATCATTTTACTTAATCAACCCTGTGAGAATCTTTGTTTTTGAAGGGAATTGGAATTGAAAGATTAGAGTGAGGTTAATGTAATTAGGCAGGATTAATGGCAATTAAGGAGGAAAACATGGGACCCACAGTGATTAATTTTAATTCAAACTTTGAGGGAGTGTGCTGTTATCCATAATTAGAAAGTTGGGACAAGGATCTTTTTGACAAATACTTAGCAATTAAGAAAGGGATGGGCAGAAGGCTTTGTTTGTTTTCACGGCTCTCCGTTTGGTAATTTCTTAGAATCGTTAATCACTTATCAGTATATATCCAATTTTCACAACTCGCCATCCAAACAAACCCTCAATCGAGGACAACCACGTCCCAGGAACATGCTAATAAAGTAATTTCATTCCACTATCGTACAAAGGTTTGCACCGACCTCCTGGAAAACTATGCTGAATCGTCCAAGAACTATATATACATACCAATAATACTTCTTTGTTTTTTCCAAAATTTTTACAATTTTTTAATATAAATTTAAAAAGAAAAAACAATTGAGGGCCAATTATCATTTTTTTACAATTTTTTAATAAAAGATAATCAATAATATCTAATTGCAACTTTAAATATCACCAAAAGGAATCGAATTCGAAATTTTCGGATGAAACCAACTCTTTCATCTTTTAATACAAGTGGATTCGCTTCTTAATATTAGAATATCCTTATATGCTAATAAAAAATAAAAATTGATTGCAAATAATAATTTAAATTTTGAGCTAAACTAAATAAAAACCTCTAGTAAAAAAAGAGCTAAATTTAATGGCTAAACATTTGAAACAAATGCAGTTTTTAGTGCACAATGTTAAATTTGTATATCTTGTTATAAATAATAATAGAATAAATAAAATTAGTAAATCTGATGATGTTTGCAAAAGGCGGGAAATCCAAAAAAAAAAAAAGTCTGGAAAGAGCGAGTAATGGAATGCTAGGACACCGCCCGAATGGTGGAAAGTTGAAGTTGAAAAAGCGATGAGGTGAGCTTTCCACCGGACATTGAGGCCGCACCATGTGCCTTTCCCGCTTCATATGGTAAATTCCCTCTCTTTTTTCCCATCAACCCTAAACTACAATGAATTATACAGGAACATAAATATAAAAAAAAAATCTAAAATTGTAATTACTGAACAGACAATTCATCAAAATGCTAAAAGCATAGTCTAATTGTAACAATAAGAGAACGTACGCCTAATACTTACTTTTCCATATGATTTTCTTTTTTTTTTTCTAAAATGGCCACTCCATCAAGGTATGTGCAAAAGTAATCTCTTTTCCTTTTAGTTACTCCATTAATTGCATGACATGTATTCATTTCGTAAATTATGAAATCATATATTTTAATTCCCTTGCATACGTGTCATATAAAAAAATGGAAAAGATAAAAAGGAAAATAATAAGTAGAAAAAATTTGTCACTTCCGCCGATAAAAAAATAAAGAAATTCTGATATGTGAAAACTCACATTTTAAAGGGTTAATTGAATGGGAAGTGTTGGAAAAAAGTTCGTATCGTGCAAAAACTCAATCCCCAACTCAATATGGAAAAGATGCAAAACATATAAATGATGGCAGCAGACTTGCTATCCTACACTTGAAAATATATTCAATTCAACCATGAAAAACATGTATTACAAAGTCTTCTATTTATTGACACAATATATGGAGAAACCTAGATATTCACAAGAAAGTATATCTAACTCTCGTTTGATCATTGGTACAGCAGAACAAAATTATATGCCACCAACACAAGGTAAAAGAAAAAAAAAAAAATCAAAGTGCCAAATTCCAGCATGTCAATCATTTGTTGATCCACCAAGAACCTGTTGCTTAAGCTCTTCAACTTTACCACCCAACTCATCCCTATTTTTCTGCATTAACGCGTATGACCCATCACTGATTAGTATTGTTTCTAGCAATACATTTTGTCAATTGTAATTAGAATATCAATGACTCACCTTAAATAGCAAATAACGGGTAGTGAACCAGAATGTATAGCCAAGACCCACAATTTCCATCAACTTTGGAAACTGAAATAAATAAGGAAAACAATGACCAAGTTCAAAGAGAAGAAAACAGAAACCCACTTTCAATTCTAATAAAATCCAAGGTAAACATTTATAGTGTATGAGAATATTTACCAATGGAATAGAATCAATTGCGCGAACAACAGCTGATGCTAACCATAGAGCAACCACGGCACCAGCACCAAACAACAGAATTGAATATGTATCATCAGAGTCGAGCTGCATATGTTCATCGCAAATCATCAAGATAAGTAATAATAATAATAATAATAATAATAATAATAATAATAATAATAATAATAATAATAATAATAATCTTAGAACTCTGACGTGTGAATAACTACAGATTTCTGCATCAAATTTTCCAAAGTAACATTTGATAACTTGTTCATGCCAATGCAGTTACCCCATCCATCACAATTGGACAAATAACCTTATTATCATTAAGGAAAGAATCAATACAATTTCAAAAAGGGGCATGTTTCAGTGAAACAGTGTGCAGTGCAAGCACTCGTGTGCACCATAGGATCGTGTGAGATCAGGGGCGCACACGTGCAAACTTAAGTAATACTTGTTCAAAAAAGCTCCTAAATTATTTATATTTTATATCGGTTATTAACCATTACACATTAGAGCACAGTGTGGAAGAGTAGTTATTTTGGCATTCCCAAATGAGATAATTTCAAAAACCATTCAACTAGAAAAAGGGCAATATAGTTGTGTGCTACTAGGGGTGCTCACGGGGCAAGGCGGGGCCGGAAATTGTATCCCAACTCACTGCCCCGCCGGTGTCGGGGATTCCCTGTCCTCGTGCCGGACTCTAAAACGGGGAGAAAACCCCCCCGTCCCCCGCCCCACATGGATTCCCCATCCCCAACCCTAATTATATAACAAGAATTTTTTTCCCACCGTTCCCGTCCCTGCGGAGGGAAAATTCGGAGATTCCCCGCTGGGGCCTAGAAATTCTCACCCCGTGATCATCCCTACTCGCTACATAGCATGAGTGAGATGACAAATTAGACTGAATGCATAAACTAATGAAAAAGGCAGCTAAATAGAGCTGAAAAATGAGATTTGTTTCTAAAAAAGCAATTATGTGTTGCTCAGGTAACCGCTCAGGATGAAGATTCATAAAGTAATTACACATTAACGTTCGCAACATTCTGGTACTCATCATAGCAACCAATTTGCATTATAGCTCATTGGGTAAAAAAGGGGGATAAATGTGAACAATGATAAGAAGAACAAATAAAGAGAAACAAAATAAAACATAAAATTCAAATTAAAAGCAATCGCAAAACCAATTGGTGCTCAGGTAACCGCTCAGGATTAAATTTCATCAAGCAACTGCTTTCATGAGTTTCTACTACTCATCATAGCAACCAATTTCCGCTAAATGGAAACATATCCAAAACATGCTTATCAAAATGTCAACAGCCCAGTCAAAAATAATAATAAGAAAATAAAAAAGAAAGAAAATAAGTTTTTTCCCCCAAAATACAAGGAAACATATGAGAAAAAATTCGACAGGACTCAGAATATTGTTGCATCAACAAGGCCAACGAGCCATTCTGTCGAGCAAACCTTATAATTGGTCATCCTCATTGTCCTTTATTATTATGAATTATGATGTCAGAGAGTGCATTTAAGTTTATGCACATGAAATACAGAGCACGTAAAATCATTAGAGATAAATATTAGCTGTGATGACTGTAATATGCTGCCAAGTAAGAGGAATAGATGACAGGTGATTCTTTTGTGCAAAAAGGAAAATCAATAAACAGTATGGGGATCATTCCAGGATTGACCATCCTCTAGTATATGATGAAGATTGATCAATGAAAAGATGAATGCTTACAGGAAAAAGAAAACATAAAAAGGGACTCCATAAATCAACGGAAAATAGAAGTTTCGAGAAACTAATATCCAAAAGATCAATAAACCATGTATATGAGCTTAATAAAAAGAATGTTGCTCAGGTAACCGCTCAGGATCGACAAAAGTCGATGGATCATTCAGCATAAGCTTTCTACTTATTTATATAATCATCATAGCAACAAACCTTCCATTCCCACCAGTTTTCAACTTTTATAAACAAATAAGAGTACAGAAAAAAAAAATAGACGAAATAGGTGATTATATAATGAGCAGGAAAGAAATCAAACCTTAATGTTGAGATTATCCAAAAACTCAATTACTTGCTCATTAGCAGGAGAGTCTTCAACGGCAGCTTCAGTTGCCGGCCTTTCATCGGACACTTTCTGTTCAACCGGAGAATTAACTTCCACTTCCACAGCCACCGCACCGCCACGTTCTTCAGTGGCATACCGACTAGCTCCGCTTGAACTCTCCTCAGACATTATAGCCCTTGGAACCGAGTTACTCCGATATACAAAGCCTGCCGAAAAAAAAAAATCAGACGCAAGATTTCAAACACTTTTGTATAAGCAACTAGTCATTTCTTCTCTACTTACTTCGTAAAACACGAATAGTTCATCGGTTTTCAGTATTTTAACAGAATCAATTCAAGAAATTAACAACGAGTGAATAAAAGAACTAAAACAGCAACAGAGAACACAAGAAACATTTCAAGGCAGCGTCAAAAGAAAATGATAAAGTAAACCTAGGGTTACATTTCGTACGGGATGGGAGGCCGGAGCGGAGGATTTGTGCATGCTTGAGAGTGAAGAAGGTTTTGGAGCGGAGAATAATAGGGTTAGAGGTGGAAATTTTGGGGTTATTACAGAGGGATTGAGTTATACACAGCTCCATCGTTGGGGAGAGGCAATGAGTGAAAGTGAGCACTTTCAGATAAATAGGGAGCTTAAATGCCAGCCAGATACGAAATGGATTGTGTTGTGAAGTGGCTAGGGTTTCTTCGTTTCTCCTGTGGCAAAATGCCAAAAGCAGTTTCTTTGGGTGCTAAACTTCAATGTTTTTCTTGTACTATCCCCAAATTGTTACCCTCTTTCACCTGGATACCTAAAGTTTTACCTTTTTTTTTTCCGGATGTGTAAATTTTTTATTTAAATTTATCAAAAACTGCAAGATTATATTATTATACTTAAAGTTTAACTGGCATAATTTGTAAAAATGTACAACGTTACAACTAAAATTTCAATTATGGTAATATTATTTTTAAAATAAATTTGTAAAAAAATGTAATATTGTATCCAAAATTTCAATGGATGTAATATTATTCTCAAAATAAATAAAATATATATTTTTGCCCCCCGCTAAATGGTTGTATTATCCGATATTAATTAAAAAGTGACGCATGTCGCCATATTAAAATTATTAAAAGAATAATTGTATCTCTTAATAATTGGAATGTTGTTCAAAAATTATTTTGTTATTAGGTTCGGTTTTAAGATTTAAGAAAGATGTGAAATAGGAGTTAATTAAAGTTTTTACCTTTTTTACATGTTACATGAGAGTTTTTGAATCCTATATAATAATATGTATCTATTGTGTACTCAATACAATGCCATCCGCATAATTCAAAAATGAAAAATAGTCAAACTTAAATATTTGCTTGAAAATAGGTTAATTTGATTTGATTTTGTAACTTAAGAGACAAAATTACTCTTTTAAACATAAGTTGAGGAGATAAATTTATTATTATTTTTAATTATTATTACCTTAAAGGCATCAGAATACAACAACTTCTCAAGGTTGGAAGGAGGATTGCACCTACATTCTTCTAGACAACAATAGCAAAAAGTTGCTTTTGCTAACCAAACATTTAAAAAAATCAACATAAAAAGAATTATTTAATTTGCTTAGAGCAATTCAGTGCAGAGTGCACAAAGGAGGCAATGACATTTCAAATGCCTCGCGAGTTAGCCGACTATTTGCCACTCTATTGAACTATCGACAATTGAATGTGAAAAATTTTAAGAATCAAAGCAAACTTTTAGGAAGGATTGAACCAAATTAACTCCATTAATTCAATTGGTTTGGTTGGATTTTGTTGGTTTATATAATTTATATGTACTAATTTTATAAATATAAATATAAAAAATATATATATATATAATGTATAAATTTAAAAACACGCCATTTTTTAAAGTTCAATTGGTGCAGTTTGATCAATTTTAAAATTATGAGAAACGAATCAATTAAAATAAAATTTATAGTGAAAACCAAATTGTTAAACCAAAAATTAAAAAATCAAACTGATCCAACTTTATTCTAAGTAAGAAGAACTTTCAAGAGATTGAACCCTAGTCCTGATATAAAAACAAGAGTGATTTAAAGATTAGTATTCTAAAACTTAAGTTACTTAAGTACTCTCTCCGTTTTTTTTATCAGTCACTTTTATTATTTTTATTAGGATTAATAAATAATATATAGATTTAAATTTAGTATTAAATTATATGATTAAACTAAATTATCAAATCTGATTGGTTCTAACTTTATTAAAAAAGAAAAATAAATTGAAAAAATAAATCAAATTACGTTGAAAGTCTAAAAATGACAGATAAATAGAATTTAAATTTTACTCAAAAGTGACAGATAAAAAAAAATGGATGGAATATAATGCACTCTCACAGTGAAAATAGAGATAATAAAATACCATTAAAGACCTTAGATGCCTTCTATTTAAAGACATAGGGCGTACTTGACCATACGTATTGACCATGGATCTGTTGTTTGTGGGAATTTTGATGGATATTGAAGCAAATCTAACGAGGTATTTGATTCCTACTGTACAATTAAATTAAAAATGATTGGTTATCCATAAATTAAATACCGTAAGTTAATATTACATGTTTAATCGGGCAGCAGATAGCACCCATAACTGCCCTAATCAAAATCTTGAAATTAGACTCGAGAAAGACGTCATAATCTCCACCACTTATCCAGAATTTCTCAAGTAATAGAAATGGTGAGAGATGACTTGTGATCTGCATTGCATTTGAGTTGCTTGTAACAGCTAAGAACCAAAAAAATTCAGATATAATTAACTAACTTCAACAATTACGTCTTGAACTTTGATTCAGTCAGTGCTCATCAAACCGGTTCCTTTACAGACACCCTACACCGAACGAAAGCTTTACAATAGTGGTTGGAAGAAAAGAGTTGCGGGAGAATAATAAATTTCCAACCCTTGACTAGCTGTGTATTTGGAATACTGGACATACATTCTTCCTAGTAACGCAGGAATTGAGACGGGGACGTTGGGTAAACCAAAAAGAAAGAAAACAAAACCCTAGAAGTGCATCACCAGCCTATCAGAGATCAATCTCACTGGGCACCGATTTAATAAATCAACTAGGAATTGAAATTCATTTCTAAAGTCATTTCCATCCATAAGTTGTAGGTACATGAGAACTTTGGAAGTCGTCAAGGATTCCACAACAAAAGCAAATTTTACACAACTATAGATTACACTTCATGACATTCTAGCCCACCTCCATGGAAGAGCCAAAACAATTCCATCCAACTAAGCCTCATCTATCTGCTCCTGCATACACCCAAGTATTACTTGCTGCTTGAGTTATTTCCAAATTAAAATAATAATAATAATAATAATAATAATAATAATAATAATAATAATAATAATAATAATAATAATAATAATCTGAAGAACAGAATTTGATTAAAAATCTGAAGTGATCTCCTTTCTCAAAATATAATAGGCATGTAGACAAAAATAAGGACGTACACCAGAATTGTGGTATCTTTTTCCACTGTGTATACTTTTGTCCTTTTTATTTTTTGGAACTGGTAATAGTTTATTCACTACGTCATCAAGGTAACTTCGGACAAAGATGAGATAATTTCATTTTTTTCCTATTTGTTTATTTTAATATTTCTTTGTTTTCACACTAAATCCCTGACTTGGTTTTTGCATCACAATGCTATAAAAAACTGTTATTACCAATTGAACCCCAAATTATTTAGTTGCACTGACCTGCATATCCGAAGTCCAGAGAGTGAGATTATCCCTCAAAAGTTGCATGATTAGAGTACTGTCCTTGTAGGACTCCTCACCCAATGTGTCCAACTCCGCAATGGCTTCCTCAAAGGCCTGAAATTGAAGTAATCAATATAAAACATGTCACAAATATCAGACTGATTAACACCTAAAACTGCACAAGCTAATGCAATAAGTTTAAGTAGAATCTATAGTTACATGCACATGCACTCTTGAAGCGAACAAATTTTCTTAGGGTCATGCACAGCTGTCCCCAGTAATGGTAACTGAATGCTAGCAGCTACCAGTATGAAATAAGGAACCGAAAACAGGACAAATATGCACTTTTTAACTCATAGCTGATAAGCCCCACGTCATATACCAGAATTTCAAACCATGTCAAATATATGCTTTTACATATGGAGACTCCACTATTAACTCATCACTTAAACCCTACCAGATATTCAAGTATAGCATGAAAGTCCTCAGATTTTCAAGGGATTTGGACTGTTTCTGTTGATGACATACGTTATCCTAGAGAACCATCTATTATCTCAGCATACCCAATTTATTTGCTAAACTTCATCTCTTTAAGACAAAACTACCGTGTCATTAACCATCAAAGCAATAAAGTCTGTTCTTCTCCAATAACTAAATACCTCTGTTTCACTCCAAAGGTAAAAGAATCTGTTCTTTTCCAGAAGTTAAATACCTTTGTTAACTCAAATAAAGAAATAAAACCCTCTTCCAAGGTTCTAACTCTTCATTCTGGAAACAAATAAAAACTAGAAGAGTATGAGTGCATTGGTGTATTACATATTTTTGTTATATTTACTTACATTGCATAGGAAAGCAAGGTGATTCTCTCATGAAAAATAAAATTTAATTATAGTTAAAAAAAATTGTGCAGCTAAAGAGATCTGCTTTAACATGAAATAATAAGCAACCAAATTCAAATAGTGATAGGGAGAGAACAAACCTGTTTAGCCATGCTGCAAGCTTTCTCTGATGAATTGAGAATCTCATAGTAAAACACTGAGAAGTTGAGTGCCAACCCCAACCTTATAGGGTGAGTTGGTGCAAGATCAGCAAGAGCAATATCCTTTAACCCAGAAAAACACAAAAGTAAATAGATAAGCTATTAATCAAAGTGCATCGATTTTATTACTGAAGCACCAATTGCAAAACACAGACAGGAATACTTGGACCACATGCACCAGTCACCCCCCTAAAAATGCTCAATCGGCTTTGACAATCCACAAATGCTACCAATTCATCTAATTTAAGATCCTAGCACGGGGAAACCTAACACACAACTATGTTTACAACATTCCAATCTTATTAAGGACCCAACTCCTTAAAAAAGATCTTAAAACAGTACTGACATATTCATTCCTTTACTTCCAGTAAGGCTCAGTGCGTATGATTTTATACAAGACCGTTATTCCACACTTACTAAAACTTTTTAATCAGTCTGAAAAAATGATCTACCAATTTGAAATTTCAAATTAAAAAAATCCTTAAACTAAATCTACAAAATAAACTCCAAAGGAAAAAAACCTGAGCAGTTTTGTAAGCAAGCATAGTATCCTCAGCAGCAGCTTTCCTCTCGTCTCCGATTTTAAACTCCGCCAAGTACCTATGATAATCTCCTTTCATCTTCAAGTAAAACACCTTAGACTCACTAGTCCCTGCCGATGGAATCAAATTGGAGTCCAAAATCCTCAAAATCCCAGCGCAAACAGCGGATAACTCGTTCTCAACCTTCGATCTATACTCCTTCACAAGCACAACGTGCTCCTCGTTCTTGCGGCCCTCCTCCTTTTGCTCGATCGAGGAAACAATCCTCCAAGCCGCGCGAAGCGAGCCGATTACGTTCTTGTAAGCCACGGAGAGAAGATTCCTCTCTTCTACGGTGAGCTCAGAGTCAGGAGTTGAGGAGGTAACAAGCTTCTCCATGAACTGCACCATCTCCTCGTAGCGCTCAGCTTGCTCGGCGAGTTTCGCCATGTAAACGCACTGGTCTCTAGTTAGGGTTTCGGGAATCACAGTCGCCATTGAGGAATCAGAGAGAGCTCGTTGGACTTCACACTTTTTTGAATTTGTGAGGTGATTTTTGAATTTTGTTGTATGAACGGAGCAGAAGAGATTTGGTTGGCTTGAACGGGGGAGCGGGGAATTAGAAATGGTACTCGCGAGTATGTCAAAATAATGAAGTACTCGCTTTGAGAGGACAGGAAGATGGTTGGTTCTGAGGGTCTTATTAGAAACGGTGCCGTTATTGTACACGAAATAGAGTAAAGGTAGAGTGACGGAAACCAGCGCGTGGGCGAGGGATTTAGAGGGTTGTAGTTGATGAGGAAAGGCGAGATGGATTGGAGTCGGATACATTCAATCACGGCTCACTGACTGGGTGCTTTAGAGTGCAGTGTACAGAGTCAAATGTTGGCGTGGGCTTTTTATTACTTCAAATGGATACTTTCGTAAAAGCCCACAACATAGAGCCCAATATTTTCATTTTTTTGATGGAAGACCCCAATACTTTCATAAGATATTCAACCAAGAAAATGTTATCAAACCGTTACATTGGCAAATAAATATACTGCAAGGAGAATTGAAAAATCAGTAATTATTCAGTGGTTAAAACTAAATTGAATTTAAATTTGGCTAACGAATTTCTTTTAGTTCAAAAATGGTATTTTACAACTCATGTACTTGCTTGGTTCGGCTTTTCAAAGAAACTGTTCACTATTAAACTATGAGTGTCAATGCAATTGTAAATTCTTATTTAATAAAATTATAAATTGTACTAATGCAGCTGTAAACCCATCCGCATCTGAACTTAGAGCTGTCAGATCAGCTGCAAGCCACACAAACCCAGCTGGAAACTAAAGCTCTTATAAAAATTTGATTACCCTTGAAACTAAAGCCGTACAGAACTAATGCATATTTTTTAAATTAGATCCGGGATATTGAACCACTAAATTTACTGGACTTTTTTTTTTTTTACTGCAGCTGAATGTACAATTTGATTTATAATATTTAACAAAAATGAAAATATAATATCTAAAGTTGTATTTAGTGTAATATCATTCTTAAAATTTAAAAATTGATGCAATGTAATATTTATCAAATTTTTAAGCAACGACCGTTATTTCAGGAGATAAATTATTTTAATTTTAAAATATTAGATGTGTCATTGCACCAAATAAAATTTTAAAATTTAAATTATATTTTTTGTTAAATTTTAAAAATTGATTTGCGCTTTTTAGGGCTGTTCATGGGTTGGATTGGGTTAAAAATACAAAAAACTCAACCCAAACCAATATAGATGGTTTTAGACTGTTTGAGACAATTTGAAGCGATTTTTTTATTGTAATTTATAATGGTTTGGGTGGTTTTTAAATGGTTTGAAATAAATTAACTATTGTATTCATCATTTTTTTTAAAACTTATAAAATAAAATAATAAACAAAATAATAATTATATTAAATTATAAATTGCACTAAATTTAAAAGTAAAAAATACTAAAATTTATATATAAAAATTGTACTGAAATATAATATCATCAATCAAATGTCAAAAAAAAGCATAAAAATGCTAATAGATGCTAATGCCTCTAGATTCCGATCACTCCCGAATTGAAAGTGCACGAAAAATTTGGAAAATCTATCAGACAAAATGAGTTAGAAAAATTAATTTCATTTCAAATTATAACATAAAAACCATAACTTCAGAAATATATAACACCTGATTCAACCTCTTCATATGTTTCACATTGTCCATTGCTTCTCGAAGATCAATTGAAGCTGAATCCAACCAATTTTGGCAGCAAACGAGTGCTTCTACTATTAAAGGTGACAATGCACTTCTAAAAGGATCCAATATCCTGCCTCCAGTACTGAATGTTGACTCCGACTCAACCGTTGACAAAGGAATAGCTAGGACATCTCTCGCTAATAGAGAAAGGTAGGGGTATTTAGAGGCATTAATCTTCCACCATCCCAGGATATCAAAATTTTCATGAATTTCTTCACAAGTTTCAGCTACCTACACCCAGAACTAGAACTATAACCCTTTTGCAATTCCCTAATTACTCTATAAGAATACTTCTTACATTGGTTGTTTAAATGAGTCCATAGAGTACTAGTTCCATGAATATTGGATTCGAATGCATATGATTTCTCACAATATACACAAACTGCCCTAATTTTATCTCCACATTCTATCAATCTAAAATGATCCCATATAGCATAAGTTTTTCTAACTACTCAGTAACAAAAATATTGTACAATTGATTTCAGTTATAAATGTATCTAAACACTTTTTTCTTTTAATAACTGGTAGAACTGTAATTCATGTATGGTTCACTTTGCAGGTCTAGCTCTGAGCTGTGCCATCAATCTTTCTTGGCCTCCTATTACATTCTACCAATACCATTCTCATCATATCTCCTAACTGCTTTCGATGTAAGCCATTTGTGAACTATTAAGCGTGTCAATGCTGGCCAGAGAAAAGCAGTTAAGCACTGACGGCCATCAGATAAAAGGCATAGCTTCCACCAAGTGCAATTAGTCTGTAAAAAAACTTAGTTTCTAGAATTCAACGCACAAAAGTTTCAATGCATATTCCAATGCACAATAGTTATTTTCTAGAATTCAACGTTTTAGCTTATGCATTTTGATTGTGAATTCAAAAACCCATGTCAAGATTTATATTACAATTAATAAATCAATCAAAATATGTTTATTTTTTTATATTACAATTAATAGTTCTCAAACCTGAATGCGATCAATGTCGCTGTTATGAGCATATACTAACCTGCAAATCTATGAGTGGTTCCACGCCCTCTCTTGGTTACCTTGCACGCACAAGATCCGTTGTATCAAAAGCAATTGATGTTCTTGCAGCCACTGCACACCTCAAATGTGATTGGACCTATTTATACATAATTATAATTAAAAATCAAGAAAGCAATCAAATAATACATAAATGATCTTTGATTGGTGATTTTGGATTGTAAGAATAATTAAATAAAATATAGTTAAATGAAATACCAATTTTGTAGAGAAGGCTGGACAATTTCAGCTCTAATGAGAATGAAAGCTACCCGTTCCAACATAATCCACCCATAAGCACATGTAAATTCAACAAAACAGGCAGTCTCTCAAGATAAATATCACTTGAATAAAGAAAATAAACCAAGATAAATATGAATATTAAAATAAAAGGGTTCAAAAACAAAATAAAAAATAAAAAAGACGGGACAACAAATACATGATGACAAATAAATCAAATCTTCATTTATTGATTAATCAGAAAATTAATAGTACTATGAAGAAAATTAATTACCCTTTCTGCTTTTTCACTTCTTTCTCTTTGTTCTTCCTTTTCTTACCCCTTCCCAAATTATGCAAGTAAATAAGCTCAAACATTAATCAAAAAGTTCGAAACTGAAACTGAAATGAAGGAAATAAAGAAACAGAAAGGTACCTGATAAGTGTTAAATATATATAGTTTTTGATATGTTTTTAGTTAAGTTATTTAGTTGTTTTGGTTTTATTTGGGTTAATGTAGAGTTAATTTGTTAATATTTATGTTTTTGAAGTTAATTCTGTGTTTTGTTTGATTTTCAGGTTTAATTTGATATAAAAGGACTTGAAGTGATAAAAGGATAAAGTTTAGGGCTAAAAGTGCGAATATGAAGAAATTAGGCGAGAAAACCAGTATCCAATCCAGAGCCTTGAGACGTGACCACGTGAAAGCACTGAAGAGTTTCACACGTGGCCACGTGAAGAAGAAAATAGGAGAATACGTAGCCATGTGAAGAAAAGAGAAGAAATAAGCATACTGAAGTCGTGGCCATGTGAAAGCAAATGAAGGCAATTGTAAAGATCACGTGACCGCGTGGATTCCCAGTGAAGGACCACACGTGGCCACGTGTGGAAGAAGAACTACATGGGACGTGCCCACGTGTGAAGGAAAGCACATTGAAGGCGTGGCCACGTGATCTAACTCTCCCATGTCACGAAGGATTTACGAGCTTCCTGTCTAGCAGAATTTGATTCCTATTTTATGACCAAAGTTTAACAAGGAGTCTACTACAATTTTTGCCTATAAATAGTAGTCCAAAACACAGAAGAATGATCATCAATCCTTAGAATTATTCCTTAGAATTAAGCTTCCTTTTCTTAGTTTTTTTTACGTTCTTTGTTTTTACAGTTTTTCTTCAAGCGTTGTTTTTAGTTTTAAGAATGGTTTGTGAGTAGTTTTCTTAAACTTTTGCTAAAGGATACTTGAATCCTTGACTTGTATTGTTATGACTTGAGTTTGTTTTTAAATTTTAATACAAGTTGATTATTTCTTGGTTCTTAAACATAAGTCTTGTCTTTTCTCAATTTTAAGTTGATTATTAACTTGATTAAGAATTGGTTAATTAATTGATTTAAGTTGATTAATGATTTGCATGCTCTTAGGTTAATTTAGTTGGATTAATGCATGGTTATAATCTGAATAAGCTATAATTGTGTGTTGATTTGAGTAAGTTAAGATTAAGAAAAGAGTAACCAAGAATAGGTGAAAGTTAAATCTCTTAAGAAAGGCTTTAATAGACATCTAGGGGACCTAATTCAGTTCTTTATGCTAATTGTTAAGTTTATCTGAATAAGAAAATTTGATGCTTGGAATGATAATCTTGAATAAAGTTATCTGGTTTTATTAAACTGAATTCCTCATAATCACTTGTATGTTTTCTTTTAATTAAGTCATAGCAATATTTGTTAAGGTGGATAGTCCTTTAGTGAAAGTTGTCTTTATCATTGATTTTTAATTCATACAATTTACTTGCTTTCAATAAATCTCTTCTTACTTTAGCTTTTTCAATTATTTTAATTTAGTTTAAATTATTGTTTTCAATTCATCACAACTTTGGGATTTCTCTTCTCTCTTTACACACAAAATTGATTTTGAAATTGAAATAGCACATACAAGCACAAGTTTCCCTTGGGTTTGATATTTTGGGTCATAATCTTATTTTCCTATATTACTAGCCGATCTAGTACACTTGCTAGACACCACTGACAGTAGAGTTTGCTAAACTTCCAAGAATGGATGTACATAAAAGAACACGAAACAGAGGTTGAGGACGCAGTGCTCTCTAGAACAGTTTATTGTTGCAATTACCAAATCAATATTTATATATAGTAAGAATAGTTTATCTAAATAATCATACATTAAATAAACAAAGCAAAAATTTCAATCAACAAAGGATCCAAAGAAAAAAGTAAAAATTAAAGGATAAAAAAAAGAGAACGAAAACCAAAGAGATTTGGTTGAGGATTTTCTTTACCAAATAAGCTTCAGCAAACCGAACTACTTCTATAGGAGAAGCAAATTTCGAATTAAAAATAAGAAATCACTCATCAAAAGAATGGAGGAAACGAGACATAATTTGTTAATAAAAATCATAAACAATTCAGATCTGAGACAAATGAAAGAGAACAAATAATCACATACCTGTTGAAGCTGATGTGAGCAATAGAGAGCGAAATACAGGAAAGAAAAAGAAAATGAAAGAGGGAGAAGGCAGAGTAGCAAAGATGAGCTAGGGCACGATTGACAGAAAGAGAGATAGAGAGGATGAAGGAAATGGTCGGTTTAGGTTAGAACCCAACATATTACCTAATAACCCGACTTTTAATCATTTAAAACTGAAAAAATTTAACCAACCCGACCTCAACCCACCTAAACCGTGTTTTTCTGGTTTTGTTGGTTTGGATTGACTAGGTTGGTCGGTTTAACCCACATACTGAATAGCCCTAGCGCTTTTTAACTTCTTTTTACTTATTAAATCAATTGTGTTGAATATTAATGAACAAAAAATTTCGAAAACCTAGGGGCGAAGTGTCACTCTTTTGGCTAGCTCATACATAAGAACTCTTTATTCTACTAAAATATTTATCTCCTAATTAGGCCATGGACATTGTTAGCTTGCTGCAGAATCTAATGAATAAATTTTCAATTGAAATTTTCAAATTTTAATGATATTATCAAATCAAAATAATTAAATTAGTTCAGTTTAATTCTATTTAGTTCAATTAGATTGGACTATTGGATCTTTTATTTATTGGACTTATGTTTTTTTAAAGAGAAAAACCTCAAGATATCATTAAGCATGAATGGAGGTTACATCATCCAGGATAAATTGGGAAACAAGAGAGGAAAAATCCTCAACCCAAACAAATGTGGGGTTTTTTTTGGTGTAATTTTTAAAATTATTTAGAGATGTGGTGTACTAGTAAACTTATTTAGAGAAATAGGGTGTAATGACTCAAATATTAGACTAGTCGAAAATAGTATTTTCTGATGGTGAATAGTGACAACGAGGTAAATAACACTTTTCGGAGTTGAAAAATATTTTATTTGATTATTGAAAATAGCAAGTCAGCAGGAGCACGTGGGTGAAATTTGGAATGAAAATGAGTTCAAATAGAGTTCCAAAAGTCAAAAATAAGAAAATTTTACGGTTTCATTTTAAACAGTATTCTGGTTGACTGAAAGTTTGACTTTGACTTTAAAAATAGCAAATAATCTCTAAAAATTTTCAGAATTTTCAGATCTACATCAAATGAGATGTAGAATCATATGATAATAAAAAATTAATTTTTCGGTGACTTTAAAAATTGAATTATCGGACTAATAAAAGTGAACCAGATCGGGGAACAGTATCTGATTGACTCAAAATATTCATGGAGCCTAATGAATATATTTTGAGGGTTAAGAAATTATTTTTTCGGTAACATTGAAAATTTGCTAATCAAATCAGTTTAAGCGAACCAAATCGAAAATGAACTCCGATTGAGCCAAAATTTTGCATGAAAGTTTAATTTATTATTTTAAGAATTTTGGAATTAATTTGGAGTGGATTTGAGCTTGAAAAGAGAGAGAAATAATTTTAGTATGCAAAATGGGTTTAAAGTTTAATTTGGGCTTAGGTTAGGTCCAACCACTTTGGTTGAACCGGCCCAACCCATTAACTCAAGTATAAATAGGTCAAGGAACTTCAGAAATTCTAGAAATCTCTGCACTCTTCACCGTCTCTCTTGGGTTTTCTTTTTGGATGAATCTTTTCTTCCATTTTCTCTAGCTTTTCTACAAATTTCTTCAAGTCTCTCTTCAAATCCAAGCTTCTCTATTATATTCTAGCCCCTTTACAACATTATAACAACTTTTAGTCTTCAATTTAAGTGGTAGAAGTGGGAGAAATCAAGGATTAAAGTTTTAGTATCAAAATTGAGGCCATTAAAGGAACACAAAGGAGATGGTGGTGTTTCAAGGAGCTAAGGCAGGGAGAGGAAGATTAAAGTATAGAGGAGATGAATTTAAGATTAGTGGATACATTATCCCTCAAATTTCATAATTTTTATATGAGAATTACTTATGTATATGTGTGATTTGTGTGAATATGTGTATTTGTGATGGTTTATTTTTGTTTAAATTGTGGAGGTAATGTCATAAATTGAATGTAAGTGTAATTTTGATGCTATACTAATTTAATTGGAATTTTTGAAATTTAGTAGAATATTTTTAAGTTAAATTTTACATTATGTTATAGTGAAAATATTGCATTTTAATGAAATAAATTCAAGCTAACATGTTAAAATGATGAATTAAGATGTTATGAGCATGAATAAATGAAGAAAACAAATTAAAAATGGGGTAACTTAGCTTGGCCAAATTTGATACTTAAGCATAACATGTGATAAATTGATGTATTATGAAATATTAAGCATGAAATACATATTAAGTGATATAATTAAGACATTAGAAATGTTGAAAGTTGAAAACAATTAGTGTAATTAAGGTTACATAATTGAACATAAAGGTGGAAATTAAGGTAACTTGAGATTTATAATGTAAAATGAATATGTGTTATTACATGAGTATTAAATATGATATTAGAAACACTTAGGGATTGAGATTGATGAAAGAAAAGCATGATAAGTATATGAACTTAAAGTGGCCAAATGATGCGCATAATGAAAATGACATGTTTTCATCATTTTTACATGTTATTATATGTTTACATAATGAAAATGTAATGATAAGTATGATTGGAGCATCACTAGGTGATGCATTATCTATTACATAATATGATTGATGTTGAAACAAGCAAGAAAATGATGTAAATTAATAGCCCAGTGGGTAATCTAGGACTGTAGATATAATGGCTAGCCAAAGGGATTCGTACTGCAATAGAATTATGATATTTGATTTAATATTATGTTTAGATTGTCGGCACACACATGGATTTGGGATGCAGGGTTACAGTAAGTAATCTGGTCCTAAGAACACAGGGTTACCGTAAGTAATCTGGTCCTATGAGTATGATAATGATATTGGAGTTCTCATCCTGCATATTCGATTCGAGAATTTTCACTGGACATTATTAGAGAAGAAAATCAATTTTGTAAAAATTGAGGACTAATGAAAATTTACAAATAAAAGATGTTAAATATGTGATTAAATAATGAAAAGGATGAAAAACAAAATTAATTGGGTAAAAAAGGATAAAAATGTAATTACGCGAGAAAAAATGGAGTTAAAAATGTAAATTGGCGCTAAAAAGGGTATTAAAAGAGTTAAATTAGTTAAATAAGTGAAAAAGGGAAAATTTATAATTTTGACGAAGTTTAGGGATTAAAATATAATTTGCCACTTTAGGAGTTAAAATAGGGATTAGAATGAAAATTTACCATTTAAGGTGAAGTAATGACTAAAGGAACAAAAATAGGTTAAATTGGAGGTAAATAAGAAAAGTTAAGTGAAAAGGAAAAGTTTAGGGACCAAAAGAAAACTTTCCATAATGGGAGTCATTAAGTAGTCTTAATTAAAGAAATTGAAAAAAAAAGGGTAGAAGTCAAGAAACTAAAATAATGAAAGAATTAAATTTAAATTAAGTAAGTAAAGGTGCATGGATGGTAAAAATAGAAATCTTAGTAAATTTATTTATTAGATGAAATTTTTTATAGTTTTATCCACCATTAGGCAACACCGTTGCTTAGCACGTGGTTTGTTTTGACTGTGCGCGGGGACAGGTAAAGACAAAACAAGTAAAGCAAAGCAAGTGGCATATATCTGAAGAGTCTCGTTATCGATTTTGATATATATGTGATTATGTACTAAACAGAATTGATGTATGTAAATTAACATGTGTGGCATGACAAAATAACTCATACTAGTGTGTTTAATGATACGAGTAGTAACTACGTGAATGCACATTATGTTGCGCTGATATAGAAGTGTCGTGTATGTAAATGAAGTATTAGAGGTGAAGATTGTCATTTGGGAGTATGAAATTGATCTATTGCGTTATGCTGCCAAAAATTTTACCAAATGAATGGTAACATATCGTTCCCTAAACAAACCTAGGTTAATAAATATGAGTATAGGGTGTCACAATGTGAGCCCAACTATTGTAATTTAATTTTTGCATGTTTCCTTTTAGTCTTCAAAAGACCAAAGAATTCACTGCTCAATTTTTGTAAAGTGGAGGTGCATTTGTTGATTTTTTCAATCCAACTACCACCTTGCCTCCATGCCATAGGGATTGTGTGGCTACACATAGGTTCTCTGCACCATATACTTTCAAGGCTTAATACATAGTCAGCTACTTGAACTTGCAACGTTTTGTCATCCTGCCCCTCAAAGTTAAAAATTTTCCAATTTGACACTTATAATTGTTAATTTTAAATGAAATTAGCACCTTTTTTGTCTGTTGTAACTGCATACAATACACGCACTTGACGTGGTAGACACATCATTTTGAACGAATAAGGAAATGATACGTGGCAACTAAATTACCATTTGTTACTATTTTTTAACTAAGAACTCATTGACCCTGTCAAAGAAGAACACCCAGCAGAACTTGAAGAATTCAAAACGCCATCTCCGCCACTTGATTGGACCACCAGTTGCATAGCTGGCATAAAACTCAAATAGAAATCAACCCTTGCGTGCTTATTACTGTTATGGCTAAAGAACTCAGATCGCCTCTTCCTTAAAAACGATTCATCACTATTTTGATGTTGTCTTTTGCCTCTTCCTCGACAACGAATCATCACCATCGGGTCTTACAAGAGAAGTAGTTGAAATTTGAGGTAATGTTTAAAGAGGAGACTTTAAAGACGGAGACAGTAAATAATGTAGAGGAAAACATCGGCTAAAGTGGTGAGGAGGAGAATTAAAATAATTATGATAACCCAGAGAAAACAAAGGCAACAACAATGGCGGGGGTTGTTTTTGCATTGTGGTGTTAGACCGTAGGCAGGGCGACTGCTTTTACGTTGTCTCTGTAATTAAAGAAAAGGCTTATTGCTGAATTTTTTTTGGTGTAATTTGAAGAAAACAAACATTTTGCAATGGGTTTTATTTTTGAAAGCAGTGACAAAGATGACGACGTCTTGGTTCCTTCGGCGAATTTCTTGATGGTTGAAGATGGTATTTTCAGATCTACATTTCCTCAACCTGAGAATTTCTCTTTCGTTGAAACTCTTAATCTCAAATCAAGTATGTGAGTAAATTATTCTCAAGTTTTATTTTTTTTTGTTTTGAATTTGACGTTTCTTTAATGTGAACTGAATTAGAATTAGGTTTGGTTTTGAGATTGTTTAAAGATGCGTTGTTTGATTCTCGAGAAAATCAAGGAAGTTTCTTTTTTTTTTTAAATATTTGATCTTTCTCCTTTTTCAAATATAGTATATATTATGGACTTAAGTTGTATCTCTTCAATTGTTAATACCTAATTGTTTAGATTGTTTAGGAGTAGTTTTGGATTTTACAGGTAATCGAAGGAAGAAGATGAAGGTTTTTTTTCTAATCATGAATTTTTAATCGAAAATAGGTGTTTCACGCTCCTACAATGCATGCTATACACTCTCAAATGCCACATCAGCTGTATTTATGCCATGTTGGACGCCCCGTTAGTATAAGGTGTTTAATGTTATTAAAAAAATCACCTATAAGTGGCTAACTGAAAAATATATAAGTTAAAAGGGTGGGATGACAAAAGTGTACAACTTCAAGGGGCCAGTTATGTATTAAGCCTACTTTCAAACTTAAATCGATGTGCCATGGTAATAGAAGAGAGATCGGCATCAAACCTAATAACAATCAATAAATGGTATGAACCAACAGAGAGAAGGTGAACAACTCTTGCTTTCTCTAACTTTTAAATCTAAGGTAAAAAGGCAACACGCCTAGCTAACCGTTCTTCAATAAAGCCTTCACTCTTTCTGCCATTATCCCACATGAAGGGATAGCCCGAATATCCCAAATCCGATATACCACATTCAACCAAAATATCCTGAAAAAGGGCAGATTGCAGAATCTTGGTGAGGTTTTAATGCCTCAACAAAGGCCCTAAGAGAATATAAGCATATTTTTAAAGGATATTATGGTAAATACTTAATTAATTTATTTATTATAAGTTGGAACATAAAAGATATTATTTTACTTGAAAGAGGGTAAAATAGTCATTATATAATAAGACATACTTGTGTGTAATTAGAAAAAATATATATAATTTAGGGGTTCAATTGAAATAAAAGAAAGGCAGTTGGGGTAAAAATATGAAATAGGAAGAAAAGAAGGGAGTTAAGTGGGATTTTATTTTGTGGGCTATTGGATGAGGTCATCTCCCACTCAGCCCTTTAGAATTCTCAGGTAATGAAGGAAGGGAGAGGAAAATTTGGGCATAAAAGGGTGTGAAGGTCGACCATCCTAAAGGAAAAAAAGGAAAACAAATAATCACTCTCATCTCTCTCTAAAAATTTGCCATTTTCACTTTTATCTCTCTAGTAAAAGCCAGTCTCTCTATCCCATAGAACACCCTTAAACTTCTGTTACTACATATGTAAGGAGAGTTTGATGAAAGATATCTTCAAGAAGAGAAGTAAGCAAGGACAAGAGAAAAAAAAGTAGAGAAAGAGAGAGAGTTTGAAGAAAGTGTTTTTGGAATTGCATATCAGGTTTGGGAACTTCTATCACCTTGCATATGCTTGCCTTATGATGAATTGAAATGGTGTTGTATAATAGTTGGGTTAATGGGATATAAAAATGGTTTAGCATTTGTTGTTCTAAGGCACACTTAACTCAAATGAACTGTTTTAGTTCTAGAAGAATTGTAGAATTACAATTTAAGTAATTTAATTAGAAAGTAATTAAGGATAATGTGTTTGAACTTCTCATGAAGAGGTTTAAGAGTATTTCTATTTTCAAGATAGTAAAAAAATAACTTGGATTATAGCAATAAGTGTATTCTTGCATTTGAGAGCATTTTATTCTATTTTGTGATTATCTTGAAATTTAGTAGCTTAAATAAAATGGTTTTTGATGATTTGGGAACTAGAAGTATAATAGAACATATGTCAAAAAGGAATTTTTTCTCATAAACACCACTTAAATAGACATGCAAGCTCAGTTCTGAAATTTGCATTTGGGTAAATTTTTTTGGGCAGACTGATGTACACTGTAGAGACCATTTGGTCTCAGCTGTGTGCACTCTTTTGTATCGAGAAAAAGATAGGTACACGACAAAAACAAATTGGTCTCAACCGTGTACGCTCTTTTGTATCGACACTGCACTGTTGTACACGGTATATACCAATTGGTCTCAGCCGTGTACACCCTTTTGTATTAGATATGAGCTATAGCACACGGTAAAGACCATTTTATCTCCACCATGTGCCTCCCCTGTTCTGAATTACAGTTGTTCTTTTGATATGAAATTGTGTTCCAAGTTTATCTAAATGCTTTTAAAGTAAATTGATCATAAGAATAAGGTTGTAACATGTTATATTATGCATGTAAAATTAAGATGGCACTTGGGCATATAGTTGCAAATGAGTCTAAATTGAATATATATATATATATATTGTTTTACATATAAATATGGATAGACATGATTAAGATGTTATTATAATGGGATAGTACATATGCACCTGAATGATTATATTCTTAAGAATATACGTGGTTGACAATGTAGTCACACACACATATATATATAGTCATTATGAACATATCATATAAGTATGGTAATAAAATGTGCAAGCATGAAAATACATGCATACTTAATATGTGTTTTTAAATCATATTGTATGCCTTGAAGAAAAGTGGGGATGCAGGTATGTATACACATATCATTTGAATAAGGAAGCACAGAATAACATGATGATAAGTATCTCATTCATATACACATGATGAGCTTCATGCTTTTGTATTGATTACAAGTATAGAATATATATTCATGAATATGTACACGATACCAAGCTTATATGTATGTGTGTGTGTGTGTATACAAGATGAAAAGGAAAAAGTAAAAAAAGTTAAAGTAAATAGATTTCAGTTGCCTGCTTCAATATTTAGGTTGTGGATAGATAGACATGCTTATAAGAGTATATATTATAGCTTCCATAGTTTCGATCCCGTTTGGATCATAACATAATATTGACCCCATTTGTGTCATTAGCCGACCCCGTTCGGATCCGCTTGATCAGTCTATAGTACAGTTCTGACCCTAGTTATGTCCATAGTTTAATACATTTAGGTATCTTAGTTGTACCTTCAGGTACCATAGTATCACCCGTTATCCACTTCTTTAAAAAGTGTAGGCTTACAACAGGATACAAGAAAAGCATTATGAAAAGCAATATGACCGAGATGATATAATATTTCATGACTTGATCTAAATGTTACTTTTATATGAGTCCATGCATAGTGAATGGAAAACATGAATTTGAATGAAGTTGTATTTTAAACATGCAGATGCAGTATCTTAATGTCACATGTATGTAATTATTGTAGTAATTTTATAATGTTTTCTATACTTATGACCATAAGTTATATGCATATGAACACGTGCCATTATTAATGTTTTGACATTAGTCTTATTTGCAAACACACATTTTCTATAGTTATATGTTGCATATTTGATATTGATAAATGATATGTGAATTGTGACTCATTGCATATATGTACATTCAATTATGAACTTGCAATTTGTGTATACAATTGGTTGGATTCAAAGGTCAAATATAAACTATTATTCCAATGTGGTAGTAAACTAGAACTGTACCCAAGAAATAACGGAATGGTATAATAAATCATAATAAAATTAAGACTATTAATAGCTACAATTGATACATAGGATAATAAGGTAACCACCACTACAAAAAAAACTTTCAAGTCCATCGCTAATTTGCAAACTTCCGTCTCTAAAACAAATTAGTGACGTCGCGACGTATAGTCGCTAAAAGGCCAGTCGTGAATATATTAGCGACGGAATTCCAAATCAGTCGCTAATTTAGCGACGAAATAATATATATTTTCGTCGCTAATTTATATTCATAATTAGTCGCCTTATTATAATAATAATATTTAGCGATTAAATTTTCCATCGTTAATTTTGTCGCTAATTATTATTGTATCAATAACAACAGGACTAAATGTTGGGACGAAGTCACTAAATTTGTTGCTAATTATTTGTGAAATTCTTATTTTTACATATTAGCGACAGATTTGTTGTCGCGAATCCGTCGCTATTTTTTGTTGCAGTATTTATTAATTTTCATCCTATACACACTATTGATCACACATACATACACATATATATTTATATATTTATTCCAAAACATAATGTATTCCAAAACACATATAAAAATAATTGAAATCGTACATAATGTTTGATAAAAGTAATTGAAATCATACATAATGTCATCAAACAATCTCTCTTAAAACAATACAACAAAATACTAATAATATCCTCCTAAATAACATCAACAATTGTTCCTTCTCCTGCTTCTCATCTTCACTTTCAATCAATTTTCAGACTTTCCTTTGTTGTATAGATGAGCTTGTTTTCCCTCAAATTCATAATCCATAGGAGAATCTACATTAGCAATTGACAAAACAACTAAATTTATAAAAAATCATGAATAATATTTCAATAGATATAATAAAACTCTACCTATTACTCAATATAACCTGAACTTCATAATTAAAGCTTAGCTAGTAACAATTATTACTTGAGCATGTACAAGTGTAGAAATCAACATAATAACCATTTCAAGAAAGATTGAGTTGAGAATTTGAGCACCAAATTATCAGAGCTGCGGATAATGCTTTCACACAAGAAAGCTCACAGGGTCGGCCATAATTTACTGGATTTGCTGCTGGTACAAGTTCTTAGTCTACAGAGTAAAATTTGAATAAACAAATACTGCCTAGGCAAAAATTACCATCAGTGGCATAGCTCATCGATGATCACCATTTAAGTGTCACTTTACATTGCAGGATATAAATCATAACAGCTCATCTTTGTTTTAAGGTGGATTCACTTACTCATTCTCAAAAGAGGTTTGTTCATCACAATTCTATTTATGAGCTAGAAGATGATGAAAAGATAAGGAATTTTAACAATTCTGCTAAAGTTAACTATTTTACTTCACAATTAGCAATAGAAATCGAATTTGATATTTTTCTTAGCAATTAAATAAGGGGTTTGAGGACTCCACGACTACTTTTTTTTAAAGAACATTTCTCAAAGATCGACAGCAAATAACAAGATATGATAATTAAGATGCAAAGAACATAATAACAAAAGAAAAATGGAAACTCATAGATCAAATTGGATAAGAAAAGCTCAAATTCATGGTTGGCTCAATCCGTGATGAGCTAAAGTTGGTTGAGATAAACAGCAGCAGCTGGAATTTATATACGCTTATTAAAAGTCAGTTATTTGGAATCAATGCAAGGAAGAAGAATTTATATACGCTTATTTATAATTTTATAAATATAATATAACCCAATCCTATCCTTTAAATTTTACCTTGTTAAACTGAGTTTAACAAAGAAATTTCCATCACAGGAGACTAAGAACAATTCCAGTTTTCAATATATAAATTTGCAGGTGAAGGCATAATTAAATAAACCATAGTACAACAAATTAAACAAAAAATAGAACAAAACTAACAGTGCCCAAGCAATCTGAAAATAAAACCTATGTAGAAGATAAAATTAAGATAGCCCCAAACCAAAAAGAACTTAAAAACATAACAAAACTAGAGAAAAACTAGAAAGGTTAGCCAAATAACGAGAGCTAGCAGAAGTTGCCTGTATAGAAACTGTGCAATCTATATATCACATTGCACGCAGTTGGTGACAAATTGTCATGGATACTCACAAATGCAAATTGTCAGCATCTAACCAATCAATCAGTTCACCATAAATGTTAGATAAAATAACTTGAAACCCTCCAACAAGAAATCAATGCGAGAAATGAAAAGAGAAAATCGAAAAGAGGCCAATCAAATGGTAGTGGCAGTTAGATAGCTCTTTCTGCTTTTCTTATCCAACTAAGGAAACAAAGCATTAATAATTGCTATGGATACACATACATGTAATAATAATGATTCATGATTTGCTTTTTCAAACGTGGCTTTCAGGAGATGCACATGTCGGTTGAATGATAAGGTGCTGAAATGTACTCAGCCAGCAATTTTTGCTATTTCTAATAAATTGTTGTTTTTTTTTAATTGAGTAGTTGACTAACTTTTTGTCATCTAAAAGAAAACTGTCCTCTTGCCCTGCACTAATAATAATCTGGTTCAATCAACTTACAGTAAGGCTGCAGTTTTGGGCTTCCCTGGATGCTAGTGCAATTTTGATCTTGCTTAATTCCCTATCTAAATCATAATTGCTACTTTAACCTCAAATTATTCAACTACTCCACAATATTCAACAAGAATGCCCTTTAAATCAGGTTTAACAAATAAAATCTCTAACTTATAAAAAATTTTAAAATCCCTAATTAAATTTTGATTATATTTAATTTGTCGGCTAGAATTTAATAATTATTATAAATAACTATCTATCAATCACAGTATATAAATGCTATAGTGGTCTTTATCAAATCCTTATCAGTGGTAAATTAGAGATTATGAAATTATCCTTTTCTCATATCTTCTTACAATGAAATTAGTGTTATAGTACTTGTTTCTATTGGTTCTGAAACACTTATGTACATCCCAATGTAAAATCTTTTCAAATGTAATTTATTAAAATATGCTAAGCAATTATATGATAAAGTGCTCTTAGCAAATTTAGGGCAGCAGTTAAAAATTCTATAAATCAGGAAAGTTACGAAGTTGTGAGGATGGATATTTTATTTAGTTCCTCATTACTTTATGCATTTTAATAGTTAGGAATCCTTAAGTCTATTGAATGACTAACTAACCCATAATTAAATTGAATTAAATTACAATTGGTTCATATTATGATTTTATATTAGATCAATCAATTGAAGGTTCAATGTATAATTTATATTTAGAATCAAAAGCATAATTAAATCACAATGGTCAAAGGTGTGTCATTTTAGTCTATAAAAGCATGGAAACTACTATGTGAGGGACTATTAATGAAATTAGTTTTATATTTAGGGAGTTTTGGTGAAATTATTTTATGTTTGGAGACTTTCCATGGAATAATTTTATGTTTAGGAACTTTTAGTATATACGTTTTATGTATAGGTAAAATTTATTACGTTAATATTTATATTCTAATGAAGTCCATTACATTGGTATATAACATTAAAGTTCATGACTAACTAAACCATAATTCAATTGAATTAAATTACAATTGGTTCATATTATAAAATTATATTATGATTTTTATATTGGATCAATCAGTTGAAAACTACAAATGTGAGGGACCATCAACAAAATTGATTTTATGTTTAAGAGACTTTTCTTGAAGTACATTTTACGTTTAGGAACTTTCAGTGAAATCCTTTTTAAACTTTCAGTAAATTTTGTAGATCCTATGAGTATAAAAAATTATATTTTACCTCCAAACTTCTTCAAGCATCTTGGCTGTAACACCCTTGCTGAACAATCTAACCGAAACAAGTGATAAGTTGGAAAAAAAAATTTTTCCAAGGACCATTTGTCAGATACTGGTCATTGACCCTTTGAGGAGCAATGCACTGAGTGACAATTCCAAAATCAGCAAGATTTTTCTTTTGAATCTTAACTATCCCATCGATCCAGGCTTGACCAAAAGAAATACTTATAAATTAAGTAGGCCGATAAAGTAAAGAACCGCTATAACATTCCAAAGTAAAGAACAATATACATTAAAATCATCGCGCTACAACTGTAAACCTTGATGGAGATCTGCCCACACTAAATCCTTTCTTCTGATGGTTGAGCCATAGTAGCTGCTTAACCCAAAACAAGCTTATCCTATTACCTACACGGATAACAAAACCCGTGCTAAGCTATAAAGCTTAGTAGGGAACAACAAATATTTTATAGAAGAAATTTTCTATAAGGATCAACAATTACTGCCTAAGCACTAAGATATACCACAAATACGTATAGCAATTGTAATAAATGATATTCTTTTATATATATATATTGTGCTGATAGTATGCAAATTTTGGATAATTCTCACAACCTTACCAGTTACCTTGTTAAAAACCATTTCTTTTTTATCTACATAGCTATTACCAATACACATATTAGTTTCACTTTTATTTCCTTATAAATCAATATTAAATCATTCAATCACACGTATAAGTGAATTATCACATATCAATTTCTCAAAGTCAAGCAAAACATATAATCATACCTAAAAGCATTGCCATGCACAACTCGTAGTGTATATCTTATAAATCCAGTTATAACTAATCTTCCAAAAAAACATCAGTGTCCATATACATATATAAATGTAGTAATTAAACTACCATCCAGAGATGCACCATATTCAAGAAAAACATCAGAAAGCAAGCAAGAAATAACTTAAAATACTAAATAAAGGTTAATTTATCACATGGCCTCCATTTACCAAAAAGATAAAATGCTGAGAAACATCTTCACAGAGTTAAAACCTACTCGAAATTTTATACGCATACCATTGCAAATTCCAAATACAAATGAGATACAAGATATGCACTGGTAGTTTAGATTTCTTATACTATATTGAAATTAGCCTGCCTAAGTTCTAAAAGTGGATAACGGGATCAGAGGATATCCGAAGATATCAAACAGAGGATATTCGAAGATATCAAATAGAGGATATCCAAAGATATCAAACAGAGGATATCCGAAGATATCAAACAGAGGATCCCCATGGGATCAAACAATGGTCCAATCAGGACAATCAGAAGTCCACGAAGGACTAAGACCCAAACGGGGTCAACAGAAACAACTGCAATATCCCTATAGGCGCCTATTCAATCCACGACTGAACTATGACTGCAGGCTAACAGATACATAACTTCCTTTCCAAAAGCTTTAAATATCATTTAGGCATAACATGGCCTGTCAGCCAATATCGGTGTATATGTATACACATAATAAAATCAAATCTCTAGAAGCATTTATCGAACTCTAGATCTTGCCAATACAAGGTTAAAATATCGAATCAAGCACAAAATGCATTAAAGTTACTACGTTATAGGAATAAAAGCTTTACATATTACAAACATGGAGGAATCTATCATTTAACTATGCCTCTAACATGCACTCTGATCTAGATTTATACCTTTACGAACTTTAATTATGCCAACCACCCAACATAAACTTTAAGCATGTATATTTGCATCAAATAATCACATAGTTATACAAGATAATTTATAGAGAGAGAAAGCCTAAAAGAGCCTAAATATCATATAAAGGATGTACCATCTTTAGTGCACAATACATACATGCACAAATCATATAACACTTATATAATTTCTTATAAATAATTACATGAAAAGATATACAGTCTGGTATAGTATTGCATATGATTCTTCAGCAAGATTTCCATGAATGACCACATGTCACTGTAGTTATGTACATTAATACCACATGTCAGCAAGATTTTCGGTGCTAGTGGGCCGCTCATCGCTCTCCGCGTCCCTCTCTCTTTTCCCTTGTGATGGATAATGGATAAGGAGGCCATGTGGGTTTGGAATTTAGCACCCATGTGAGTAGAGGAGTTTGGATCTGGTGGAACTATGTAAAAACTACTTGCCGTGTGAAATAATGTCATGTGAAATAATGTCTGAAAGTGAAATTTAATTTTTAATATTTGATAAAAAAAGATAACATAGTTTTTAAAGTTTCAATTGGTGTAATGTTATGTTTAAAAATTTAAAAATTAAAGTAATTTAATTTTTTTAAAAAACTGATTTAATATTTAAATAATATGTTTTATGATCTAATTGTCATTTGAGGAGGTTAAATTATTTTAATTTTAAAATATTAATAATGATATTATACCAAATAAAAATTTAAAAATTATATTGCTTTTTTTATTAAATATTAGAGATCAATTTGCAACAAAAACTGAACTCACAGACTTTAAAAACTAATCTTCACCATTCAAAATTAACAACAAGGAGTTTCAAACGTACTCACCAAAAATTAAGCCGATCTAACGGCAAATGATTTTTCGATCTTCACATACAAAATTAGTCATTATGTAAAAAATTCAGAAAACAACCTCTTTTTTGCAACAAAAACTGAACATACAGATCTTAAAAACTAATCTTCACCGTCCAAAATTAACAACAATAAGTTTCAAATATACTCACCAAAAATCAGGCCAATCTAACGGCAAATATTTTTCCGATTGTCTTCGTATACAAAACTGATCATTAAGTAAAAAATTCAGAAAATAGCCTCTTTTTTGTAACAAAAATTGAACTTACAGACCTTAAAAACTAATCTTCACCGTTCAAAATTAACAACAAGAAGTTTTGAATGTACTCACCAAATATTAGGCCAATCTAACGGCAAATGATTTTTCGATCGTCTTCGTATACAAAACTGGTCATTACATAAACAATTTAGAAATAACCTCTTTTTTGCAACAAAAATCAAACTCACATACCTTAAAAACTAATCTTCACCATTCAAAATTAACAACAAGGAGTTTCAAATGTACTCAACAAAAATTAGGCCGATCTAATGGTAAATGATTTTTCGATCGTCGTTGCATATAAAATTGGTCATCATGTAAAAAATCCAGAAAATAGCCTCTTTTTTGCAACAAAAACTGAGCTTACAGATCTTAAAAACTAATCTTCACTTTCCAAAACTAACAATAAGGAGTTTTGAACGTACTCACCAAAAATCAGGCCAATCTAACTGCAAATGATTTTTCGATTATTTTCGTATACAAAACTGGTCATTACGTAAAAAATTCAGAAAACAGCCTATTTTTTGCAATAAAAATTGAACTTACATACCTTAAAAACTAATCTTTACCGTTCAAAATTAACAACAAAGAGTTTCGAACGTACTCACCAAAAATTAGACCGATCTAACGGCAAATACTAAACCGTTGAAACTTTACTTATACTATTCCATATAAAAGCTGTTCAATTCGTATTTGAAGATCCAACCAAACCGTAAACATACAGATTCAAATGGACTATATATTTGGATTTATTAGATAATATCTTAACTTATTTATTAATCTAGCCATGTTTAGAATTTCAAAGCCATTTCTCCATTTTTAAATCAGTAAGTTTTCTCAGTCTTCCATACCACTTAATTAGGTAACCGCGGTAGTGAAGTTAAATGGTAAGGATGAGTTTAGATAGAGCTTTGAATATTTAAAAAAATAATAGAAATAAAATTGAAAAGTGTGTGTGTGTGTGGTGTGTGTGTATATATATATATTAGAAAATTTATTCATTTGAAAAAATAATAGAAATTAAATTGAAGAAATTAAATTAGAAAATTTATTCATTTTGACTTGTATGAGTTTAAGTCTTGAATTGAACTCTATTGTCTTATTCAACTGAATAATAAATTAAGCTTAAAATCATATACGCATTAAATTAAAACGGTGGAGAGATGTGAGGGAAGAGAAAATGTTATTTTTATATGTAGGGTAAATTTTTGAAATTACTAAAATGCCCCTACCAAATTTCATCATTTTATCCTTGTATTCAAGGATAAATTTATAAATATATATATTTTAAATTGTTTAATAATTTAAAATTTGCTCAAAATTTTAACAAAATAAAAATAAATTATAAATTTTTCATAATCATTTTAAATGAAATAATAAACTTTATATTATTATTATATAAATATTTATATTTATTATTTTTCATAAAATGACTATTTAATACTTATAACAATTACTTTATTATTATTATTGAAATGTAATTTTTTTAAATAAATAAGTTTATATTTGGGGATAATTGATAAAAAAATCAATAGAATTCCTAATAATTTAATATTTGATTTAAATTTTATAAAATAAAAATTTATTTGCGGCGGATTAGCGACTAAATGTATTCGTCGCTAATTGTATTACCGTAACAGATTACTATTAGCGACAGATTAATTTCCGTCGCTAAACCGTCGCAAAAAGACGCTATATTTTCCCTCCAAAATTAACGACTAAAATGTCCGTCGCTAAATTTTCTGGAACTAATTTCATGAATAAAAAATTATAAACTTTAGCGACGGAAAATCGTCGCTAAAACCGTCGCAAAATATGGCGCGTACACATCCCGCTTATAATTAGCGACTGTTTATTCAATCCGTCGCTATTTAGTCGAAAAAAATTAGAAAATATCCTCCCCACGACGGATTGCAAAACAGTCGCAAATCCGTCACTAAATTTGCGACGAAAATGAAGCTGTCGCTAAATTTAGTCGCTAATTGACAATTTTTTTGTAGTGCACTTATATGTCATGTAAATTGTTAATTAGTTAGAAGGGATGTATATGAACCTAATTAACTAGCTTATTCATTTATAATTAATTATTTGGACTTATTATAAATTTACTTTTGCATTAATACATGTACATAAAAGTCGTGCAAGTCCCTAAGTTTAACCAATTATAATAAATATGAATTGAGAAAGTCAAATTGATGGATATGAACTCAAAAGCTAAATGAATGTTTCTAAGGCAATAAGGAATTGATAAGTAAGTGATTGTTAATAAGTGGTGAAGTTGAAAATAAGAACTATATGAGACTGCATAATATCCTGAAATGCTATGAACATATTCCTATTGTTTATACTAGTTAATTTGCATGTCTAAAATCATGCTCTTATGTGTATTTGATTATTTTTGAAGACTATTAAGAGAGGTGATCCTAATGATTTTTGTTCTCCACTAAGCTTTATAGCTTAGCACGGGTGTTTATCTGTGTAGATTGTCAAGCTAGGACTCTTTCACAGGGATATAACATGCATCAAAAAAGACCAACACAAGTCATAGAAGAAATTGAAAGTATGAAGTCCCTATTTTGGTTCTTATTTATTTTGTTCATAATTTGTACTGGAAATTTTGTAAAGTATAGATGTTTTAGTAATTGATAATTTTGTAAATGTATTAAGATTCACTTTTGTAAGTTAAATTGGCAAAGTATTGTACATATGTTATGCTTTAGTTTTACATGAGATTATGAGCATAAATACAAGGTGATGGACATATAGGTTTCTTAACATAGAGTATAAAGGTCTAATAACTAAGTTACAGTCATGATTAATGAGTTAATTATGGCTATAGAAATAGGTTTATATAGTGGGTGTTACAAAGGTACTCCTCCTATTTTCTTCGATTAGGCTAGAATTTCATTGAAATCCCCAATAATCAACCAATCTAAACGAGATGGACAATTTAATTGTCTAATTAAGTACCAAGATTTGTATCAAAGATGTCTCTCAGGCCAGCCATAGAAGCACGTTAGATGCCAATGAGAATTATCACTTGAAATAACCTTGAAGTCAATATGATGATTTGAGAGAGACAGCAAAGATATATTAATTAATCTGATCCTTCCACATATAACATAATCCACCTCCACCATTAGTACCTCGAACATTAAAACTCTTATTAAACCCAAAAGATTCTAATAAAATTCATCATGTCCTCAGACACCCTTGTCTCAATTAAAAAGATGATAGAGAGAGTTCACAACTTAACCAAGCGTCGCAAATTTGCAACTGCCATAGTACTCCCCAAACTACGGTAGTTGTAACTTAAAATACTTATTGCAATAGGCAACCAAGGTTAAAACCCTCGATCGCATTTAATTCATCTCTTGCCTATGGGACAGCTTCAAATACCTTCATCTTCTCTGTTAAAACCCCCAAATCACCCTTATCAACCTGTTCAACAATAACTAATTCTAACCCACTATGTTTATTTTTTCTATCCCTTCTCACATTGCTACCCTCCACCTGATTATTTTTTCCCCTAGCTAATCTTTTCCAGGACCCTTGTTTTTTACTAGAACTCATCTCAACTACAATATCCCTCCCCTTAACATTATTATCAGCTACTAGACCATTCCCCAACAATTTATTACCATCCCCTTTTTCTATTGCCATCATATCAACATCCCCAAACCCCACAACAGTATCAATTCCAGTGAAACTATTATGCCGATTATCACTAACCATCGTCCCCTTCAAAGAGTCATTAGTTAAAGACGGCAGGGAATTAATAAGAATAGATGAAACCTGACTCGAGAAGTTTGTAATGGTAGAATTAAGAATGTCCTTACTAAAAGATGGAACAAATGGCGATATATTGTCAGTCTGTTTGTCAGGTTCTGAAGGCACTGATTGGTCTGTATTGGGTTCAATAGTGTTAGTTCCCACATCAGTCTTGGAATTCATTTTTGCAAAGATATCCTACAGAGACTTGGCACACGTTGATTTATCCCTTATTGCACAACGATTATCAAAATCTGCATTTTTCAGACTCACTGCGTTTAACTGGGCAAGCAATCTATCTTCTTTTTCTTTCTCAACCTGATTTTGCAGTCTAAAACCTTTTAGGGGGGATGCTCTCAACTAGTCTCCATAGTTCAATCTATTCACCTCTTCATTGCATTCCTGGACACTATGCCTTATACAACCACAATGATAACAGAAAATCGGTAGTCGTTCATATTTAAATTCTGCCCAAAACACCTTGTCTCCTAATTCTAGCAAAACCCCTCTTCTCAACTTGTTTGCAGCGAAAACATTAGCCCTGAACCGAATATAAGGAGCCTATCCTCAACTCTCTCCTTCATCAAGGTCCACAAAAGGCCCTATCATATTGGCCATGATCGTCGCGGTCTCTTTTGAGTGTCATAAGAAGGGAATTTTATATGCCTGTATCCAGAGAGTAATTTCTTCAAGCATAAGGATACTACCGATATCATTTTCTTTCATCTCTCCTAACAATAATAACTGGTCATCAAAACACTAAGGGTTATGATCAATAACCCATTGCTTATCGGATTCGAGAAAAATTTGGAAAATGAAGGCATTATTGCCTAAGTCTCGCAGACTAAATCCCCATTGTAGTCCCCAACTATTCATCATTGTAGTACAGAAAGCTTTAACATTCAGAACTTTTGCAACCAGACATAATGAGATCCACAACCATTGTTTCTTATTAGTGCGTTCATCCAAATTAACTTTCCCTACCTAATTCTCCTCATCTCTCAAGTGCAATGAGGAAAGTATCGTGTCGATATTGTCCTGATTGGCCATTGGTGCATTCTAAAAGCATAGGAAAAAAAGACGTTTACATGTAGTACCACCTCGATACAATGAATTCGATTTTGGCAGATAAAAAATCATTAATATTATAATTTTAACATGTAAGGAATTTTTTTAATTAGATTGGCAGTCCGTTATGCTAGCATCTGCACAATTTCTCCAAATGTGCACGCACTACCTGCATATCGTATCATAATTTGTTTAATTATATCTAAGTAATTAATTTAAGATTCAATAAAATATACAAAAGAAAAAAAAAGTTAAAGAGGCTAAATTAAAAGAAACGTTAAAATCTTAAAGTCGAATAAGCCAAAGGTGATTGTTTGGTTAGCAGTAATATTATATAAATGTGCAATGCATGTGATATTGGTCAATTCGGAGCAACAAAGTGGTGAGTATTCGGATACCCCTAGAAACTTTTGAGTGCCAAATACCCGAAAGAAGTGGTGAAAGAAACAAAGAAAAAAAAATGTGCATACAAAAGAAAGCATCTCTGGGCATGGAAGAAGAAGAACAACAAAGAGGTTATAATAGTTGGTATTAAAGTTTCTTGAAAAATGGAAATCGAAAGCATGCATTTCTTTAGGTATCAACTTTGAGTGCTTCCGATTCTGCACGCAAGATCAAGAATCCTAAGCGCACATGAATTTCAGATATACACACACACATAACTATCTTTTACTATTCTCAACACCTTTTACCCTTTTAATTAGTTTACTGATAAGCCAAGCCAAGAAGATCTTCATAGTACGTGAATCATGCAAGTCATGCATGCTTTTACTTGTCCATTTTATTTAATTGTTATTCTTTAGTTTAGAATGAGTCAATTTCTGTTTTGATATTGTAGATAAGTGTTAGCTATGTAGTTGCCGTTACTGTGTGATTGTGAGTCATGGTACCAAGTAGTTGTTTTATAGGAAGTGGGGAGTCATGGTACCAAGTGGTTGCTGTTTTATAGGAAGTGGTTGTTATTTTATTTGTATTTAAACTCTAGTGGAAGAAGAATGAAGATGGCAGTTGATTCAAAACAAAACTTGTGGCTTATTCTCGCCCTAAGTAGAACTCTTTCAAATTAAATCTGTTGTGGCTTTGACTGGGACCTAACAGTGGTATCAGAGCCAGCACATTATGACTACTAACAAGGAATGAATTGAAATTCTCGAAGGAGGATTAATAGGACTCCAGGATAGCTTGCGTCGTTTGGAGCTTGGCATAACGGACAAATTGCAACACCTCGAAGGGACACTTAGCCAAGTAACCGCAGCCTTGCAAGCTAATAAAGAAGAATCCAGCAGCAATAATAGTCGAGGAGCTCACAATAATCAAGCAGATACAAGGGAGAATCAGGAGGTGGGGCGATCCTTGCTCTCATCTAAAATTGCTAAACTTGAGTTCCCAAAATACTCAGGAGATGACCCTACAGAATGGCTCAACAAGGTGGATCAATTTTTCACATTTCATGGCACAACTGCAACCCAAAAGGTGTCATTGGCAGCCTATCATCTCATGGGTGAGGCGAATCAATGGTGGCATTGGCTAAAGAGAGCGTACAGTGAGGAAGGACAAGAAGTCACATGGAAAATTTTTGAAGAAGAACTCTGGGCTCGATTTGGACCCACAGAATGTGAAGATTTTGATGAAGCTTTGTCCAGAGTGAAACAAGTAGGCTCCTTGCGGGACTACCAAAAGGAATTTGAGAAGCTTGGTAATCGTGTGCAGGGGTGGACGCAGAAAGCATTAGTTGGAACATTTATGGGAGGACTTCAAGCAGAAATTGCAGATGGAATTCGCATGTTTAAACCCAAGTCATTAAAAGAAGCAATTAGCTTGGCACGGATGCGTGATGAACAACTAGCACGGCAATAGGAATTTATCAAAGCAAGTCCACTCAACCACTCCCAATTTAATACTGCTTCTTCACCACCATCTAATCATCCCTCTCCCGTGAAACGACTAACTTGGGACGAGATGCAGAAACGAAGGGTACAAGGACTATGTTTTAATTGCAATGAGAAGTTCATCCCTGGACATAAATGTCACAAACCTCAACTTCTATTATTGGAAGGCGAGATTATGCCAAGCAATGAGGATGATGAAGCATCGGCCACTTGAAGATGCTATTTGGAAAAACACTCCCTAGTTGCAAGATCATCTTATTAATTTGAACCTTGAGGACAAGGTTCTGCTGGATGGGGAGGGAATTGATAAGCCAAGCCAAGAAGATCTTCATAGTACGTGAATCATGCAAGTCATGCATGCTTTTACTTGTCCATTTTATTTAATTGTTATTCTTTAGTTTAGAATGAGTCAATTTCTGTTTTGATATTGTAGATAAGTGTTAGCTATGTAGTTGCCGTTACTGTGTGATTGTGAGTCATGGTACCAAGTAGTTGTTTTATAGGAAGTGGGGAGTCATGGTACCAAGTGGTTGCTGTTTTATAGGAAGTGGTTGTTATTTTATTTGTATTTAAACTCTAGTGGAAGAAGAATGAAGATGGCAGTTGATTCAAAACAAAACTTGTGGCTTATTCTCGCCCTAAGCAGAACTCTTTCAAATTAAATCTGTTGTGGCTTTGACTGGGACCTATCATTTACAGTTCTCAACACAGAACCTTTTCTTTCTTTTAATCCAACTTGTCGTTTAGAATTGAGAGATTGGAGTAAAAGATTAGTAAGTTGGAATTTTGAATTTGTTTGCGTTTATGGTTTGAATGGAACTTGAGTAAGTATTAATCCATTGAAGAGATGCAAAGAATCATTATATCCCTTTATCGAACTAATTCTTTAAATAATTTGGTTAAGTTCTTGGATTCTATAATTTCAATTGCTGAGACATATTTAAATAACTCGGTCAAGCATTGTTCATCTCGTTAACCCAAAAATTCAGATTAGGAAAGCTTAATTTATAAATCGTTGTTCATCTTGTTAAACTGGTATTGATTGCTTTGATAATCCCACTTGTTGAGTGGATTTCATTTCTATAGTAATTTTAATTAGGGTTTTTGGAGAAAATAATATTGTTTTCAAAAGAATTGAAACAAAAGTAAAAATATTTTAAAGTTTAGGCGATGAAAATTCTCAATTTCAATACCAATACCCGACGTAAATGGATCCAATATTTTGTAAAAATTTATACAAAAATCGACACAATCAGCAACAATTTTCACATTTCGCCCTCACCTAATTTAATTAGAAGAGTAAAAATAAGAAAATTGTGAAACACAGTGCTGGTTATAAGTTGTGGTCTCAGTTGAGGTATAGCGATGCACTTATTGCCACAATATTGTACTAGTGGACATGCAAGTTGGAGATCTGTAGTGCCACTAATATGTTTTAATATTATTGAGTGGCATCAACCCAATAGGTGTATGAGACAATTTGGCATGGATCAGTTGATTCCTGACCCTCCACAAAAAAAATGATGATTTACATTATATTGACTTGAGGGGCCACCCGGAGCAAAATTGGGAATTGAAATTTTCAACATTTATTTTTTAGTGGCACAATAGACATAATCAGGTTATTACGGGTCGTGTTCTGAATTACCCATTGCATCCTAGATCACAGTATATGCAATGGTATGCTCAACCGACAAGAAGGTGGATAACTCTTGTTGGAGCAACATTGGATTCATCGGTATGTAGTATTATTGTTTATGTATTTTTTAACTTACATATATTATTGATGGCTGTTAATATATTTTTTTTTGTAGGCTGATGCTGCAGAACAAATATTTCATAAAGGCGATAATATTCGTTTGGCATCTGAAAGCATTCTAGGTGTCGTAAGTGCATATGATAAGACGTCAACAAATTATCCTCGACAACCTGTACCTAATCCTAGATATATTCCACCACTTACCACACCATATGAAGAATTCCAAAGTACCCCTTGTAACAGGAGAGGCCTAGTTGAAAAAAGGACGACAATGTCTTTTATTCCTATTTATCCAGATGTGCACCAAAGTTTCCCAACTTATGCCATGGCCATATTTTCCTGAAGATACTTCCAACTCCATCAGTGTTTCTTCATTCTATGAGAATTGGTAGTATGATGCTACAACTGGTCCATCTATATGCCATGATTATGAAGCTAGGCCTTCTAGATCGAGGCCTTATGAAGTTGGGCCTTATGAAGTAGGGCCTTCTGGAGCTGGGCATTCTGGATCGGGGCCTTATGAAGCTGGGCCTTCTGGATATAGGCCTTCTGGATTTAATGTTGATCTGAATGTTACCTTATCAGAAGGCGATGCAACACCATACAATATTTATGCACAGAGCAGTCATATGAGCTTACAAGACGAGTTCTTTAATGAACTTTTTAGTGGTCCAACTATTGTAGGATCTTAGGATTTAGCGGATCAACCATTGTATAATGATCCTAATGCATACGAGATGGATCCCGATAACCCTACCCATAACACCACTTCCGTAGTAGGAGATACTGACTATATTTTAACTTGTAATATTTCAATAGACATGTATCGTTCATTATTATTTATCTTACAATGTTTTATTAATTTTGCCTCAATTATTATTCATGACAAGTCATCCAATTAATTGTATTAAATATATTGAAGCGCAATAAATTACTAAACATAACAAATATATTTAGTACATTAATAAAAATATGTCAACTATTGAAATACAAAATTGGAAAGACCAGCCTTGTATAGCAAGTCCTTTATTATTGACTTAAAATATCAATAAATCATATAACAAATAGATTAAAAGTAAATTAATATTATATTACTTACCAGCCTTGTATAGCAAGTCCTTTATTATTGAATTTCGGTGGTGCGTGTTGTAATTGCTTATAAAATATCGCAAACAAAATATGTGAAAGCTCAGTGGTTCTTTCCATCCGCTCCTTTCATCTCGAAACAAAGCCATTATACCAGCGTGTCTATCTGATATGACGGTAATGCCCATGCGCTGAGTTACATCTTTCTAATCATTACCATAAACCAAGCCCAGCTTGATTTATTCTCAGATTCTACGATCGCAAATGCAACTGAAAATAACATGTCATTACTGTCTACGGAACTGGCAATCATAAGAATCTGTTGAAATTTTTCCGTTAAGAATGTGCCATCGATTAATATAATCAGCTTACAATGATCCAATCCATCAATGGCAGGTTTAAAACTCCAAAAAAGTCTTTGAAACTGTTTCACCCTTGGGTTTTCGATATCTTGAAGCATAAACTCATACACAGTTCCTGGATTGTACTCCTGCAAAGCAAATAAAAACGTCGAAAGCCTCCCAAATGATTCAACATAATCTCCAAAAATAGTCTCCAAGGCTCTCATCTTCCCATACCATGTCTTACTATACGATACATCAAAATTAAATTGCTGCTTAATAGCAGCAATAATAATATCAATGGGAAGTATCGATTTTTTACTTACCATACCGACTATGTAATTTTGAATCATTTCTGAGTCTAATTGTCTGTAATCCATTGAAAGATTTTCACCCAGGCATGAATGTGGCCCTCTGAATCTGGTGATGATCCACAAATTACTTAAGCCTTTCTTTATTGCCCTTAATCTCCAAATGCACCCATTGTCAGCCTGTGAGCACCTTACTACCCAGTAGTTTGGCTTTGACTCAACCACTCTGAAGTCAACATTTCTCAATATTAAGTACTTTTTCACAGCAGACTTGACGTCATCCTTACTATTGAAAACCAACCCAGTCGATAACTCAGACACACCATCCCAACTTTAAAAGTCAACACCTTCTGATATATCAACTTGGGTTGCCTCAAAGTTAATATCTATATAATGCTCAGACGAAAACATAAAATTACCTTGGTCCGTCTCATCACTTAGATGCATTGATGCTAATACACTGGCGTATAATGTATGTTATGATCCTTGACCTTCACTTGCTTCAGAGCTATCACTTCCTGCATTCATGTCTGCATTTTCATCTTTCGGATCATCGTTCTACAATAAGTAATCATTGTTAATTGTAACATCAATGAAATCATCCTCGTCACCCAAATTAATTGTTGCTTCAACCCCATAAACTGCACCAGTACTACCAGATATGCGATCATCGAACAAATCACCATCTCGCCTATAGACAAACTATCTTGGCTGACTAGGAGCATCTTCTGCTATCTGTGACACAGAACGCGATTGATTGACATCTTTAAAATGTGAAACTGAACTTCTGGGTCTCATATCAAGGAAATGTGATACATCACTCCTCTGTCTTACTTCTAGTATATGAGATACAGAATGTCGATGACTAGTCAGATCAATACTCTGACTGCGCTCAGCATGTGTACCCGAGGCAAAATTTCTATCTGTGGCACGACTTCCTGACTTATTTCCAAAAATAGATTTGCTTAGAAAATTCCCAACTCTTTTACTGAACAACCGCCGAGGCTGACTCATACTGACATCAGGAATTTGGCTTACTTGACTTCTTATATAACCGCGCCTATAATCTACAGATACCTCCCTTCAATCAAGTCACCATCCAGTCGACTAACAGATTGTCTTGGCTGACTGTCAATATTACCTCCCTCAAATTGGGAAAATATTTCAATGTCTTATCAATTTACTGATTGTCTAGGCTGACTTGGACCTATATCATTCGCATATAATTGCCCAACTGTCCTGATATTTTCCATTTGAAAGCCTTCATTTCTAAACTGATAATTGTTAGTATTCGTATCTTGAACGGATCCAGCTACACTATCTGCTAATATAATGATTAATTTCACCAATGTATAATGTTCATATCTCCTTAAATTATCGTATATTGCATCTATGTCGTCATCATCTACTAAATCCACTACCATCCAACTTAACAATCCTTTATTGTACCTTGGACTCTTATATATAATTCTAGAAATCATGTCATTCATGCCTAAACCCATTTTAATATAGATTTTATGACGTAATTCAGCAAGAGTTATCTTATTTTTTAGTCTTAATCTTTTTGTGATGACATTCGGTGTAGATATGTTATATTCAAAGTCTGTCGCTCCATAACTTATTCCCCCTTGGTGTGCAAATAAAATTCAGTATATGATGACATCTTCCGACTACTTATAAGTTAGAAAATTATTACGACTTTTATCCTAAATTATTATGTGCAAAATTACATATTTGATATATACCATTAAAATTTAACAAAATTACTAATTTCGTAATTTAATATATGCTTTGCGATTTTTCTACTATAAATCATATTTAAATTTTCAAAAAGCAAATTCTTATACACACAATAAAAATAAATAAATATATTCACTAACAAATTTTATTATCACAATAAATTTATTAACAAATATATTTTTGATAACTTATAGTAATAATAAATAATTTTCTACTATTATCAAATCTTATATTAATATATTCGAGAAGAAAAAATTCATTAAAAGTAAAATACTTGATCTCGGTAATGATTCTAGCTGCGATCTTGTTACAGCCGATCTTACAACTTACTTCTGTTTAAAAATAATTAAAAGAAATTATATATTAAGCACACTATAATAATACTTATATGTATAAATTAAACAATAAATAATTCCAACCATCGATATTAAAATATATGCCAATACGACAAATTTTGATCTACTTACCAATTAAAATATTTATTCAACTACTTCAGAAGAATTTTCATCAACTGAACTAATTTTGAAAAATGATATTTAACTCTACATAGAGACTTTATATACTCTTGAAGTCCAAATAATTCAATAGCTTATCAAAGACAGTTGGAAAATTAAGGGCAAGGGTTACTGTAAACCGTGGGAGACAGCTGACAATGCAGGTGGTAGCTGCGTCATTCACCAGAGGGCGACACATGGTAGCTACGGGAAGGGAGCCGGCTCTGTGTTGACCATACAGCCGTTGACTACGTCTTCAGCGTGACATCTTGGGGGAGGCGCAGCTCGTCACGTGGAGGATGCTGCTGCCTCCCGCGTCTTCAGCTACGGGTTTCACGCGATTTCCCAGGTAATCATATAGTCTTTTTCTGTATTTTTTTAAAATAATCCCACTTCTTTTAATTTTTTTTGATATATTTTATTCTCTTAAATAATTTTTTTTTAATATTATTAAAAAAATTCCTTTAATTTGATATAAAAATTCACATATAAGATATGTGTCATGTCAAATTTATATATGATATGATAACTGAACTGAGATGGTACTTTAATAAAATATTTTATGTGAGTTGCAGAGGCGGACACAAGTAATATCTCGGGAGTCCTTTTTAAAAAAAGTTCTAGGGTTGGGATCTATCTATTATTGTTTTTTTTTTTTTTCAACCCTAAACCCAGATTTCTATCATTTAACTCTTTTTTATCATCTTGGTTCTTGTTTTTCTGCAGATATATATATACATATATACACCTACGCCTTTGGTCTCCTGCCTGCCGTCTTGATTATTGAAGATTAGTTTAATGGTTTGAAAAATGGAAAATATTTCCCAAAAAACACACTAAAAGAATCAAATGGTGGACATAAGAGATTGCAGGGTCCATCAACCTGAAACTTGCATTAAATACACCGATTTTTGTACAAAAATTATCTGTAACATGGTCCTCTATACGTCAGAAATCGACAATAAAACTGTTCATTTTTAACAATTCTATATATCTAATTATATTTACCGTAATATCAAATTTTAAATTTTTTAAAAACTTATATTATTTAAAAGAAAAATCTCCAAGTTCCCTGTTGATGTATTTGGAAGCATAGTCACTTAAAAACTTAACTAAAAAGTTGTTATACATTATTTTCAGCTAAATTTCAACAAGTTTGAATTTATCTTGTTTAATTAGATCAATAAAAGTTGGCCCTTCATTTTCCAAAATAAGTTTTAAATATTGAAATAATTGAGTTCTGTCTCTTTCAAGACTTTAATGAACTATTTTATTGCAAACATATTATTCGGGGCGTACATTGATGACTTGAGCAAACTAACCTCTAAAATTTATTTATTTATTTATTTTATATATGGACTTTTCATAAATAACGCGGTTTTATTTTTTTTTTCCACGTGAAAAATATTTGGAACTTTGGTTTTAGTACGTGGAATTCACAGTGAATTTATCTTAGCTGACTATTGCCGGTCACTTCTTTACTTTCTTTTATCAACCTGTTATGAAAATAATATTTTTTATCTTCGGTTTGAAAACGCCATATTCCTTTAAATATTTTTCATTAAACGCCATATTCCTTTAAATATTTTTCATTTTATATATATCTCGCATTTAAATTAAAATTATTTTAAAAAGCCTCTTGAATATACAAAAAAAAAAAAAGTAAAAATAACATAGCCAAATTTGTGGTCAACTTTTGCATATGGAATTTCTGGAAAACGGATACATATATGAAAAGTGGAAGCATGGAAATGATATTTCTGAAAGAAAACATTAATTAGAGACACGTGTTGAGAGGGGAAGAAGGATGGCCCAATACCATTAAACGAAAAATGACAAGCAGCTAGTGGTTACATATAATATATTTGCAATTAACTCCCATGGTCGGGGCCGGCACTTTAGCTCGCTGTGAAAACGTTACTGTATACATCTAAAAATTAACATCAGTTTTATCTTGTGGAATTTTCAATTAATTTACATATTTGATGGAATTTGTGTTAGTTACGTTCAATTCACTACATATTTTTATTTTTCATTTTAAAAAATATATTATGCAATTGCAAATAAATTTCTAAAATTTTATGAAATTCTCTCGTCAAAGACCTCATGTTGAATAATTGAACTTTAAATTTTATCACCAGCATACTTATCAAATTTTCTTTTTTATATTGAATCCATGAATTAATCTATAAATTTACTAATTGAATAATAAATTGATTTATATGTAAAATAATATTAATTACTTTTCATACCTAACAATTTATTTTTACATTATTTCATAAATTTGATTGATATAAAAGTTTCTTGCAGGTGATGCCCAGTATATATTTTAGGAAGGAACAATTCATTTTCACAGATATTATGAAGCTTTTTAAAATTTATGAAAAAAAAAAAAAGCTTAAGATGTATCTTCTCCAAATTTTTTTTTATACACTTGAATTTTGCAATTATCCTATTACACGTTTAATTTGGACAAAAATGTACCTGTAAATGTAACGATGCAAACGATGCCAATTTCTTAATGCTTATATATATATATATATATATATGCTCATCCATATATGCATGCATACATATATGTCCATACATCCATACATGGGGTTATTCATAATTTCGTTAGTGAGAAAATTAAGGGATATTTTTTAGAATAATATTTTTTTAAAAAATATTTTAAAAAATGGTGTGAGGCAAAATCTATTTACAAAAATGGTGTGAATTTCATCCCTACAACAGCAGGTGCCGGGATCAGATATGGATCCCACGTGGAGGGGCTGCTGCCACACAAAATTTAAATATATTAAAAACATCTTCAACAATGGTTTTGAGTAAAGTCTTATGTCTTGATGGCAAAGTTTTTCTGGAGCATGGTGTTGTTTATCAGCATGTCTCGGGTTCGAGACACAACGACAACATTTTTCATTATTCGTTTATATTATATACAGTAAATATATATAATTTTGTTATCCACCATGCACGCGGTAACAGTTCTTTCTTTTTTAATTTCTTTATTATTTTTCACATTACAATTTGTTCCATATAATAAAGTCACAATTTATTTTTTATTTTTTTATATTAGAATATATAACTAATTTTTTTGCATTAATTTTTATACTTCAGTTAACTAAATTTTATATTTATTAAAGATAATATCAAATAATTTATTTATTTTATTTAATTAGAATTTATAATTATAAATTTTAGTTAACTGAAATATTAAAAATAATTTAAAAAATTACTTATAAATTTTAATATAAAAATAATGAAAGATTAAAAAAATGGTGGTTTTAAAATTCGAATAGCATGAGTTTACTACAATAATTTTATTTTATTAACTATTTTCCTTTATAATCAAATCAAAATAATTAAAAATTAAAAAAATTAAATTATCCTTATGAATCATATAGCTAATTTATTGCTGTTAATTTAACTACAACATATTAAACTTATTATTAGAATTTATATGTAATTTTTTAAATTATTTTTAATATTTCATTTAACTAAAATTTATAATTATATATTATAATTAAATAAAATAAATAAATCATTTGATATTATCTTTAATAAATATAAAATTTAGTTAACTGAAGTATAAAAATTAATGTAAAAAAATTAGTTATATATTCTAATATAAAAAAATAAAAAAAATTGTGACTTTATTATATGGAACAAATTGTAATGTGAAAAATAATAAAGAAATTAAAAAAAAGAACTGTTACCGCGTCCAAACTTTGTGCCAATTTGGCCATTATATATATATTTTCTGTATATAATATAAAGGAATAATGAAAAATGCTGTCGGTGTGTGTCTCGAACTCGAGACATGCTGATGAACAACACCATGCTTAACAGAAAATTTGCCGTTAAGACATAGGACTTTACTCGAAATCGCTGTTGAAGATGTTTTTAATATATTTAAATTTTGTGTATCCATATCTGATCCCGGCACGGATAAAACTCAAACCACTTTTGTAAATAGTTTTTGCCTCACACCATTTTTCAAAATATTTTTAAAAAAATATTATTCTAAAAAATGTTCCAAAAATTAAATATAGAAATTCATAAAATTATTATCATGAACCTTTTTTTAGTAGTTAAATAATAAAATTAATCAAAATTTCAATATATAGTGATAGTATACTTATGCGTATATACAATTGATTTGAGTTCTAACATTTCCGGCATGGCAATTATAACTTTTTCAGTGTGTCCATAATATTGAAGAGTCAAACTTTAGATTTTTATCTAAATTAATAGATTCATTCAAAGGGAATTGGGATGTGATGTAATGTAATGTGTATATTGCAAATATTATTTCCTTGGAATATTATATTATTTTTTATGGTCAAAATTTAATACCCCTTCTTTCCATTTTAAAAAATATATTTTTTATTTTATTTTGTTCAATTTTCAATATTATTTTCGAAATTTAAGAAATAAGTTTACAAGTATATTCATATTTATTATATACTTTATTAAATATTTTTTTATCACTCTTTACTTTTAATTGAAATTTTTGAAATTATAAAAATATATTTTTATCAATAATTATAACTTTTTTATAAAATTGAGATATTTTAGTTATCTTATTAATTTCCGTGAAAAATAAAAAATTACTTCTTAAAATAGGACGGATGAAGTATTAAATAGTAGTAGCTTTGTCAATAATTATAATTTTTTTATAAAATTAAGATATTTTAATTACTTTTTTAATTTTTGTGAAAAATAAAAAATCACTTCTTAAAATAGAATGAAGGGAATATTAAATAGGAAGTAGCTGTTCTACACTCCTTTATCAACTATTTTATATTCCTTAAAATTAGATTAACGCTGCACCAATGTTAATTATACACAACAATCACAAAATGGCCAAAAATCTGACAATTTTTTCTCCTCATTAAAATTTGATTTAAATTCTGTCCCTAAAAATATAATTATAAAAAACATTAGTAATTAATTAACACTATAAACTTCAGATATTTTGACAGGGGAAAAAATCCTCCTAAATATAATTTATTAGATCAATTATAAGCTGTTAGTTGTTTTATATTTTCCATATGTGACATTTATTATCAATTTGATGCATAAATAATTCAATCACTCCCCCCAATTAGAAGATACAATAAAAGAATTGCCATGAAACAATTTCTCTGAATTCTATTTTTTTTTTTCCGAAAAAGATAAAAACAGAGGTAATGAGGTTGTTCCCCTGGGAAGTCTTCTCGAGTGCTATCTCTTTCTATTTCCAATTTGGTTTAGATATATTTTTGGCAGCCTCGTTTCATTTTCTCTGCTCTCGCCACCTCTTTCTCTCTCTATTGAATTTACCCTAGAATTTGTACATACATTTTCTACATAAAGCTCCTATCTTTCCCACACTCGCTCTCCTCAGCCCCCACTCCTACTCCTACTCCTACTCCTACTCCTACTCCATCTCCATTCCTGTCTTTTTTCTTCACCTGGGTTCGTCACAAAATGATACATAAGACTTCTATCTCTAAACCATAGATTCAAAAACCGAGTCTTTCTTGGATTTAAGCATTAAAAATGGCTGAAAATCTTGGCCTTTTATGTCCCGAGAACACAAACACTTGTTTTGATGATTTTGATTGCAATGCCACACTTGATTTTGGGGTTTCCCCTTCTTGGCATAGACAAGAAGATCAAAATCACAATCAAGAACCCTTTTTTAATAATGATTGTTCCAAATCCTTGATGGGATTTTCACCCAATGGTGAAGATAGATTTAGGGCAATGGTTGAGAGCGAAATAAATCATGTGCCTAAAGATGATTATCTAAAGAGATTAAGGAGTGGGGATTTGGACCTGAGTAATAGGAGAGAGGCTCTTGAATGGATTTTCAAGGTTGGGTTTTTTTTTTTTTGCCTCTTTTATTTGTTTTTGTTATTAATTTATTAAATGGATTCTTCAGTTTTGCTCCTTTGATCCATTCATACGTGTTTAAAAACTCTACTTGGTTTGAACTTTACTGGTTTTAGTAGACTACTGATGTTTTCATTTTTCAACAACAATGTTGTTTAATCTCCAATCTGAATTCATGCCTTTTCCATCCATTTCCATTTGATTTCTTCAAGAGGTTGCTTCTATCCTTCGATTAATCGATTGCTAAACAAAGATTGATTATTGAAGTCTACACCTTGAAGCATTTTGAAATTGGATTTGACTCACCCTCCAAATTGTTTTTGGTAAAAGTGACTTTTCAGGTTCCCCTAATTTCTGGTGAATAATTGTGATGTGAAAGGTGATTAATTTTGATTTGGCTTCCTCATGATCAACAGGCTCAAACCCACCACAGTTTTGGACCATTGAGTGTTTGCCTCTCAATGAATTACTTTGATAGGTTCCTATCAGTATATCAATTGCCTGTAAGTGAAGAAGAAATTAGCAGTCTTTATGTGAAATCTTGCAGCACTTTGTTGTGATGCTCCTTGTCTTGATTTTTGTTTCCTGTTTGTAACTATTGGCATCATAGAAGGGGAACGCTTGGACTGTGCAATTGTTAGCTGTAGCCTGTTTGTCACTAGCGGCCAAAATGGAGGAAACCAATGTGCCTCTCTCTGTAGATTTACAGGTATTATTATCATTAATAACCTCAACTGATTGTTAATTTGATATGTTAATGATTTTTATGTTCTTTTTAAACTTACTGTCCTAACGATGTTGTCTTTTATTGGGTAGGTAGGGGAACCCAAGTTTGTGTTTGAAGCTAAAACAATACAAAGAATGGAGCTTTTAGTGCTGAGCACATTGAACTGGAGAATGCAAGCAATCACTCCTTATTGCTACATAGACTACTTCCTAAGCAAGATGAATGGCAATAAAAATGTACCCACATCATCAATCAATAGAACACTGCAGTTACTATTAAGTATAATTAAAGGTGTGTGTCGTTTACTGAGTTTTATTTTATTCGATTTTGGAGTTGGTTGTCGTTTAGGATTAATGGGGTTTTGAATGTAGGTATTGACTTCTTGGAATTCAGGCCTTCAGAAATTGCTGCAGCAGTAGCAATATTTGTAACAGGAGAAAACCAAGCAGTGCAAATTGATAAGGCAATGCCAGCTTTCATTCATATAGAAAAGGTAAGAAGCCAAAAAATGAAAAAAAGTAAACGTTGGTTGATGGTGGTACCCACAGAAATGAAAATCCAAGACAGGACAAAATTGCTTTAAGCTAATGACAGACCTCAGGGTTTGATCTTTTTAGCGATATGATTAAAGGTTAACTTTTCTTAATTTTAATGTTTTCAGGATAGAGTAATGAAGATCATAGAACTAATTAAAGACTTGGCACTGGAGAGTGGTGGTGTCTCAGGTTCATATGTGCCAAGGAGCCCAAATGGGGTGTTGGAAGCAGCATGCTTGAGTTATAAAACAGATGAATTAACAGGTGGGTCATGTGCAAACTCTTCTTCACATAATAAGAGTAGTCCAGACATTAAGAGGAGGAAGCAAGCCAACCAGCCAACTCAAGTGGAAAACAAGTCATGAGTTTATTATTATTATTCAATTAAATATATATCTATATACATATAAAAATATATATTTATATTCTTTTGTGTTTCTGGGGGATGATGGAATGTGGCCTTTTAACACACAGGAGAGAGGGTGAGGGTGAGGGTGAGGGTGAGAGGGAGAGATGAGTATTTTATTATTATTTTTTTTGGGTATAAATAAAGGTCTAGGAAAAAACAATGAAGAGATCTGATGCTTTAAATATGAAAAGCCAAAAGAGGGTAGCTGTTTATATTGAGTGGAATGATCGGCAAAATAGGCATCACAAAGTTAAGTGGCCAATGGCCATCATGGTGTTGGATAGCCGATGGCTCAAGGGACGAGGGGCTGTTGTTTTTTAAGGTTATACAGGTTTTTTTTTTTTTTACTTTTTTTCTGTAAGTTGCTTCAGTTTCAAAAGAGACATAAGAAATGGATATATATATATATATATATATATATACATTTTTTGGCTAATTATTATGTCTCTTTTAGAAGTTTATTATTTTTTTAATGTATCTTTATTATAATTTGTCGTTCATGTCTCTTTATATCTTTTAATACATCTTTATATTAAATTTTAACTTTTCATTTTTAAAATTGAGTAATATTAATTCAATTTTTTAATTTTATACTTTTAGTTAATGAAGTGAAATGGTAAAAATTTAATGAAAAATTAATAGTGCCTTTTTGAAAATAATATAACTGGGAGTTTTATAGCATGTTATACTAATTTTTTTATAAGATTTAAATAATTTAATATTTTTTCTTAATGTGTATACTTGTGGCTTGGTTTCTCATAATTATTTTTTTATAAATAAATATTTCTCTTCAAGGTTTATCATTTCTAATTTTACATGTGACAAGTTATTTTTAATAAATATTATAGTTATATATTTAAAAAATTTAACGAAAAATATTATCGTAATAAATAGGTTAATGTATATATAATATTTCGTATACTTAAAATATATAGGGTACATAAAAAGATATGATATAAGTAAAAGTATTTTGTTATAAATAAGATGTAAAATCAAAATAGAAAAATAAAAGATAATGAGAAATATGATATTTTGTTTTATATCTAAATAATAACACTTGGTTCACATGGAGAATAAATAAATTTAGGTAATAAATAAAATTATAAAGGAAATAACTAATATGAAAATATAGCAGTCAAGCAAATAGGAATATTTCACAGCATATTTAAAGATTTATTGAGTGAAAAATAATACTAAGTGACAAATTATTATTATTAAGCCATTTGATTTTGGATGTGTTTGAATTTTACGGCCAAATTGGAATTTGAGTTAAGGATTTTAGTGTTGGTCAAATATCTGGTTTCTTACAGTTTTTGCAAATTCTGACTCAGATTTCACGAAATCTTCTGCCCAATTTTTATAGAATATTATACTGTAAATTAAGCACATTTTTCTTCATCTATTTTTACAGATGTACCGTACCCGACACTGAGTTACAGGTACAAAATACGGACACCAAAAATTAAAAAATCAAAAAAATAAAAACACATACTACGTAGCCAATACGAGTTCTCAGACCAAACAAAATTAAGAGTATGCCGCTGTCATTGTGCAATCTATTTTTTTACTATTTGGTAATGTATATACATTGCTCTCGATGTTGACAAATCGTATCGATTACCCTCTTAAACTCTTTTGTTACGTGCATTTGTTAAATTCATGTTACTTTGATAAAAAGTGTACATATTGACTCGAAAATGCAACCAAAAAATTATACGCACAAAAATTTTATGAAGAGTAATTCAATATTGAAAGGTAATATGTGTATGTTGTTAAGTTCAAATAGATAATATGTTATTTTTGCCAATTTTAAATATATATGATAACCTAGCCTAACTCATTGATCGGTCCAAACTTGCGACGAACCTGGGAGTCTGGTACTAATTATCCAAATCTCGTTGAACTCATGGTCTGCACAGTCCAACTAACAAAGCAGATCGACTACGTATCTTCGAGAGCCCGTTTATCTCAGATACTCAAAGAGCTCAGTATCGAACTCTCGGCAAATTTCGCTATTTCTGACAATAACCGCCTCCTCTCCTCCACATCTTCCCCAAAAATAGGAAAAGTGGAAAAATAACTAAAAGTAGTGGGAATTCACCCACTATCCACGAAGGAAACCAAGGGAAATATAAGGAGAAAATCAGATATGATTTAGATCTATCTTCAACACTAAAAAGAAAGAAAGTTTTATTTTAAACCAGAATACTATCTGACTTAACCATCGGAGGCTTCCTCGTCAGAAACCCTCTTGGTCTTTTCGTGTTTCTTGCAGGTCGTCCTGACTGTCAGAATTACACCTGTCATCATTTGGTGCGGTGAGCGTAGAACATGGACCTCTTTTCAGACCTCAACCTAAACCTTGCACCGTTAGAAACTCAGACAAACTTTCCCACTCACCCTGAAACACAACAACTCATCCCCACCTACAATGCCCTAACCTCGATATCCCCCGCTGCAGCCATTCCCAACACATCCAGCCTTACTCCGCAAGCAGCGCAGGACCTACTAGCCCAACTATCAGCCATGGTTGCCCAAGCCAATCCTTCCTCCCAACCAGCTCAGCCTATCCCACCTGCTCGGCCCCCGCAACCACTGAACAGAGATCCCTTCTCATCTGTGGTCCCACCAACTCTCGGATCAACAGTTATCCTAACAACCGAGCAGTTCGAGAGGCTCCTTGAAGACCAGATGACCAAATACCATAACAGGAATACCTTGCAATACCACGGCAATTTTCACTTCCCACTTTCTTAAGAAATCCTGGCCTCTCTATTTCCCAAAATTTGCCTTCCAAATTTGCCAAGGTATAATGGCAATGTCGATCCCTGAGCACATATCGACCAATTCCAACACACCATGCTAGTCCTGACTGCAGACAACACCGCACTATGTAAGATCTTCTAGTAGACCTTGACAGATTCAGCTCATATCTGGTTTTGAAACCTTTTCGAGCACTCCATTGAAAGCTTTGGACAGTTCAGCGATATGTTCATCACGAAATTTGTAACAGCGATCAGGCCGAACAAGGTGTCTATCGATCTAAATTGAGTAATACAGGAGTGGAGAGATTTAATGTGGAAGCAATGGACATACAGAATCTCAATCTGGAAGTAGTCATCACGGCACTTATCAGAAATACAAGGTGTCAAAATTTTAGTGACTCTCTAAGCAAGAATCCCCCAAATGACTTCATCGAGCTCATGTCCCGAGCTCATAAATACATCCAGATGGATGAAGCCCGACGCATGTGCCTCAGCTCGCATGGTGGCTCGGAGATGGAAAGAGAAGGAAAGGATCCCAGAAGGTTAGCTCAGGATCGGGGAAGGAACAATCGACATGAATCCAGGACGTACAAAGGAAGTAATTTGTCCAATCGAACATACACAGTTTTCCAGCCTCAATCCAGAGATAGGAAGGAAGAAAGGTTCACGCCCCCTCAATATGAATAAGAAAGATATCCTTGCCTAGATGAAGCAGAATGGAAAAGTTACCTGGCGCAGACCAATGAAGGAGGACCCCAACAGAGATCAGAACCTCTACTGTACCTTCCACAGGGATAAAGGGCACTTGATAGAAAAATGCAGGTAGCTGAAATGAGAGATAAAACACTTAGTGAGGAAAGAGATCCTGGCACAATTTGTGAAACAGAATGATAGAGCTAAGAGGCACAAGTCTCCCACACCTCCATCAAACTAGAGCCGAGCTGGCTCGAGCAAGAAGACGCCGGCTGGTGTAATTCATGTAATAGCAGGGGGAGGACGGTATGATAAATCCAAGAAAAGAAAGGCAAATGTGGTGCTCGCCGTCAAAAGGATCACTCACACCTCGGTCCAAGTAGTTCAGTTCATAGTAACTAATGGATCCCATATTAAGCACCCGCACAGTGATGCACTAGTGGTCGAAGCAATCATTCGAAATTTTTTAGTCCAGAGGATACTGATTGACACGAGGAGTGCGATCAACTTGATCACCCTCCAGGCATATAAGGCCCTAGGAGTGTTGGAGAATCACCTTGAGAAAGTCAACATCCCCCTCACTGACCTTTCTGGACAACCCGTCAAGGTAGAAGGCCTAGCAAATTTGCCAGTCCAGCTGGGAGATGATGCAATAGTCCGGACATACAGTGTAAATTTCATGGTAGTTAACATCCCTTTGTCCTATAATGTAATCTTCGATCGACCTCTATTGGTCGCGGTCAATGCTTATATGTCCATGCAGAGTTTGGTGCTCAAGATTTTGACGGAAGAGCAGACAACGATATTAAGGGGAAATTAGAAAGCAGCTCGAGAGACATACATGACCATGCTAAATTAACATGATGGACACACAGGACACGGGAGATCGAAAGGCCGAACTAGAGGAAATGTTACAAGTAGTCAAGCTAGCTCCAGGGAAAAGCGTTCAAATATCAACCAACAAAGAGGGTTCGGACAAGGAAGCACTCCTTTTCGTGCTCAGGGAATTTATGGATATATTTACCTGGCAGCCGTCAGACATCAAGGGCGTATCAAAAGATTTGATAACTTACTCTTTGAACACTCACCCAGAATGCAAACTAGTCAAGTAGAAAAAGAAAAACTACACCCTAGAGAGACAGTTAGCCGTAGAGCGAAAGACGAACACCTTGCTGGAGAATGGATTCATCAAAGAGATCTTCTATCCAGACTGGCTAGCTAATGTAGTGCTTGTTAAGAAGGCTACCAAAAAGTGGCGCATGTGTGTAGACTTTACGAACCTCAATAAAGCATGTCCAAAATACAGCTATCTCCTGTCAAATATAGATCTCCTGGTGGACTCTACAGCTGGGTTTGAGGAGTATACCTTTCTCAATTCATCGATGAGCTACCATCGAATTCCAATGAATCCAGTAGATGAGGAAAAAACTACTTTCATCACCCACCGAAGTACTTATTGTTATCGAATTATGCCTTTTGGATTCAAAAATACAGGTGTTACATATCAAAGATTGATGAACCAGCTCTTCGCCAACCAACTAGGAAGGAACATAGAAATATACGTCAACGACATAATTGTCAAAAGTAAGGTCTTTGCGGATCTGCCATCCGAATTGAGAGAGACTTTCCTTACTCTAAGGAGAGCATGCCTCAAGTTAAACCCAGAGAAGTATGCCTTTGGTGTACAGTCAGAAAAATTCCTTGGTTTCATGATATTGAAACGAGGAATAGAAGACAATCCAGAAAAGATCAGGGTAATCATAGATATGAAGTCCCCAAAAATAGTCCGGGATGCACAAAAGCTTAATGGAAGAATCACAGCTCTGGGGAGATTCATCTCCTATTCGGCCAAATGGTGTTTACCATTTTACCAAGTGATTAGGAATTTGAAGGCTTTCAAGTGGACAGAAGAATGCCAATAAGCCTTTGAGGCTTTGAAGCAGTTCCTTACAACACCACCTTTGCTCAGAAGGACAAAGGTCGGTAAAACCCTGTACATCTACCTAGCAGTCTCTGAGGGAGCGGTAGGAGCAGTCCTAGTATGAAAAGAAGAGAGCCAATAGTTCCCAGTTTACTACACAAAAAAAGTCCTGTGAAGCATCAAACTGAAGTACCCCATCCTAGACCAGCTGGTCTTTGTATTAATCACCTACACGGTGAAGTTACGTCCATACTTCTAAGCCTACACAGTAATCTTATGCACTAATTCCAACCTAAGAAAGGTGTTACAAAGACCAGAGGCTACGGAAAGATTAACAGAGTGGGCAGCCCGCCTTGGGGAGTTTAATGCCAGGTATGAACTGTGTCCAGCAATGAAGGCGCAAGTCCTGACAGACTTTATGGCTGAATTACACGCACCGGTTCTCGAATAGGTCAAGGAACTATGGAAGTTACATGTTGATGGGGTCGTATGCTCAAAATGGGCTGGAGTCGGGGTCCTACTGATGAGCTCGGACATAATCTGTATTAGGGTAATGGCACATCTAGCCTTCCCAATTACCAACAACGTGGCAGAGTATGAAGCCCTATGTGTTGGACTACAGCTGGTAATAGAGGTAAAACCTGACATACTAGAGATTTTTTCTGACTCACAACTAGTTGTAAGCCAGCTAAAGGGAATTTTCGAAGCAAATGAGAGCTCTATGGTCAGGTAAAAGGAATTGGTGACTGCTCTCCTGGCCAGACTTGAAGCAGTAGGAAGTACTTAGTCAATCACACAGATACCCTGGATAAAGAATCAGGAGGCGGACAACCTAGCGAAATGAGCTTTCCACAACAGCACGGTATAGAACACTGATGTTATTTATCTAACGATGTCGCAACCAACTTATGAAACCTACTAGGTCCAAGTACAAGAGTCAATGGATGGGTGGCACCTCCCCATTTATCAGTATTTGATAGCAGGAACTATGCTAGAGGACTATATCGAGCTAGTTCCCTCTACCGAGCCATAATTAGCTCTTCTTCATCATCCAACCATAAGCAATTGTCATTACGATTCACGAATCGGCTCCAAGTAGTTCGTATAAAAAATTTCTCGTGCAGATTCTCTACGAGGAAATAACGGTCTTTCCACTTCTTGAGGCTATCCGGATTACCACAGAAGGCACCATAACCTGCTCGAGCCTGTATGTAATTATAGTCCTTCGATCCAGCTCGTAACCCAACTAGGGGTGAGCAAACTATGGGTAAAACGGAAAAACCGAACCAAACCGACGATTTTTTTAATTTGGTTCGGTTTTTTGGTTCGATTTCGGTTTATATTTTTAAGACTGTTCGGTTATTTCGGTTCGGTTCGGTTTTTAAAGGAGAAAACCGCATAAAAACCGAACCGAACCGAAATTTATATAATTATATATATTTTTTTGATTTTTTTATTAAATAATTATTTTATACATATAAATTATTTTATTTTTAGTTGTAAATTATATGAGTACATTTATCAATTATTAATATATATTTTTTAGGTGATAATTTAAAATTTTGACGATTAAATTGAAAATCGATTAAATAAAAAAAAATTAATGGTTTTTTTGTATTATTTATTATATATTTGAGATTATTTCTTTAATTTGAACTTTTATTTGTACAATTTACATATTTTTACTTTAGTATATTATAATTTATAATTTTTAAACACAATATTTTTTTATTTTTTAAAAAATAATTTTAAATTTTGGTTTTTCGGTTAACCGAACCAAACCGACCGAAAATTTCGGTTCGGTTAAATTCGGTTCTAAAATTTTGGTTCGGTTCGGTTGATAAAAATAAGAGAATTTCGATTTTCGGTTATTTCGGTTCGGTTCGGTTATTGAACCGAACCGACCGTTGCTCACCCCTAAACCCAACCACTTGTGTAGCTCAAAAAAGCTTCAGTGTTAGGTTGATACCGTGCTCCACCATCCAAATTTGCAGAGTGGAGAGAATGCACCAGGTATTTGGGTGAAGTTTCCCAATTGATAAATCAAAAAAGTTAAGCACCTCCACCTCAAAAGTGGTTAGGGGGAGACGCGTCCTAACCTCCAACTGCGCCTCGTAAATTGACAGCTTTCGCTTGTTGATAAATGAGGTGTTCGCCCTCTAGGAAAAGCTAGGTACACTAACAAAATACTTGTATGAAGATGTCACTTTACCAAGCAAAACAGGGAGCTCATCCTCGGCCACATACGAACTTATGCTACCCACTCCGGACAAACGACGAGATGTCCTCTTCGATGAAGAAGAGGTCATCAACTGCCCAAACTTAAACGACGGGGCTTTGTTAGAAGCGGATCCACCACTGACGCTGGGGGCACTATCAATCGAAACCTTTTCTTCCTCTATCTCACCGGACTCCTCGAAAGTACTCATTGTTGAACAGAAAGGAAGAAGGAGATGAGGAAAGTAATAAACCTAATTAAAATCGGTGGATTACCAAGAAAAAAAGGGTAAGAAGCAGTAAATTGCGAAAGCAGAAAACCCTCACACACTGAAATCTCCATAGAGTTTAGCCCAGAACAGAGAACGCTAAGACAGACAAAAGGCAAAAATGAAAAATGGAGAAGGAAGAGGGCTTAAATAGGAAGTCGGAGTGCATCGTGGGTCGTACACGTGGCAGACGATCTACAGTAATGGTCCTATCATTATGATAGGGCACAGGAAACGAAGGGCTGCCGTAATAAATGGCAACCATTACACGATAAAAAGGAGGTAATTATCACCCTCCTTCAATGCCCCGATCAGAATTGAAATGACACCCCAGTCAGTATGGCAGAGCAGGTGATCACGAGCGAACATAATGGGGGAGAGACTTATGATAACCTGGCCTAACTCATTGATCGGCCCAAACTTGCGACGAACCTGGGAGTCCGGTACTAATTGTTCGAATTTTGCTAAACTCATGGTCCGAACAATCAAACTAGCAAAGCAGATCGACTACGCATCCTCGAGAGCCCGTTTATCTCAGATGCTTAAAGATCTCAATACCGAACTCTCGGTAAATCCCATCATCTGCTCCACGTCTTCCCCAAAAATAGGAAAAGTGGGAAAAATAACTAAAAGTAGTGGAAATTCACTCACTGTCCACAAAGGAAACCTAAGGAAATATAAGAAGAAAACCATATATGATTTAGATCTATCTTCAACACTAGAAACAAAAAGACAGTTTTATTTTAAACTAGAATGCTCTCTGACTTAACCATCGGAGGCTCTCTCGTCGAAAATCTCCTTAGTCTTTTCGTGTTTTTTGCAGGTCACACTGACTGTTGGAATTTCACCTGTCATCAATATAAAATGCTATTTTTAAAATTGAGTTATGTAACTAACCGCATATATGTTTGTATTTATTTTACCAAAAGTTTAAAAACCAATCAATAAGAGAGTAGAGTAACAACAAAAGCTAATAAAGAAAAAAAGGCAATTTGCCGTTGGTAAAAAATTTTCATTACAAATATCAAATTTACCGAATTATATTTTATACATATAAAATTGGTAAATAATTTATTGTGTACTAAAATTTAGCAAAATGTACGTGTTACCTCTCTAATGTTGATAAAACGTAGCTGTTTTTTTTTTTCTAAATTTTTTTTGTACATACACTTTCTTTATTATATTTAGGGATATTAAATATACTTTTATTAAGATTATATGAATTTAACACACAAAAAAATGCATATGACAAAAGAATTCAAGAGTAATAGTTAAATATTTTGTCAATATCAATGGTAATATGATGCATATTGCCAATTTTAGATGAATAATAAGTTATTTTTGCCAATTTCAGTGTGTAAAATGTCATTTATAAAATTAAACTGTGTAGTTAAGAAGTTTTACTAGGTGTGGAGGTATTTTTATGCATTCTAAAAAGATACGTTTGTGTTTTTAAGCTATATTAATGATTATAGAAATCAAATATTAGTTGACAATCAATTAATTTTTTTTTCTTAACTACATATTCATTTGGAAATTTAATTACCATCAAATTGTTAATTATTTCGTTGGGTACTTATTGGTTCTAATTTTTTTCTCTATATTTTAGAGGACATTTTATGAGGGTGAAATTAATAAATATTTATCTTTAAGAATTTATAGTTTATGGGGGGCAATAGTTAGTATGCATACTCAAACCGATGTCGTTTAGTAGGCCAAACGGTACTTCACCGGAGCCCACAGTCGTCAAGAGAGGTGAGGCAGAGTAGGTGTGAGTAGTCACATCTGGTTTTTTTTTTTAATATAAAATAATATAAAAGAATGAAATAAAATAAAAAAGCAGTGAGCACAAGGAGCCTTGGGAACGCATAGTGTGCAGAGGCTAATTCATCGGTAATGGCCACATACTAACACTATTATTATTGTGCAAATTACATCTTGACACGTGTGCATGTAATACCCTGAAATTAAAGATTCTTGCAAAGGCATTGATAAATATTGGATGAATGTTGCTATGATTCGTAGAAGTAGTGATGGGATATGACTTGTTTTGTAGGTAAAATTAATTATTTTAGCACTCTATGTTCGTCCTCTAATTCATGGCTTGGTACTATAGATGCCACTAACTCTAGCTAATGGACATGGCAACAACGCAAGTCCCATAAAAGAAAGATTATTTGTATTATTAATATTAGTAATTAGTTAATTACAAGTGCTTATCGTTGGAATTACAATTTAACAACTAAATAAGAATATATATATATATATATATATATATATATATTCAGAAAATAAAAATCTTGAATTTAGATAGGCATTTATGTAATAATGCAATATAATTTGTATGGAGTGTGTGGAATTATAGGGAGGTTGTGGGGGACCTAAACAACTAAATAAGAATGGTCACTGCTTCTGCCAAAAGAACTGGCTATTAGTTGGTGGAGTTTTTAACACCTCCTGCTCTCTTTCTCCACCACTACACAAATTTATATCTCCTCTTTCTCTCACTTGCACATGCATGCTGCTACTGCCCAATTAAATATCCAATTTCTCATGTCCATACTTCTTTCATTAATTTAGAGTGCTATAATGAATTTTCGGTAATTTTTATGATTGATTTGGGCCACAATAATTTTTAAATGTAATTTTCTAAAAAGAATTATTTTTGCATTATTAAATTTTTTATTGTTATTGGTATAAGTACAAATGGATATATGGAATTAATCCTTTATAAAACTGATGACCAATTTATTCCTATTTTTGATAAATTAAATTAATTATTCAGCTATTTTGAAATTCTCATATCAAAAACATATCGAATGGTGAGGCTATCCCACAGGCAACAGATGCAAATGCAGAAAGTACATTATTCTTCTGCTTTCCGTTTCTTTCTTTCTGAATCATAAACGCTTAATCAAAAGATAATTTGGTTATTTCTGGTTAATGACTCAGCATTCATATTATCATTCTATGTTATAAATAGTTCTGTCCAAAAAAATAAAAAGAAAACACTGAGAATCCATTAGAAATCAAAGTACTATTCAAAACTGTGGCTGACTTGTTTGTTTTGTTTTTTTTTTTTTTGGGAAAGAGGCAATCTCTCTCAGTATCAAGTGATGTAAATTCAGTGTTTTGATGAACAGTGATAACTTAGGTGATTTGGAATATGAGTAGGTCAAAAAGAAAATATAATTTTATGTACTGGACTGGGCACCTAAATCGGAGACTGGGTTGAGTTAAATCAGAGCTTCTTGTCAGATTTCTTCTTCGACCTCGCCTTGCCATGGGAAAATGGAAATTACATCTCCTTTTAGCCTTCTGCACATCTGATTCATGCTATTTTCCTATGGGAGATTTGATGGGATTATAATAAACCTAACCAAGTTTTCAAATTGCAATTAATTTCACATCTCACTTGAAACCAACTCAATGCAAACAATGACTTGCTTCTTTTACGAATATATGCTTCATTTTGAACTTGTCACAGTTTTCTATTTTGTTCTATTAAAACTCTAGCGAATATCTCTGTTTTCTTAGGGTCTCCATAAAATTAAAGTATAAATGACAAACATACCCATCTATAATGTATTATATCAAATTGATCAATATTTGCTTCTAATTTTTTTTTTTAATGTCATTCAAGTAATAAAACATGCTCATTTATGCTCTTTTCATGGATGTATTTGGCTCTTATAGGGTATACTTTGCTCTTCAAACTTAGATTTAAAGGCTGAAATTGTCCATAAAAAGGACATTCGAGTCGGTTTATCACAAGGTATTTGCTTAACAAAAAAAAAAAGGAAAAAAATGTGATTCATTTTATTAACCAATCATCACTTATAATGCCGTAGTTCTATAAGGCAGCCCAAGTGCTGGAGTTGTAATCAACTGCCAAATTTCATGTATAAATACAATTACAAACATGTTACTCATTGCAGCAGAAGTCGACAACAAATTGCTCGAGTCTTTCCTACGGGCATTTTATTACAATAGTGCCTCGTAATTTCAAAAACTGGCACAGAAATGCTATATACTGAAAAGAATTTCTCGTCTTCATGAGTTTTTATCCTCTGCTATTATTTCAATGGCATATATATTATATAAACAGCGGCAGCTAGCAACTAGTAATCCCTTGAAATGGGCATTCCGTTCCTTTTATCAACTCTATGCAACTTAGATTTCTTACCTCTTTAGCATAAATTAGAAGGCAGCCTATGCATATATAACTAGACAAAATCAGGCTGGCCGGTTGAAGTCAAGCACCGATGCCACATGCGGCTGTTCGGGTCTACAGCCCGGGGATAAGAAATAACTTCAGGAATTGGAAAATAGACGTAGTGAGTGTTGCATATGCCTACAGTAATTCCACTATATCCAGCAAATGCACCATGTACCTGTCAAAATCGTGGATTCACATTCATTAATAAACACAATATTTTTTGCTCGACACAAGAATGTTTAAATAAGTATCAACTATTTTCTGTAATCAATTTACATTTCACTAACTACTGCCTAAGATGCTTAAGTTAATTAATACTTCACGCCTTTTGCTTGTTCTTTAAGGATTACAACTTCTAGACAGGAAAATTCCTAACAGAGGATAAAAAAAAACACCTTAGTATATAAGAAAAACCTGATGAAAATTTTTTAATATGTAGATGCATAGATAACACTTAAACCCCATTTTCCCCAAGTGGACAAATTTCCAAGAAAAATATAATTGTAAACTTTGGTATTTACAATTAAGTTACCGAAATTTTGTTTTCCTTGATTGCAGCAGCACAGGTCATCAACTGAACTAGCCCCAACAAAAATTTCAACAGAGCAAAAGATAGTTGTTGACAAGTCATTCATTAACAAATGATTGTTCAGGAAATTATGTTTTGAATACTAGTCCAGTCAAACCATAGTCCCAAACTAATTAGGATTTGTTAGATTAGTCGGTCATTTTCTTTCAAACTTTTTACACTCCAAGTAAATGAATATACATTTGTATAAAGAAATTTTCGAGAAACTAAAATAACAGTACACATAGATTTCAACGAATCCAAAGAGAAATTCATGCTTATAGCACTTGGACTCAAAAGCATACCATTACTGCCAATGTCTTCTTAAATAAAGCATTACATGAAATCCATGCTTTCGTAAACATCAAAAGAGAATAAATAAGTAGGTTGTCTACTTCAGCCACTTAGGTTAAGTATTAGCATGACTGAGATGTCCTACACAAGACCTTCACCACTAAATATTGATAATCAGGCAATGCAGCAAACTTTGGCATATGCATTCCCTCACCAGTTAGAGAAAAAGATAAAGGGACTTACAGCATTTTGTCCAAGTACAGCACATAAGATTCCATCTGATGCATTTGCACGACATGCACGGATCATGTATGTTGGATCAACATACTTGACATCAGCATGAACACCTATCTCCTTAAAGTATTTTTTTGTCTGACAGAAAAAAAAAAAAAAAGAAGATTAATACTTGTGTCACACTAGGTTCCCCATAAACCAGTTATAGATGCAGTCAATTAAAATTTAAGAGCGCAGCAGCTCAAATTATAGAGCCATCTATAGATTGAGTTACCATGCTTTTTTTGAACATAATTTTTCACCTGTCAATGCAAATAGGAAGTATTCAGTAAGTCTACCTCTATTCGACCAGCGACTTTCCTATAATTCCTATGAGAAGTGTGCAATGCTGTTTGATCAATGTAATTTCAGATAATAAGCTTTATGCAATACGCTTTACATTCACAGAATGATTGAAATTGTGAAAATATTTGTTGATTGTTTTCAAGCAAGGAGCAAAATAATAATGTACGGAATGATGTTGATAGACAATTATGAAAGGCACGGAATGACTCCTAGAATAGCCATGAAAAGACTAATGAAATTTAAGTGAAATAAGAAAAAAAAAAAAAGAATATCAAAACCTAACAACTGCAACCAAACTAGTTGTTAGTCATAGAATTAACAAAAGTTTGACATTCAATCAAGCCACTTATTTGTCCTCCTAGATGCATAAAAATAATAGTCACACATATAAAAAATAGATTGGCATGAATTGATCACTAACCTCTTGTTGAATGTGTACCCCAATATCACCAAGTACAATATTGCCAGATGCATCAGTAGCATTGGTTTTTTTCAGAAAACTCTGCATTGAAAGGCAGAACACATTATTCTTTTTGCGACATTTGAAAGGCAAAACACATTCTGAAATAAAATACAAAATAACCTTTTTGCTTCTGAAAATCAAATGGCCCCGTCAAGGAAAATTTTGAAAGCGACATTACAGGGGATGAAAATCTCTTCTTAAATTTTCTAATATTGCCCTATAGGTCTACCAACAATAGCAATAACAAACTTGAATATCTTATTAGTTCATTTCAATGGAATAACTTGGCAACAAGCACAACTCACTGTACACTGTTTTTGTTGAAGGAAATTGATTTCCAAATCATTACACATGCATACAACAAGAAGAAGCTGCTACAGGAATAAACAGTGAAATCCAAAATTTCCACTCTCTAGACTTTTAGAGAATGATGATCAAGAATTGGAACTTACAAAACAGGAAGTCAATGGCGGATAACTGATAAAAAAAGTTGGCAGAGAAAGAGAATAAAACACATAAGCCCTCCGCCACAAATTATACAATACTACATCAAATTACTAATCCTTATGAATACTAGAACTTTTGTACTTCCCCTAAATTTAATGAATATTAGCAACTTTTGTGCCAGAAAATGAATCATTTGTACTTTGTTTGGTGCAAGGAAATATAATTTTCCTTTAATGAAGGAAATGAGGAGAATAACAAGGAAATGAATTAGAGGAGAGTAGAAAAGAAATGAATTAGTATATCCTTTATAATGTCTGGTTTCCTTAATTAACACTAAAGAGAAATTAAACTTCTCTATTATGACAAAATAAAAGAAATAAATTTATATAGTATAATTTTACTATTATACCATCAGTGAAGAATGAGAGACAGAAAGAGCTGTTCGGAAGAAGATAACACAAAGAAGAAGGGAGCAGTTGCCATGGAAGAAAGCAGCTTGCATGGAAAAAGAACATAAAGAAGAGAGAGAAGTTGCAATGGAAGAAGAATGTGAAGAAGAAGAAACAAAGTAGCAGCCTTGGAAGAAGAAATGGAGCTGCTGCCATGTAAGAAGAAGAGGCAGAGTAGCTGCCATGGCTAATCGGTGAAGAGGAAGCAGAGGTTACAGTAGTAACTTTATCGGGTTATCTCTCTTATCCTTTCTATTTCCCCTCCTATGCGATCAATTTGGTGTTATTCTGGGCGAGAGGAATTTGAGAAACCAGATTTTCCTTCCTTTTTATCAATTTTCCTTGCTCAATTCTTGTCCAAACAAAGGAAATTCATAAAATTTCTTTTCTTTTCCTTTCACTTCCATTGGAAAAAGAGAAAAAAAAAAAGGCAGTGCAAATACTGATCATTGAAAACATGAAATGAATGGCAATTCTAACATAAGCAGCACAACAGATCAACCGACGTCACATAGAACCTCACCTGCCCAGCTCCCTCAGCAACACAGACCACAGCTGATCCCTTTGTCTCAATCAGGTATTTCAAATGTCTCAAAACACCATGAGGCCCATGCAAATGGAAAGGTACCTTTGAAAGTGCACACACTGATTAAATTAATATAGACCCACAAAAATGGATATAAAATTATTATAAAATATATAATACCTCTGGAATCAAACATATGTCAATTTGTCCACTAGCAAGGGCTGCATGCATGGCTATAAATCCACTGCTACGACCCATCAATTTAACAACGCCAATACCATGATAAGCACTATGTGCCTAGAACAGTAATAAAAAAATGCTTAATTATCAGTACAAGGAAAGAGATAAGCCATGGAAAAAACAGAAAAATGGAATAAACACATCATTACAACACTCAGATAGCAGAAGCAATAATTAAACCTCCATACCTCAATGTAAGCAGAATTTATTGCTCGTTGTGCTTCTTCAACAGCTGTGTCAAAACCAAAAGTTTTGTCCATCAACAAAATATCGTTGTCTATAGTTTTTGGAACGCCAACCACAGCCACTCTCAATCTTCGCTTCCGGCACTAAAATCAGAAGTTCAAAGGAGATCAAATACACAGCAAAGAATAGAAAAAGATTCACAGAAAAGGAAAAACTAATAAGGTTCCCACTGATGCAATCATTTATGGAATCAGTTATTAAATGCTCATTTGATACCAACTAAAACAAGATGAAAATGTCGTCATGACAAAAAAGTATTCATGACATGAAAAATAGAAACACAGAACTTGAGAAAAATTACAGTTGACCCCTTTTTGTTAAGAAGGAAATTTATCTCAAAAAACCTTGGCTATTATATGCTTTCTCAATTTCTTCATAATCCTCCTGATTTTATTGATTGTAGCTATGAAGTTCAATGCAGTATTCAACCAATTTAGTGAAGAAATGCAACAATATACACAGAGTCTACATAATGATCAAGTGGAATCAACATTTGAAAAATTTTCAATTATTTTTCTGAATTGCGATGCTGATAATAAAAAATATTACTTAGGATTAACTCCCTCTTTTTTCTGAAATATCAGCAGCTTCTACAAAACAATAGCAAAGATATGTTTGTGCTGCATGTTTCGTGTTTTTACTAGTTGAGACTGAATCATAGCTTTTTCTAGAATTGGACTTTTTGACTAAATTGCTCTCGGGATTTATATAATAATAGCAAGAATATGTTTGTGAGAATGTGAGCGTGTGTAGTGTGGAATTTCTGGTTGAGATTGCTTCATAGCATTTTCTATAATTGCATTTCTTGACTAAATTGGTTGCAGCAGTGCCAATGCAAAAGTTCCATGTCACAATGGATAAACTAAAAGGAAAAGGTCTAGCAGATTTCTCAGGTTGTTCATTCTCAGTTTAAACAACTAAGGTTAACCCAAGGCACAGCATATCAGTATAGAATTACAGGCTAAACAACCTCATTGTGTATCGCATTAGCTCCAGCATGTGTGCCATTCCCACCTAGCACAAAAAGCATGTTGATTCCGCTTTCCTGGTATTATAATACAAAAGGATTCAAAACATCAATTCCACAATCTTGAAGCAAGATTCTAGCAATTTTGACAAAAGTGAATAGATTGAATTGAGCACCTCCATACGGTCCACCATGTCACTGACACTTGGTCCCCCACGTGAAACTCCCAACAAGCTTCCCCCAGAAAGATGAATATTTTGAACAACTTTCCTTGATAGCTGACAACAAAGTAAAATCTAATTAGAATAATTGCAGACTTTTAATTAGATGGTTGACCTTTTCAAAAGATATGTATTCTGTTGTCTACATTAGAAACATAATAACAGATTCTTATATGTCTGTCAGTTCTTTATAAACCGATTCTAGGAGAGATGGAAATTACCGGCATTTCATTCAAGTCAGAGTCAGAAAAACCTCTATAACCAAAAGGAATCCCCACTATCTTTTTGACACCATATATTTCAAGTGTGATGACAATCTGCCAAAATTAAAATATATATGTATATACATAAGCATTAAATAGAAAGAAAAAACTCAAAACATTTAATATCATCTGAATTAAAGAATCTTTTTAATAATTCCAGAGGTTTCCGAGAGTGAGCAGATAATGTATGTCTGACAGAAAAATAATGTTGCTTCTTGAAGATTCAAAATTCTGGCATTACTTCCATGGCATTGGGATTTTAAAATATGGTGACTTACCAAGAAAAGGATGTAGGCTACTCATGCATGAGTATTACAAGCCAATTGCATTTAAATGATCCTTACCTGTCTGATAACATCATTGAGACCAGGGCATAACCCACCACATGTTACGATTGCAGCTTTTACATCCTCTGGTTTGAAGTATATTTTTTCCCGAGGCCCAGCACGATGAACCCTGTAAAAGTTATGGAGAATGTAAAATCAAAAGCAACCTTTCACGCACAGTATAGATTATAATTGCATAAGTTTACTTAATATATATCTCTTATTGATCATGCTCAAAATTAAAGGATCTATTCGCTTCATGCTCTATAATCTGGAATGCATAAATTTATGATCTGGACAGTTACTAATCACGCTCTCAGATAACAGCCATCAGATCGTGAGAATAATGGAGACTTACTGTTCTTATTTTAATCTAAATTCTCCATCCAATTTACATTTTACCTAAGTTGCCTCCAGGTATCTAACCTTTTAGCAACTTATGATTTAGTCAGTTGGAAAATCGCATAAAAGCATAACACTTTGTGTTCTTTGATTTTAACTATCAGAGTGGATACCTGTAGAAAGGTTGATAGTGCTACTTCAATTGCTGGCAATCGGAAGACTGACTCCTGTTTGTTTCTATTTCAAGTTCCCATCCTATTTACAGACCTCTTATATGTGGACAAATATACAAAGTCAGCTTATAGACCACCTTAGCACGATTTAGTGTTCAATGCTTAAATTAGTATTCCATGGAATGACTTGAACAAACTACACATTGTAATAGTCAATTCATATTTCTTTAAGTAGTTTCTAAGTTCAATTTTTACACCTATTAGATATAGCAGTTTTTCACTCCATAAGTTGAGTTTAACAAGGATATCATACATTGTTGAAACCAATATACAATAACATAAAAGTGCTTGGACTTGCTGCCAGAAAATACAAGCATGGTTAATTTGTGAATTTGCAAAAGAGTTAAAAAGGCATAATTACCATTGTTCAACCCAGCTACAATCAGGATCAATGCACTCAGCTCCGGCAGATGTTGGAGATGAGAAATGTATGACCTAGAATACAAATTAAAACAATTAGACAAATGCAAAGCATAAGCTGTCTGAAATTCAACTATATGTACAAAGAGATATGCCAATCGCAAACTAAAGGTTTTAACTGTAAAAATAACGCATATATTCTGCAGGCACGAGTATTAAATCTATTTAACTTAAAAATAATTCATGATCAACCTGACTTTGATTTCTAGACTACAGAATCTGCTAATTTGATCATGTCCAACCAATACCAGAATTCCAAAGTATACATGAAGATAGATAGTTATAAAGTCTGGAGCTTCAGAGAATGGGAATAATATGAGAAAGAACTACTAATGTATAGCCATCTCAATCAATCACTCTAGCTTGTATGCATAATTCCCAACTTCTAAAATGTAGTTTTTCACCAGAGGTACCTTCAAAAGCACCCTATCATTATTGTTAATGTAACCATGCCATTCCTCGTCCGATGGATAACCGCCTGCAAAATCCTCTGAAACTGGCGTCCTGTAAAAATAAATAAATAAGAACATGCAATTTGATCTCGGACCATAATTGGCAGCTAAACACGCGAAATTTCTTCTCGAGCTATAATTGAAGCTATCATCCAGCGTAGCACAGCCAGACCAATATGTATATAGAACTTGCATTTTCCTTTCTCATTAATTGGATAACTAACCGAAACAAGTCTAGAACCAACCAAATTCGTTAAGGCCAAAATTTGACACGAAGCAAAGAAGTTTTAGAAGCATAAATAGCTCCAAACAGATCGCTCAGACCTAATAATACAAAAATCCGAAAGCAAGACTCAAGCAAAGTTCGGTTAATTTAATTAGCAACAGGACCTCGATGAAAAGCCAAATAACTTTAGAAGAAAGAAAAATGAAAATAATAATAATAATAATAATAACAAAAAGGAAAGAAAAGGCACCTCATCTTGAGACAGAATGTAGAAGGAATAGGATGAGCATCAGGAAAAACATCAGTAATATGAGGAATATTAAAACGCCTCTGAAAATCTTTTTGATACTTAATTTTCCAATCAGGATCAGTAAAATCAATATCTCGAGTCTGCTTCCGCATCTGAGCAAAAACGCCGGATTTCCTGTTGATCCTAGTCAAATTTAGTCTGGTAAAGCGAGAAGTAGAGAAAGAGAAGGCATGAGATCGACGATAACTTTGAAGAGAAGTGGATTTAGGGGCGGCGATCGCAGTCGCAGCATGTGAAAGACAGTCCATGAGAAGAATATGGAAGTGCTTGTAATGCTAATATCTGAGTTTAGCGTTGGTTAATTGTGTGGGTTTTGAAGAATGTGAATGTTAGTGGGTGAGTTGAATGTCAAGAAGAAGAAGAAGAGCGAAGAGAACGAGGAAGAGAAAGACAGATAAGAGTAACAAGAAAAACAGCAAAGGAGGCTTTACGGGTTTGTACGGTAGCTCTCTGCGGCAGATTGGCTTAAGAACCCGAGGAGGTGACACTTTTTGAACTTCAAAGGGTGGGCCCCTTTTTCTCTCACCAAAGAGTAAGACCAACTTCTTCATTGCTTTTATTTCCACATCAGAATTTATAGAAAATCATTATTAGATTTTGTTGTGATATATAATTTTTTGTTTTTGGTCAATGTTTCCAAGGAAATTTCAAATATAAAACTATCCATTATAATATAATTACATTTAATCATATTTTTTAAAAAATAAATTTATATATATATACTGTTATTTATTATATATTTTGTTAAATATTTCTTTATCACTATAAACTTTTAATTTAAATTAAAAATTTTTTTTAAAAGTATAAAAAGATATTTTTATCAATAACTATAATTTAGTTATAAAATTAAGATATTTTAATTATTTATTTAATTTACATTAAAAATAAAAATTTATTTTTTAAAATAAAACGAAAAGAGTAATTAAATTACAAACTAAAATGAATAATAAGAATAAGCGGTTTGTTTAACTTTAAGCTGGGAAGAAAAATGGAATCTTTTAATATTCTAAACATATTCCCCACTGTCATTGCCCAGAGCACATCTCACGGTCAGATTCTCACCTACTTTAATCTATTGAACAGCAAGTTGATAAATTATGCATCTTGTATATTCACTATTCAAGCTCATTCCTTTTCTTTTCTTTTTTTTTTAAAAAAAAACTAATGATCGAGAATATTTCTTAAAATAAATAAAAGAAAATAATAAAAACATTCATAATTCTCTTAGGGAGTGAGATAGAAAATAGGGGGATTTTTTTAAAAATGAATTGTTTGAAAAAATTATTTGAACAGATGGTGTGTGTGTGAGAGAAATTGAAAAAATGAGGTGGACCATCTCATTCCTACAATGACAGGCTGCGAAAATAGGTGGCACGATGAACGATGATAGCGTGAAACAAGACAACATTAAATTATGGGGTCTATTTTTTTATTCTCGCAGCCTGTCATTGCGGGAATAGGAGAATATCTGTTAGCCTATTACCGCAATAACAGGCTACAACATTAGGAAAATAATTCAAGCCCCCATGATAACCGTGTTGAAAAAAAATTTTACCACTCGCTATATATACCTCTCTAGCCGGAGAATAAAGCACGAACATAATATGTTAAGAGATAGAATGTCTAAAAAAATTATGAGATGAGGGTTTCAAATGAATGAAGTTTGCAAAAATAATATTTTAAGAGAGAGGATGTCGAAAAATATTTGGTAAGAAAATATTGTTTAATATTTATAATATTATTGAAGTAAATATATTTTTTTTGTTAATATTAATTATATTTATTTTATTTTTGCATATATTAATTCAAATATCAAACTATAAAAGGAATATAATGCATATGAATAGAAGATTTTTGAAAAGATATTTTTTCAAATTTAAATGTAATTATATATTTTTTATTTCTTAATAGACACTTATTATAATTTTTTTAAAAATAAATTAATTTATCATAATATAATTAAAAAATAAGTAAGAATAATAAATAAAATAATGACGCATTAAGCTCTAATTTTTGTTGACCAAACCTTATCAGCTTCTCATTATTATATATAAATGAAAAATAATAAAAAAAGCAGTAATTGAATATTCTAAAATTAATAATATTGTAATTTTAAATAAATACATTAGTTTTAAAATGATATTATTTCAATTTTAATTTATTTATGTATTTGTTATTTCTTATTAGATATTTATTATAATTTAAAAATAAATAAATTAATTTGTCATAATATAGTAAAAAAATAATAAATTATAATATAATAAAGTGTATTTTATGAAAAGAGAAATGTTATAAAATTATGAATTTGCAAAGAAAGTTTTAAAAAATAAAGCATGTTAAATAAATGTTTGTATTTATTTCAATTACAGATAATTTAAAAATGTCAGCATATACGGACTTTTATTTGCACACAGATAGACAAATAAGTTATGGAATTGTAGGCTTTAAATATGACATATTGGATCCAAATGCAGTTACAAAGAGATTGAGACTTAGAAATAAGCCAATTCTTCCTGAATTGAAACATAAAATTCATGTTAAGTTAGGTTTAGGTGTAAATCATGTCATTTCAAGAATTATATACAAGAGTCCGTTATACAATCGAGGATCATTATGTTGGACGTCAGTGGATATGTATGATGACGATGACATAGACATGATTTATGAAAAATTAAAGAAATACGATGATTATAATATAGTGGAATTATGTATTGAAGTAACCGATATGGATACAGGAGGTTATATATCAACATATAGAATGACTGATCCGGTTAGAAATGAGAACTTGTGCAATGCAGCAGTCGAGGCTATGCAATAATGCTTTAAAAATGATGTTGGTCCCAATCAACCAATACAATCGGTTAGTGGCCATGATATTGATATTTTTTCTCAATCCAATTACTGTGAGTTTATTGGTGATGAAGTACGAAATATGGATCAAAGTGAACAACGACGATCGGTTAGCCACCTAGGAGTAGCCTGCCCTAGTCGGCTAAGGTAATCAGTAAGTCGTCACGATGGTGACTTTCTTGTAAGAGATGTAGATGACAGCTCAGGTCAAGGTCATTTACTTCGATAATATAGCCATGTTCCTAATGCTAGGCTGAGTTAGCCAAGGAGGTTAGTTACACAACAACTCGATGTTTGTATGAATCAGCCAAGGAGATCAATGAGCGAGTTCCCTAATGCAGTGATTAGTCAACCTATAAGGTCATTCAGTCGAAGGGTTGGTGATTTTTTTAGCAAATCCATATTTGGTAGAAAATCACGAGGTCAAATTACAAAACAGAACTATTAGCGACAATCAGTTGGTCTTAGTCAGAGTAGACAGTCAGTAAGACGACAAGATGATCCAAATATTAGAAATGAAACATCAATTGATTTGGCAGGCGACGACTATTATCACGACAGTCCAGTTAATAATGATTATTTCTCACCTAATGATGATGATGAGGCTGTTACAACAAACCTAAGTGACGAAAGTGATGACTCTGATTTTGAAGCTAGCAATGAATCTTTGAGTACGCAATATGTCAGTCCGCTGGCATCAGTTCAAGTTAGCGAATCAGGAAATAATGCTAGCTTTACCTTTTCGTCAGAACACTATATAGCTATTAATTTTGATGCATCACAAGTTGAATGGGATCATGGTGGACAGTTTGGTACGTGGGATGGTACATCAGAGTTATCAAAATGTTTGGTATTCAACAGCAAAGATGAGGTGAAGTCTTGCGTCAAAAGATACTCAATCTTGAGAAATGTCGATTTTAGAGTCGTTGAAGCTAAAACAAAATTCTGGATTGTTAAGTGTGCAAATGCTGATATTGGATGCAAATAGAGGTTACGAGCAGCGACAACGGACAGATGTCCATTTTGAACAATAACAAAGTATGAGGGCCCACATTATTGCCTTTCAGCTTGTAACCTCTCAAAAGATCACAGGTTATTGGGATCACATATTATTTGCAATAGCATCATGGGGATTGTAAGTAAAAATCTAAGCCTTCCAATTGATGTGGTTATTGCTGCTATTAAGGAACAATTTCATTATGAGGTTTCGTACTACAAAACATGGTATGCGAAGAAGTGTGCAATTGAGACTATATTTGGAAATTATGTTGAATCGTTTGAGAAATTACTAGGTTTTTTATATGCCTTAAAATTTTACAATCCTGGATCAGTTTATGAGTTTGTGCTTGAAGACACCCATATTCCTCATGTGAAGCAATTTAAAAGGGTTTTTTGGAGCTTTAAACCTGCAATCGATGGTTTGAACCACTGTAAGCCTATTCTGTTGATCGATGGAATATTTTTGACAAAAAAATTTTAGCAGACACTTCTAGTAGCAAGCTCTGTTGATGGGAACAACATGTTATTTCCGATTGCATTTGCCATCGTTGAGTCTGAGAATAAGACCAGTTGGGCTTGATTCATGAATTTAATTCGAAAATATGTCACCCAACGTGTTGGTATAACTGTTATATTAGATCGACATGCTGGAATCATGGCAGTGTTTCATGATGAATGGAGTGGTTGGAAGGAACCTCTTACATTTCACAAGATATGTCTACATCACTTTGTGAGCAATTACAACACATCATAGAAAGCCCACAATTAAAAATTTTCTCTACAAGGCTGGTATGTATTATTTATTATAGTTCGATACATTAATTTGTCTGTAATTGTGAATTAACTCCATTGTCAGGTAATAACTATGAGAAGCATAAATTCAACAAGCAAATGGATGAGATAAAACAGCTAGATGAGGACTCATACAACTGGGCAATGAGGGTACCTTTGGAGCGATGGACTTTAGCAGAAGATGGGGCTTATCGATATGGACATATCACAACAAATATAGCTGAGAGTGTCAATAATGTCTTGAAAGGTGTTCGTATGATGCCCATCACTGCTATAGTCGAACACATTTTTGGTCGACTATTAAAATTTTATGACTAAAGAAGGGGTTTGTACATGATGAAAATGGGTCAAGGAATGAGATTCACTCCGAAATGTGTTGAAGTTATGAACAAGCGTGCTTTTAAGGCACGAGAACATACGGTGGTTGATTATGACAGTCGGTACAAATTATTTCGAGTCATAGCTAGGCGAACACATACAGATAATGCATAAATTGACACTTACATATTGAGCCTTGACAAGCGCGAATGTGAGTGTGGTAAATTTTAAGGTACAAAAATGCCATGTTCTCACGCAATTGTAGCATGCATGCATAAACATATCGATTAGTACACATTTGTTAATTCGTGTTATAGCATTAACGAGGTCCTAAAATGCTATGAAGGAAGATTCCATCCTATGGGTCACAGGGCAATTTGGCCTGAATATTATGGTCCGAAAATTATACCTGATATGGCTTTAAAAAAAATAAGGGCCGACCTAAAACAATAAGAATTAGGAATGAGATGTATCGAAGAGAATCTCGACACATTGCAGCATTTGTGGTAATGTGGGACACAATAAAAAGACATGTCCTAATCGAGCTGGATCATCAAATGAAGGCACTAGAAGTTATAATTATTAAATGAGTAATTCCGTTATTATATGTACCTCGTATCGAGTAAAAGTAATGTAATTGATATAAATATTAAATTAGTACTTATGAAATGAAATGATTTATTTATTTATAATAAAAGTTCATAATTCATACAATACCATACTAGAAAACTATCAAAAATGACTATAAGGGTTTTGCGCAGTAGGATCGGGCTGTGAATTATCAAAATCGCTGCCAAATACTGGTTGATCAGAAAAAATATGACTTTTCATGACATTAGGATCGGCCAAGAGTTGGTCCAAAAATTCATCCTGCCCAACATTAGTTTCCATTCCTCCATGTATATTGTATGGCTGAAGTACATCTGCATATTCTGTAGGATCTTGTTCGGATACACTAACATTTAAATCAACATTAAATCTTGAAGGTCCTGCTTCTGTATCATAAAATGAATGTTGACTAAAGTCATACATACCAAATGAAGTGGAACTTCCCTGATAATCATATGGCCATGACATGGGCTGAGGGACCTAGCTGACCCCTGATGAAGGCAAAATTGAGGGCACCAGCCTCCGTCTTTCTGCCATACCTCTTTTGCTCCTTCTTGATTGGAAAAAATCTACAAATGGTACAGACATAGGACGAATTTGTACTTGATCTGGTAGAGACTGATGTGGATAATCATGAGTTGTTCTCTGAAAAGCTTTAACTGCTCCCAAAATTGCTCCCGATGTCAATCGAAAATCACCACTCTGCATTGACGACAATGTCATGTCACTATGATAAAGGTGTTCAGTTCCATCAGCCTACATACAATAAAAAAAATATTATCAATATATAATTATTTAGTCTAAATAATCATAAAATTAGTTTAAAATTCAATTGGCCTCACATACTGCTGCTCTATAGGACGCTCCTTCAGGGGCTATCCACCGTTTTATTCTTAGTATGTACCACTGCTTGTATTGTGATCTTATATGCATTGGAGCCCTAAAGATAGGACCACTAATAACCCTTTGCAGTCGATTATTTCATTCGAATATAGAATTAGAAAATTTCATATCCCAATTATGGCCCTGATTTTCTCTCAATTCAATTGAATGTAAGCTATCATCATTTAATGGTGGATCAGGTATGTATTGATCTATGCCAAATTGACGAAGACAGCAATCTAGATGGTGCCACTCGATGATATTAAAACATATCAAAGGCACAATTAATCTACAAATTTGTTGTCCATTTGTACAATATGAAGGCAAAAGATATATAACATGCTCATATGGTTCCCAATCAAACTAAAGAAATATAAATAATAAGTAAAAATGATTTAATCAATATAAATACACATTATTTATTATAATTACATTTTAAAAAATATCATATTATTACCTGATCTGCACGCTGAGTGTCTAACTCGACTCGGAATCTATGCACATCTTTTCTATTATTATTGGTTAGATCAATAGGATATCGCCACCTAAAATGAAATAATTCATTGCTTCAACATAATATTAAATGGAATTTAAAATATATATATATATATATATTCATTTTAAAATTAATTAATTTATTTAAATTATACAAGATATTAATTTTACCTATAACCATATGGCATCCTCTGATCCAACATAACTTCATCTCTAAATGGGGGACGAAACTGGGGCAATCTTTTCCATGCCCACATCTGCAATAATTGTTGATATCCACCAATCCTATGAGCATCTGGCCGTGTACCGCGACACAACTCCCTATACAACCATGCTAAACAAGCTGAACCCCAACTATAATTGCCCACCTCATCTAAATCCTCTAACAGGGAAAGCCACATCAAATGTATAAAATTGTTAGATTAACCTGAAAACAACAACCCACCAATGCAATGTAATAGCCATGCACGTACATAGCATTGAATTTGATAATCAGTAGCATCGAGTGGAAGAAAATCAAAAGTTATCGACAACCAAGTCATTTTAACAGATCTTCCTTTTATAGCATCATCGGGTGGAATTTGTCCGAGAAGCTAGCTACAGACAGCTGGCCAATCAAATACTAGACTGCCCGTCACCGAACATCCTTCAATTGGTAAACTAGTTAGTATTTCAATATTTTGCAAAGTGATGGTGGTTTCACCAACTGCAAGGTGAAAAGTGTGAGTCTCCGGTCTCCACCTTTTCACAATGACAATCATTAAATTCACATTTACCTGCATTATCCCAATCTGAGACACTCCATAAAACCCAGTCATTCTCAAATACGATATAATTTTTGGGTCAATGTTCATATAATGGGACTCTACACTACCTCTCCGAGCAAATAGTACATTACGTGCCACCTGATGCACATAAATTAAACGTCACAAATATATGTAAACTAATATGCAGTTAAATAATTAATAGAACAATAATATTACATTATTATTCCAAACTGCATTAGCGCTATATTTTTCTTTTAATTTTAATAGATCATCTATGCGGGGTCCAAAATTTATAAAATATTGATTTTGCAACTGCTCTATATTTTTATTTATCTTGCATTTAAATATAACAACAAAAAAATTAATAAATATGTAACTAAATAAATATCACATAAAATTAAATTTTAATTACAAAATGTCAACGAAATGACATTCAATATAACTTCATTTAATATTTAAATAATTATATTACATTAACAATATTTTTAATAACATAATATATCAAAGTAAAATATAACTAACATAAAATTATAAATTATAAATACATTAATATAATTTTAACTATATAAAATTTCTTCTAAATTTTATTGTACATTAAAAATGATAATATATTATTAAAATATTAACTACATATATTATTAAAATATTTAATTAACTTTAATTTTATAATAATAATTAACTATATATAACTACTTTATATACAATTCTTACTACTACGTGCTATTCTTATTTTTTCTTCCTAACAAACAAAATATAAATATAAAAACATAAAATTTTTGAATTAACAATTCTTATGATTATTTTAAATGTTACTAAATTTAGTTGTAAATATTAATATTTTCTATTATTTTCTATTATCATTATTTTATATCTATGATAAATATTCAATATACATTAAATTATTTTAAATAGTCCTATATTCAGTAGCAAGTAAATGAAACTTATAACAAATTAAATTTACATTTCAAAATCAACATAATTAATCAATATATTAACATACTATTTTTCATAATTTTACAATAAATTTGACATTAACACTTTCTAAATAATTAAATAAATATAAATATAAAAAATATATATATATATATATATATTATATTTACATATAAATATAAATAATTACAACTAATTTTTACAAAGTAAATATTTTACCTTGCTAAGAGTATAGCACTGATATAGCAAACAAGAGAAGCAAAACAAGAAGGAGAAGAAGACTTGGGAGCACAAAATAAATGAGGATGAAGGCATCACAGGACCAAATAAATATCGATTCTCATGTAAATAACACTGTTCAGTGTGCATGGTGGGTGGCAGAAGACTGCCTATTCTCGCAGTGGACTGTTGCGGGAATAGGTGATCATCTGACCGTCTCGATTCACGCCACCGCTGCCTCATCGTCCACCGTGCCACCTATTCCTACAGCCTGTCATTGCGAAAATGGGATGGTCCATCCCATTTTTTTAATTTCACACACACACACACACACCATCTGTTCAAATAATTTTTTCAAATAATCCATTTTTAAAAAAGTCTCGAAAATAGGTTGCTTCTTATTTGATTAGATATTTTAAATTTGAGTTTGTATATGAAATATATTTAAATAATTGAATGTAATTTTTTATAATGAAAGATATAATATCTAATTATAATTTTAAAAATTGCTAAAAAAAAGTCAAATTCGAAAATTTTTACACTTTTGATTAAATACTAGTTATTAGACTAATTTTTAATGATTTTTTTTTAATTTTTTTCTTATAAATTAATTGATTGAGTGCGAATTATTAAATCAATTTTTAATAATTTTTTAATTTTTATGAATTTAAATTAATTTACTATTTATTTATAATAAAAGAACTCTATTGATTCTGGTGTCTTTTTCTTGAATTAGTAAATAGCAGAGATCGACTTGAATACTTAAACGGCCACAAGGGCTGCGCCATGACTCGTGTCTTTCTTATTTATCTCTCCTTTGCAAATGAGAAAAAACCCTATTTTGTAGATGGAATTTTAATTTTAAAATTAATCATGAACGTTCATTTTTATAATATTTTTATACTCAACAACAGTTACATATCTCATTTTTGTAATATTTTTTAATTATTATGACAATTTATTATTTTGAATAAGAAATTGTTAAGCTCTATTTGGGACAACGATTTTATGCACTCCCGTATTGAACGCTGTATACCATCTGATCAATTTTTACAGTCTACCCATTTGCTCTATTTTATTAAAAATGAAAAATTCTTCAATGAATTAAACATTGATAAACCCTTTATGCTTGAACTTGAATGAATAGATGAGAGTAATAACAAGTATATACGCAGTAAAAAAAAAGCAATATCTATACATTGCCGAAAGATACATAAACACAAACACATATCAACAGCATAAGAGCACATTAATTTTTAACGTGTAAAGCTCCTTCGGCGTGAAATATAACAATCACGAGACTTCAAAGCAAATAAATTTACTGGTCTAATTAATTTAGATTTGTACCGAGCAGGTTCACAAAAGGGACAAATTGCCCCCTTCCAAGTAATATATATATGGAAAAACAAGTGGTATTTAAGGTGGATTTGATATGGACAATCACAAATCCATCCTAATTGGATCCATAAATGTGCAGAGTGATTTAGAAACTATGAAATGGCATGAAAGAACAGAAGCAAAAGGCCATTTGTGTGGCCCATCAACCAACCGTGTAGGCCTATTACCGTTTTGATTTTGCTTTAAGGCCAACCCAAATACCAATATCCCTTTCAAGTAAAGCACAGCTCTATTTTGTTTTGGTAATGAAGTTCCTCTTCCGTCAGACCTTAAATAACCATTTTCAATTTATTTCTACTTGAAAAACAAATATTTGGCGCCTACATTTGAATAATCCAGCTAAAATAACTCCCTTAACGGTCATTTATTCTTCCTAATAACAAACATTAGACCCTTATCTCAGTACCTATCCAAATCCACCACCAATTCAGTTATATATATATACAGACATAAAATGAGAATCTAGCATGGACCGTTGGTAATTAATTATTTTCTTTGTTTTTGCGTTAATGATTAATTGGCATATGTTGTAGTAGTAATAGTAATGATGGTTTAATCTTACAGATGGATCAAAGAACGCAAATCTTGAATCCAAAAATGTCAAGCGAGGAGGCCAAGATTTGGGAGGAGCTAGAGATGGATATAGAGGATGATTTGGAGCAAGAAATTAAAGATGGAATATATAATCTTGCACTAAGATTGCACAGGCTTTATCAGCACCGAAATCAAAGGCAAGAGAATAATCAAGAAAAAAGAAGGAAGAAAATGGTGAGTGAAGTGAATATCAGCATAAAATTATTGGAAGGAGGACCCAAGATTGAAATAAAACAAACTCCTGATCAAGAAAAGTGTAAGCCAAGAACAGCAAGATCATCATCATATCATAATAATACTAAGAGATTTGATTGGGAAAGGAGTTTAAGGTCAGGTAGTTCAGATTTTATGCCCAATATTAGAAGCAACAATAGCAGAGGAAATGTCACAAGTTCTGCAGGGCCAAAGAAGTTCTGATAACAATAAGGTACCTGAATTGGGATGGGAACGTTAAAAGTATAAAGTTTCTTCATTAATTGATCTTAATTGCTTTTTATTTTGTTAATTTATTTGAACTCTGTGTGCTCTGCATTATACACTTGGGATTTTGGCAAAAGAAGTCCGTGAATATGAAATCAATAATAATTGCTGTCTTTATTTCCCTGAGCTACAATAGCATAAAAGTCTAGGCCCAGAATTGATTATACCGAGTGGAGTCAAAGGCTTGAAAGTTCTGTATACAGACTTGGCCTTCCACTTGTTCTGAGAGCAACCCAATAGTTTATCAAGTCTGCCAAGGAGTGAATATGTTTTCGTGGTTAGACTGTAATTTTTAATTTATCCGTATAATAAGCATTTATATCCAAATACAGAAATAATTTTTAAAATTGATTTAAAAATCAAAGGAATAAAATTTATCGCTGTAAGTTGTTGTTATCACGTGTATTCTAATTTTATACAATAAACAAGCAATTGGTAGAAATTAAAAAATCAAAAAAGAGAAGAAAAATTAATAGGGAAAAGTCTAACAGCAAAAGATTAGAGTTGCGTAAGTGATGGCACTAATGTAAGAACCAATAATTAATCACCAACATGAATTTGAAATTGTAACATAATGTGGGGCTAAGGCATCTCAAATTCCACAAGAATTGGAATCCCACAAAAAGCTTTTTATTTATTTATTTATTTATTTATTTATTTATTTATTTATTTTCCAAGTTAAATAAATAAATAAATAGAGTGTCCAAATCCTAAAGAATGTCAAAAAAGGCACAGCTTCTTGAGAACTTTATCATTCTAATCCAAAAGTTAAAAGGTTTGTAATAGAGAAAAGAATCTAAGTGAGGCCCCCTACCCACACCCTTGCCTTGTATTTGTGAATCAAACCCTATAGCTGCATACTTGAGTTGAATACGGCTCCTCCTATTAGATTAGGTTCTCTCATTTTTCCTTTTTCATTTCCATACCAACTCTAAACCTAAACCTCCTTTTGTCAGCACCTCTTTTCTTTCATATAATGCACAACTAGAATTTATTCCATTTTATTTCAAGAAATTTCTGATGAATTAGCCATGCAACACTATGTTTTTAAGGTAACTGGGCATGTTCAGTGATTAAGTATTGGAAGACATAAGACTCCTTGTTTATTAAGGTTCCAACGATTACCAATTAACCGTAATTAATTACATAATATTTTGACGTCATAGTTTATTGTGTTGTTTGAAATTAGGAAAGTAGATGAAATGAAAAGTGTATTTTTTGAAAAGCAACGTGAATATTTACTTTTCATTCAAGTGAAGAATCGATAATTTGGCTAGTACTAGTGTGCTACCTGTACCTATTTTCTCCAATAAGTCATGCCAAAGATACTTTGCTTATCATACGCTTCACCACTGCAATTGTTCTCCTCGGCACTAGAGCCGTATCAATCCAAATAATTTGGGTTTGGATAATTAATTTAATATTTCCTACCAAACTGCAAATTACCACTTCTAGGATCAAGTTTATATTGACCTTAATTAAGCTTTTTGGGTCGTTATTAATTAAACACTTAACTTTTTAAAAACTAACAATTATGTTTTATAGTTTTATATTGATGAGTGTTAAAATTGTTGACATGTCATGTTATGTGAAACTCATACAATAGAATAAACAATAAAGGAAGCTAACATGGTGAGTAACATGGTTGTCCAGAACATAGACTCCACTAATTTTTCCAGTAGTGTCACTCCCTACACAAGTATGTAATATAAGACCCATACAACATGCCATGTTAGCAACATAACACCCATAAGCAAAAACTTTGACAGTATCCTTCTAATTGAATGAAAAAAATATATATATAAACGTTAGAATATTGTACTAATTGTCAAATTTTAAAAATTAGTTTTTTCATTATTGACTCAAAAGGTTGAAGGTTAATCTGAAGTTTATCTGAGCATTTTTAATTTTTTAGTGTGTGTGTATATATATATATATTTTAATAATATTTTGCACCTTTTTCTGTTAATAATGTGATAAAACTTGTAAAACCGACTTGCATATATAATTATTGGATGGTGACCCAGTAGAGATCAAAGTTGGTAATTAATTAGAGTCATAAATCCACCTTGGTGGTGGTTTAAATTTAACGCTGGTGAAAACATTGTACTTATTCAACGAGGACTGCTACGTCCGGACAATGAAACATATATGAGTCTCAACTTTGTTTCTGTTCTTTCCCATCCCTCCCTTGTTCGCCTCTTTGGTAGTGGAGATGGTCAACTATGTCATATACAAACTCTTCTTTCAAAATATTTGTGCTGCTACCCTTCTAATTGCGTTTAATGTGGGGTAAATTAAATGCTTATTAGTAACCTTTCCCTAAGCCTAGATTTTAGTGGGAGATACTACCTGCTGATTTGTTGATGACCTACTCTTTCTTAGGTCACCTTACTTCATGGTCACAAATGTACAACGATAATCGCACTTTCCTTATAAAAGAATTCTTCATACCAGTACTAAAATTATTAAAATTTTTGTTAATTTCATTAAAATTAAATTTGATTGGACTGTACAATTTTAAATTCCGATCTTTTCCAGATGATCTCGTGAAATTTACTTTTAGTGAGACTAAAAAAGTTTTTCGGTTACAAATAGATTTAGGGGTTTAAAGACCATTTTTTAAAACATGAAAACAAATGTTCCTAGATCGGATTAAATTCAATAATTTCTATATTTGTCGTTAAAGATCAACAGATTTTGTCACAGGAAACAATAAGTTGCACTTAAACCAGAGATTGTGCATTAAGCCAAATCAGACCTTAAATGGAGAATAAAACTGTAATGTAAATGTTGTCCACATCGGAATCAAACAAACATCACTGAGACAACATCACCCATGGATGGGATTATCATAAGCAATCTGTTTTGAGAATTATATATATGACGGTGAAGGGGATAAAAGTACTTTGGACATATAATTTATGTCAAATTCCTGTCGGATTCTTGCATTCTTGGTAAGCTACAAGTCGAACATAAAATTCTAAGTTTAATCATATCTTGTTATTTGCTAAAGAACGATATAAAGAACAATCAATTCATGCATTAGTTAGAGGAAGCAATTAATTATTAAGTTAAGGTCCGATGGGAATTCAATGCAGAAAATCTTTGAAGGCATTTAATTAAATAGTGCAACAAAATTTCTGATTCAAATCAGAGACAATTGGTTCAGCCTTTGTGCTCCAATTCAAAGCAAACATTACTTTATCAGTCCCACATATTTTGATGATGATGAAGACCTGGCGGATAGGACAAAAAAAAAAATCATGTAGTTATTCAAAACGGTGCTAAAATTCTCTAAAGTGGTGCAATAGTCTGCTTATATACAAGTTATTGAAAATAAGTGTTAAATGCCTTATTTAGCATCTATATATGAGGAGAATTTAAGGGAAAAAATAGAAGTATCGAGCCAGATTTTGAGGGAAAAATATACCTTATCTCTAAATTAATTAATTATATAGACATCAAAGATACGATAAATTTTGTAAAATTGCTGATGTTTATTTTTGAAGGACAACATTTAATAATTTCGTTTCTATTGAGTATATATATTGATTATTGAAAATAAAACCCTAAACACTTTATCAAAATACCCAAATTTCGTAATTCATCCTCCTCCATTCGTTATTGTGCAAAAACTCAATTATAAACCCTAAAATTTGGATTGAAATGGTACCCATGTATAAGATGACTGTACTTGTTTCTATTCCAATAATAAGAGGGTGAATGAGTTAATATGGAGCAGTAAGAAAAAGTAAAGAAAGAAACAAAGTTAACCCTAATAATTTAAGAAATTACCCAGTATGGATAGATTTTGATCATAAAAATCAGAAATATGAATGGGCAAAGCAAGCATACAGACATGGGATCAGAAGGTTAACAATAATATATGTATGTATAGTAAGAATGGTATGATCAATCACTATCTTGATCCATCTAACCTTTGACTCAGATTCCCATAATTAGGACCACATTTCCAGTGCTCAGCTTTAATTGATTCTGGTGTTTGATTTCCCGAATGAAGCAAAAGGATCTTCAAGTGTATATGGTGTTGTTAAGTATGGACACCACAATAAGCAACCTTAACAACTGTAGTATATCTTGCTAGTAAACTTGAAACATCAATCTCCATATATAGAACTAGTAACTATAACATTTCATCTTACTTTGTTTACGCCTTGCCTTATTTAAGCAATCAGGTTTCCTCTTTCCATGTATCATTAATTACTCTTAATCCTCTTCATTAACCACTCATTAAATACATCCACCAAATTAAAGCTGAAAACATCTAATTTCCAATTGCGTACAACTTTGAAGACTTGCTGACAAAAGCTTCATATGTTCTCTTTTTTTTTTTTTCCAAAATTTATAACTTTTTTATATATATAGTTTCTGTTGCTGCTGGAGAGTCCACATGTTTCCTTTGTAGCAATTAATATATAACATATGTGTATAAATAATAAATAAAAGAGAGAAATATTTAGAAAAAGGAAAATAGAAATTGAATTTGAGAGCAAGCTTTGGATCTATCGACTTTGTCGAACATAAGACTTTATTAACCAACATTTTTGAGGTTTAGTATCCATAAGAGTGTACAAGTGTAGTGGGTGATGTATTAATTTTCTTTCCCAAGAGAATATAAAATTATAAGGATTTATCGGCAGATACACACAAATAATATATATTGAGTAATTGGCAAAAGATAATAAGGACGCATAAAATTATAAAATAAGAATAAAATTGGCTCAGCTCTTTCCTTCCCAAGGTGACCCGTCAATGATCAAACATCTGGGTTTACCTTCTGTATCTGATATCGATCATGTGATCATTATACAGTCTATATAATAAGCTGAAGTATATACAATATGTAAACACGAGCATAGAATATTATATATATATATAATTATAATTATAAATTATATATTTTGAGAGAAAGAAAAAAGAAAATGAAAACAGCAATTATCATCATCAGCATCTGCATCTGAACTGAACAAGACTGCAAAAGTAAATGCAGTGCAAAGAGATCAAAAGACTTATTAGCAGCAGAAAGCAAAGCAGCAAAGAGGTCCCATGGGAGAAGAAAGCTTTAAGTTTGGTGAAACATTAAAGCTTAGATAGAAGTAAATGCCTTCGAAAGACAACAACTAAATGAAACAAAAAGGAGAAGAAGGAGAAGCAAATGAAAGCTACCAAGAAAAGACCCAGAAGAAACAACAACCCTCCCTCAGAGAATCCCACATTCAATACAGTATACATATGTATATAATTAAGATCAATTTTTTTTGTTTTCAAGAAACCGAAAAATAAATAAATAAATAAGAGAAACAATGTAGAAGAAAATATAAGCAAACGAGGTGAAGATATAAACCGATACTAGCAGTTGAAAGTACTGCTGATATACTTTAAGAAATTAAAACACCTTGAAAAAAGCTTACCAATTTCCATGTAGTAGTAGATATGCTAGCTCTCTCTCTCTCTTTCTCTAAGGGTGCAGAAAACAAAGCAACATGACCACTGAAACTCATAAGCAAAGAAAAGCTTTTCAATGAAAAAACTGAAAATATAGGCATCGACATTAATCTTCTTTAGAGTCCTAAAAACCACCACCTGCCTCCCATATAAAACCACTTAATTCCACTCCAAGTAGAGATAACAAAATACAATTTAAAAACCCTAAAAAAAACTACCTCATAGTCCCACAATTCTTGAACAAGTCGGCATTAGAAATTATAATAATCTAGGGTTTCTTACCCAAAGTGTGTTTGTTGTTGTGCATCCAAACCTTAAGCACATGCCTTTTAACACCAGTCTCATTGCAGAATTGCTGAACCGCTGCTTCATCATGTTTCTGAATTCTCCATCCTAATCTCTCTGCAAGTCCAAGCATTTTGTCCTTTTGATCTTGTGTAAACTTTGTCCTAAACCTCTTTCTTGAAGACCCACCGCCGCCACTCGGATTCGAAACATCTTCTTGATCTTCTCTACTCTGCCCTCCAGATGTCGATGGCAATGCTAATGGCCTTTGCTGAGAGGGAGCCACGTGGAGGTATCCAGCTGGACTCCTGTAATACGGCGCGAATTGCGGCAACTGCTGATGTACATGGTGTGCATGAGGGTGTCCGTGAAAGAACACTTCTCCTCCTCCTCCTCCTCCGCCGTGTGCGGTTGTGTCGTTCGTTTCTTTCCTGTGGAAGTTTCTGTGACAGTTACACGCGGCACATTTCAGCGCGTCCAGTGTTCCTTCAGCACCAGCAGCCATAAACTCACCGCACCCATCCACCGCGTTTCCGCCGATCCCCACAGCGTGGTTCTTTAAGCACTCTCTATATCTCGGTTTCGTTGCCGGAACCAGCCCCGTCCCCGTTCCCGTTGCGGCGGCTGCTTGTTCGGCTCCTGAGTTGGTCATTTTAACTCTTGAAGAATTACCTAACGACTCGTAACTCGCCGGCAACCCCATCTCTTCTTCCTCTTCATGCTCTTCTTGATCCTCAAACTCCATCACCTTAAAAAAAAATAATTACCTCGGAAAAATAATAAAAAATGAAAAATCAGAGGGGTAGTTTCTTATTCACTAATTCTAGTTGAGAAAAGATTAAGGAGATAAGAAGGGATTGAGAGGATGTGGACATGAATTTTTTTCACTCTCTGCAAAAGAGATGTGTTTTTCGCTTCCAACGCCTCTTCATATACTTTTTTCCCGTTCTTGTATTTCCGGTTTCCATTTCCACCGGCTATAACCAGTAAACCGGTTTTCAATTTTTTTTTTTACTCTTTTGCTTCCTTTTTTACTACGCCGTGAAAGTGCTCTTGTACTCTTCAGACCAGTGGCATGAGGTGGAATGGTGTTTGATGGTACAGTCTGCTCAGACAAGATTAAAAAAATATATAAGAGAGAGAAAGATGGAATCCAACGTACACGCGCCAGTTGACATTCTGAAACCCCAATCGCTTCCGGAGAGTCGTGTGCTCCACCACGCACCACCGTGTACGGCAGAGAGACAAAGGAAAAGGGTGTGGCGCGTGGAGAATTAATATTTAGGCGGAATAAGTATATTGGTTTTGGGTGTATGAATTAGGACACGGAATTACTTCGGAAAAAAATAAATTGTCGGCATTTAAGGCAGCTGCCTACGTGCGCTCACTTCCGCATAAGTGACGCGCGTTTAGCGTCAACAAGCAATTAATATAAGTGCGAGAAAACAAAGAGGATGCAAAAGGTAAACGGTTCAAAAGAATGAACACAAGGTTAAGAGCGTCACATACACGCGTTGAAGAGCGAGTTAAAAAGGTTAAAGAAGAGGGAAATTTGCAAAATAACCCTCTAATTTCGTGATAAATTTTAATTTGAGTGAAATTAACATAAACATTTCAATTTACTGTAACTGGACTGGAACAGATATATTTTAAAAAACAATAATAAAGTCTGAAATATTTATTGTAAAAGGGTAAGAGAAGAAGTCTGTGTCTTATACCAACCGGGTAGGTAGGGGTGTGCAGAACCGAACTGAAACCGAATTTAATCTGTTTGGTTCGGTTTTTTATTTTTGGTTTGTTCAGTTTTAAATCGAAATAAAAATTCAATTTTATTGGTTTGGTTATTAAAATTGAAAAATCGAAAGAATTGAATCAATCGAAGTTTATATATATATATTTTATAGTATTAATATTCAAATGACATAAGTTGGATTGATGGTTTAGGAAACAAACAGAAGAGGGCATGCGTCATGGCTATTAATTAGGTTTTTCTTAAGGCAAATGTTTGGCTACTGTACATAGTTGAATCTATATTAGTTTTTCGAGTGCATTTTGTTGGCATAAAAAAATGATAATGGAGCTATATTTAATTCAACTTGATTTTTATAATTATTAGAACGACGATAGAAAATTATTTTCAATATAATTATATAGTATTTAAAATTAATTAGTTCGATTAATAAAAATAAATTATTATACTTCTATCATAAATAAAAAGAGAAAAAGTCTGTCTTACTTGGATGGCACATTACAATTAAATTAGCTTGAAATATATATTAAAGTGGTATATATTAAAATAAAAAAAGAATAGAGAAGAATGAGAAAATATTTATGATTTTTCGTGAAAGATAAAATAATATATGAATGAATTCAAAAATGGTTTGGAAAATAAATACCAGGTCATTTAGGCTGGCTCCATAGTCAAATGAATGATAATTACAGTATGTCTCCCAACATAATCATTAAAATATCTAATTATTGGTATTTTGTATTTTTATTTTATATTATACATCATGTTTTTCATAATCTTTCATCCCATTTCACTTAAAATGTCACTATTGATTTTTTTTTTACAGAATTAGCCTAACAATTCGTTAATTCGGTTTTTTTTCATGAAATATTATTAACAGAATGGTCAATTATTAGAGATAATTAGCTATTAATTCTCTCATTATATTTATATATATATATATGCTATTAATATTCTTAGTTGTAATTTTTTTAATAAAATATGAATTTGCATTAAAATTTAATTCTTATCCATATAAAGCTTACAATTTTTTCAATTATATTAGAGCATATGATTGATCCACGTATAAAGGAATCTAAGTGTTATTTTATATTACTTGTTATGAAATTAAATAAATATAAAAATTGTCTATGGGAGGATCTTATAAATGATCCGGGGGATCTATTGTATTTTTAATGTATTTTTTAAAATATTATTTTGGTAGTATATTTTTTAATATAATTTTGATCAGTATTTATTATAGACATAGTATAATAAATTTATGTATATTATTTTAATTTTAGTTATTTTAAATGAATTTATTTTGTTAAATATAAATTAATTTAATTTATGGATCCATATAGGTTAAAAATTCAATTAAAAATAAGCTCATATTGGTTTAGAATCGATTAAACCGAACCGACCAAAATTATTTCGGTTCATTTGATTTTCGATTCTATAAAATTCTATTCCAGTTCGATTCATGTATTTTCTAAAGTCCGATTTTCGATTCAATCGGTTCGGTTCAAAATCAAACCGAACCAACCGAATGCTCACCCCTCCGGGTAGGGCAGACACACAACTAAAGAGAAGTTAAACAATGGGGAAAGAAGAGGATATCGACATTCCAAAAAAATTTGTCGGAAAATCTTGGATGGAGGAAGAAGAGAACCAACTATTTCTATTTTTATTGGGTGAAAGGAGTGGTTAGGCTGTTTCATATTCTTGAATCAATGGTGTCAGGATTATAAGAAAATAATGTTGGGATTTTATTTTTATTACTATGTTTCCTATTTTTGCTTGGGCTTCCACCTCCGTTTGGGCCAAGCATTTTTTTCATCTTGCACAGCCCAACTGCAATACCATTTTGTTTTTCTATTTTCTATTTTTTTTAATCCTTTGTCAAATTTTAGAGTTAATTTTATCAATGATTACTAAAGTTTAATGATTATAACATTATAATCATTATAATATGATTTATAACAAAAAAAAAACCTAACTTTTATTTTGTAACAAAAAAATCATAAAAACCAGCTATCGAAAAAAATAACCTAATTTTTATTTTAATTTATTTATTTAATTTAATGATTTAGTTTGTATAATATCAATCAAATTGCTTCTCAATTTTTATAATATAAATCCAACCAAAATAAAAGATAAATTTTTTCGGTGGCTGAATTCTCGATTTTTTTGATTTTATGATTTTTTTGTTATAAAATAAAAATTAAATTATTTTTTCGATACAAATTATAATATAGTGATCATAACATTACATTCGCCAAATTTTAGTAACCACAAATGAAATTAATCCCAAAATTTTCTTTTAAGGGCAAGTTGCAATTTGGTGCGCCATTATACGCCTTTGGATTAAAAATAGAATAATTTTAAATTTTAATCTAATAGTGTACAATTATGCACACTAAAAATACATCCGTGCACTAAATGAATATTCTTTAATTGCTTATACAAAAGTGCTATTTAATTAGTTATATAAAAGTGTCATTTAATTATAGAAAAGTGAGTTGAAATGCGAGAGATATATTTTTTCTAAGTACATATTTTAATTTAAATTACGAGTATAAAACAGTTTTAAATATTTTTGATAAAATACTTTTTCCTGATACTGAATATTTTTCTTAAAAATTCTTTGACCAGTTTCAAGTAAGAATTAGAGAATATATACATATATAGACTGAATTAATGAAAAAAGGTAATAAATGGAGAAAAATAAAAGAATTCAATCAGTTATACATAAGTTTATGTTTTACCTTTCTTTTCTTATATAACCAATTGAAGTAGAAAAATTTGTATAATATCGAATCCCTAATCATTTAATTCTAAATTATGCGTATGACTAATAATTTAATATTGAAAACGTACATTAAGTGTCTGTTCCGTAAAAATAATCGAACTTCTATTTTCTACATAGATTAAGAAATTCCAATATATGTAACTGGGACAACAATTATTTTTCCTAATATATATTATATTTATAAGGGACATACTTGAATATAGTATCCCTCCAACTATTATTTTTCCCTTGGTATTTGATTCTACATATATTTGCATAAATATCTAGATAGGCTAACAACGCTGCCTGTCTAATTACATATCCCTTATACGTGAATAGAAATTTGATATACACGTATCTAAACCGTTAATTGGTATATATCAATTTAATTTAACTGTTAAAACATTTTTACTAATGATGTGTTCGGAGATAATTTTATTTTTAGTTTTTGATTTTTTTTAAATAAAATAAAAATATATTTGGTAAATTTATTTTCATTTTTATTTCTACAAAAAAATTAAAAAGTAATTTTGGTAACAAAAATAAAAAATAAAAATCTTTAAAATGTTATTTTTATGGTTTTATTTTTATCAATAATTTAATTACTTCATTCTTATTATCACCACCGCTACCACCACCACACCACCGTCACTACCACATCACTAATATTACTGCCACCACCACCGTCACCGCCATCGCCACTACACCACCACTGCTACTGCCACTAACACACCTCCACCATATCACTACTGCCACCACACCGATGTCGCCATCACCACCATTACCGCCGCCACCACTATCACCACCATTGCCAATACTGTAGCTACCATCACCATCGCCACCACACAGCTACTGTTACCACCACCACCACATCATTACCGTCGTTGCCACCACTGCCATCACCACCATTGCCGTTGTCATCTTTGCCACCATTACCACCATACTGCTACTAGCACCACCACCACTACAACACTATCGCCGCCGCCACCATCGCTATAGCCCCCACTGTTATTGTTATTGTCATCGTTATAATCACTGCCATCTCTACTATTGTCATCGCCATCACTACCAGATTATCGTTGTTACTACCACCGTCGCTGCCACCAACATATTGCTACTGCCGTTGTTACTGCCGCTTTTACCGTCGCTACCACCACTACCATCATATTATAATTTTTTTAATGTAATATATTTTAAATTTTATTAAATATTTATTATTTAATATTAATAATTAAATTATATATATAATATATATATTAATTGATATTAAAATATTTTAAAAAATATTTTTAAACAATTTTTGAAAAATAAATAACAAAAACTAAAAATGATTTATTAATTTTAAAAAATAAAAAATATTAACAAACACACCCTAAAATTTGGTTCTAGTTTTCATCCCCTTGAATTCAGTTGTTTGATATAAAACAAATTTGTTGTATTTTCACATGCTACAAAAATCATAAAAATCTGATCCCAGAACGGTGATGGCAGTCTAATCAAGTCAAAATCAAGGAAAAAATAAAATGGACTCAATAATTGAACTCCCAAAATACCTATCCCTATATCCTTCAGTCCCTTCCCTGCCTCCTTAATCTATGATGCTTTCCCCCTCCGTATAGCCATTGCTGTATTCATGTGTCTCTTCCCTGGGGTACCATGTCCTGTGTTTTAAGGCTTTCTTCGTTCAATAAATTCTTTAATGCAATCTAAATTCGTTCGTGTAATCTTTCGCACGAAATTATGGGTTAATTATATGGACACTCACTGAATTTATACATTTATGATGCATAAAAATATTTCAACTTATCAATTTTATTTTAAAAAGTCATTCTATATCGAAACCAAATCAAAATTCATGTAAAGGTACAATTGGCAAATCAATTTACGGATTACCTTTTATTTTTTACAAGTATTTAAATTGCATTTGTACCCCTAATAATTTTTTTTTTCTCATTTTGGACTTCATTAGTATATATCAATTGTACATTTTGGTAAAATTTTGGCCAATTTTAAGATAAAATGACATTTTAGGCTGAAATAAATAACTTGTAGAATTTTTGTATTATAAATTTTTTAAAACTTTTTCGTTATAGCTGAATAAATTCATTAATAGTAAATGATATTAACCCTACTATAATTATTATTAGATAAAATAAAATTTAGTTGCAGAAATTAAAATTAAAAAAAAAGATGAAAAAATCTATAATTAATTAGATAAATTAAAATTGAAAATACTATGCTAATCTATATATATATATATATCATTTTTAACACCTTCCCTTAAGTCATGCCAATTTCATGATTGGTTGCTGTAGATTAATTAAAGATATTACCAATTTAATAAATTGGAACTGACGTGTGTTAACTTGAATTGTATACCAAACCTTCAAACAAATTAAAGTATAAAATTAGTTTAATATGTATATATACATATAAGAAAGGCTGAAAATTACTAGTTAATATGATAATGAAGTTTCAACTAATAATCAAAGCTGCTGCTTGCGCCTAATAAAAACAATCACCAAGTTGATAGGGTACGCAAATCATTAAACTCAAGACTTTTTTCTTAAATTTAAATTGGTGTACTACTTATATATCAATTGGAATTTGATAAGGTTTAGCATTCCACTTTGCCATCACTCTAGAATTCAGTCCTTAATATTATCAGTTGGGATCGATCCTAATTAACAAGGATTTTCTTCTTACAAATAAACATATTTTTTATTTTACGAAAATTAAGAAAATGCAATTAATATTTTTAAAATAATACTATAATATCTTTACCAAAAAAAAAACTATAATATATTTATATTTTTACTAATTTCTCTTTATATTTATTACCGATTTATGTCAGAAGTATGACATAATATTTAACCTTAATTAATAGCAATAAATGTCAAATAAGAATAAATTAGAAAATTAAACAATTAATTATAGTATAAAATTCCAATGACATCAGTGCAGTTTGATTTCCTTGAATTCCTAATCAAAGTAATTAATCTCTCTTTCTGCTACTCAATCTCCTGTGCTGTGATGTGAGGAAAAGTTTGTTAATTTTTTTTTTATCGATTGAATTTCATAATTTACTTCTTTGAGTCCCTTGGATTTACATTTTTTTCTAATTTACTACGTCCTCCGTCCCAATTTAATTAGTTATTTTTTAATTTTATTTTGTTTCAATTTAAATATTTTTTAAAAAATTTTGAAAAAAATGTATATATTTGTCTCTATTTATTATGCAATGCTACATTTAATAGGGATAAATTTAATTTTATAATGTTAAAATTAAATGATATATTTGAAACTAGAAAAGGATAGTTTAGTCAATCGCTAATATTTTTTTATTATTTTTTTAATTCTTATTTTAAAATAAAAGTGACTACTTAAAATAGGATTTAAAAAGTATAAATTTAAATATCCATTTCAAAAATTTTTAGCATATAATAGAACAAAATTACATGTAATCTCTTTTTTTTCAATTATTAACCAAAGACTAAATTTAATATTTAAAATTTAACATAAGAAAAACTTTTTTTTTTAATTTATTTCAAAAAGTTCATTTAAGAATATGGCTAACATATAGCGAATAAAGTTTTCTGCTTTTTAATTTTTCAATTTTTTATCTTAAAATTATAAATTTGTAAATGAATTTTTTTATAGTGGTACAAATTACATCTATACCTTAAAAATCCATCTAATTTGAAAATAATTTTCAGTTTACAATTCGATTTTCATAATTCCATTAATTGGTAAGAAAGAATTGATTGAATTAATTATAATATGTATTCAATATTATTAAATCATGCATGTTGTTGATCCAACTTGATACAATTTTAAATATAAAAATCGACATTCTTAATTATCTTACCTAAGAAGAATCTTTGTGAAATTAAACTTGTTTTTTAATCTAAACTCATTAATTTAGAAGAAGAAGACGTTGAATGGTAACCAATTTTCAAGATTGTGGTGGCCGGAAGATATGAGCTTTGCCATGTTTTTGAAGCTTTGCTCGAAGGGAGAAAAAGATGTACTTAGAAGCTAAATTTCTTGAACATAATCGATCTGCATGGTTTTTATCTTAATATATTATATATCAAAAATTTTCTTAATATAATGTTAGATATTACGTACCACATGACCTATTTTTCATTATATTATTATTTATTAGTAATCATGATACATTTCAGATAAACTCATACTGAGTAGTAATTTAAATAATAAAAAAGCATTTACTTTTTATTTTACTACGACTAATTTGTGTTAAAATTGTTGTATAAATAGCAGTACGTAGTGTGTTTAAATCCTAACGGTATGGGGGACATTGCCTAAAACGGTGTAACGTAAGTGGGGTAGAAAAGATCGAGACGTTAAGGACATGTCATATATGTATTGGGGGGCCCATTGCCACGTTGCTTCCTAGGTTGCCCTGAGTCATTACATACCACCAATTATTTGAAAAGACCCCTATTTATGTTGCTAAATGTTGCATTTTTTTTTCCTTTTCATAATTCTCCACGTATATATATACTTATTTAATTATTTTCAACAAATCGTCAAACCCAATCTGTATATCTATCTTTTCTTTTTTTTAAACATAATTTCCGATTGTTTAGTAACGTTTTCGGAATTCAAAAAAAAATTAACAATTCACTTTTTATAATTTAAAAAAATTAATAGATTTTTCTATTTTATTTTCTAACTTGATATTTTAAATGCATTTATCTGTTTATTGTCACTTTTTTTCTATATTATTTAATGAAAAGACACTATAGTTAATTATTAATATTATTTATAATATTGAGATATATTAATTATTTTTTTTAATTTATATAAAAAAAATTGAAAACGGCGTTTAAAGAAAAACGAAAAGAGTACAGCTCATGCCCGTAATTTAAAGGTTATACAATTATCAATAAACTAAAATCAACCCTTTTCTTCAAAAATTATTGGATTCAAATTGCATAATCGATAATTTATTGCATTTTTGAACTTCTGTTTCTTCCTTACAGATTTATCATACAATGTTGGCAGTAGGTGTTGTCATTTGCATTCTTTTTTTCGATGAATGAAGATTGAAATAATAAAGTTGTAAGTCCTTCCCAATCTCTGCTCGTCATTATCACGTGAAGATGCACTCAATTATTCAAAAAATTATAACTATAAATATTAATAAAAAATTAAAATTAAAATTCCTTAACTTTTATGAACCATAAATAAATTAAAGTCAATATTTTTTATTCATTTTTAAATAATGTAAAAGATAAATAATTAAAGTATGCAAGCGTATGTAATGCGCATACATGCATGGATTCAAAAGATTATTCATTGTATGTACATGATTGTATGAAATAATAAATGTATTCAATTATTGAAGTTGAGAGCCAAAAAAATTATTTGAAGGTTGAGAAATCTAAATAATTAAACATAAAAAAAAAGTTGGAGAAAATGGGATTTGATAACCAGATAGATAGTGAATTATATATTAAATTACTTTGAATTTAAACAGAGAGAAAGAGAGAGAATTGCGGGGAAAAGGGGAAATAGATAGTGACGTGACGAAAAAAAGTTCATTTTCCATTTCTATATTCTTTGTCAGCCACCTTTAACTTAATTTTCTCTTAATTTATTTATCCTTTCTTTACAGAAATTATGAATTTTCACTTCATAGTTTTCAATAAGAAATTGTTGCATAGAAAATAATTATATAATGTGAAATTGCGGGAATAGTGGAATTTCTGTCTAAGCATGAAAAGAGTAATGCATGAAATAATTAAGGGATCAGGTCAGAATTATAATAATTAGGACCCCTTTGGAAAATAGGATTTATATATATATAAAAGAGTTTATGTGATTGTACTAAACACACACAAACTTCTGACATATTCACACAGCTCTCCACTACTAATACCACTGCTTTGCTTGACATTTGTCATCGGATTTTCAGGATTTTGCTTTCTTAAATCTCTTCTTATTATTCATCATTGCTTGTGTTTTGAATTAGGCCTATACTGCACTCTATGCTGTCACGCAAAAGTCTGAGATTTTTAATTAATCATTTGTTTATCATGTTATTAGAATTATGTTAATTAAACTATAAACATTTAAACTTAATTGTTTTCAGTTTGTCCTCTAATTATAGAAAAAAATACGGACCAGGAGGTAAAAAGAAATTAGTTAACTTTTTCCCATGCATAGTTTAATCATTCAAATCATATTAAATCGGCATTTTTTCCGTAAAAAAAAAAGTATTCACAACTCACAAAAATAACAAATTAATTAACATATAAAATGCCGTCAAAATAATAATGAAAGCAAATGTTAAATCTTTGAAGGGCAGACTGTGTAAGATGTGATAAGTCAGTAATATATTAAATCGGTATTTTAATTATGGTATTTCAATGAATTTTTTTTATTTTCTTTTTAAAAAGGAAATAAAAGACTTGAGTTGGAAAAAAAGTGTTTCCTCTACCATGTTTAATATGATGTTCAATGAAATTAATGCCCACATAAAATAGTAAATCAAGTAAAACTATACTCCCTCCATTTTTTATGTCATTTTTATTATTTTCACTAAAATTTAAAATAATAAATAAATTTAAATTTAGTATTAGATTTATGATTAAAACTAAATTATTAAATTTAATTGAAAAAAATTAAAAAAGTAAATTAAATTATATTAAAATTTTAAAAATGATAAATAAAAAAAATTAAAATTTTACTAAAAAATGACATATAAAAAAGAATAAAGGGAGTAATATTTTTAGAATAAATGTAAGAGAAGTAGGGGACAAAAGAAAAATGAAATTGTGGGTTTGGAAAATGCCAAAGGCAAAGAGTGCTTTTTTATATATTTTGTGCTATTATTAATTCAAACTTGCTATTTATAAAAAAATAAAATTAAATTAAAGGTTGCTAGCAGAAGATAAGATAACTATGAAAAAAGGAAAAAAAATTAATATAATAAATATCAGAAAAGAAGCAAATAGTACCATATTTGGTGCAACAAAATTAAATGGATGTTCCACTACTATACAGCTATCATCTAAATAGGGACAAATTACCCTTCCACATATTTCTTGCGTGCGTTTCAAAACCCTTTTCCTCCTCTATAATCATCGTTTCACATGTCTCTCTTTTCTTTTCTTTATTTTTGAGTAAATGGGGTGAAAAAAATTAGAGTAGTATTTGCGTGCTTATTCAAACCGTCAAAATTGTACACATGTTTTCTTGATTTCACGATTTTAATTCGTACACACATTAAATTACATTAAAAGAATTATCTTTAAGTACTTCAATTTAAAAAAAAAAATTGAACAAAAAACAAGTGATATGCTATGCTTAAGTAATATTTTTGTGCTTAATCAATATTTATGTACTCAAATAAATATTTAAAAATTCAATAAAACATAATAAAAATTACTCTCTTCGTTTCTTTTTATCAGCCATTTTTATTATTTTTACTATGATTAATAAATAATAAATAAATTTAAATTTAATATTAAATTACGTGATTAAGATTAAATTATCAAATCTGATTGATTTTGATTTTATTGGAAAAAAAATAAATTAAAAAAGTAAATTAAATTATATTGAAAGTTTAAAAGTGACAAATAAATAAAATTTGAATTTTACTCAAAAATGACAAATAAAAAAAACGAAATGAGTAATAAATAGATTTAAATTTAGTATTAAATTACATGATTTAAACTAAATTATTAAATTTGATTGGTTATGACTTTATTAAAAATAAAAAATAAATTAAAAAAATAAATTAAATTATATTGAAATTCTAAAAATGACAGATAAATAGAATTTAAATTTTATTCAAAAATGACGAATAAAAAAAACGAATGGAGTAAGTTTGATTGTGAACTTACCGAGTTACCCTCAATTTCTCACTCGTTTTTTACAACTTTTTTGTTTGATATGGTATGAGAATTACTAAATTTTATTCAATTAAAAAAGTTGTCAACTCTTAATGTTTGAAATAAATTAGGTGTTTAATGTTTATTGAACTTGTAATTCAAGGAATCCTTGCCATTAAAATAACAAAAAATAATGATTTTGACATGTGATTAACCTAACCTTTTAAACATTAAATTTTCAAATTAATCTCAAACATTTTACACACTTTCGGATTTGAGGTCCACATTTAATTTAATGCAAATCATTACTTGGTTAATTTGAATGATAAATCTAAAAAAATCGTTAAACTGAATGTTAATGGTTTTACATTAAAAATTAGATAACAAGCATAAAAAAATACCATGTAGAATGTTTGAATAAGGCTTAAATATCTAGAATTTATCTACACTAGTTTTACAATATATATATATTTTTCTTAATTCCTGCTCCCCATTTCAATACCAAATAGATTGTAAAATTAAATAATTTTTTTTATCTAAACTAGATTTATAAAATTATTTATAAATCAAATTAATGACAAACTCTGGTAAAAAGATAATTTTTTTTATTATAAATTATTATTGACTTAATTTATAAATAATTTAGTAGATACTATTTGGACAGAAGGATAACATTTTTGCATTTGCAATATAAAGTATAAAAGTCACATAAAATTACAAAAAGCTACAAACTTCTTCCAGGTGCTTAGAATATATTTTAAGAAAAAAAAACCAAGAAACGTTTGAATATATATATTTATTAATAAAAAAAAGAAGAAGAAGAAGAAAGAAACACCATTAACGAGGAGTATAAGTTATGAAAGGTTCAGTGAAAATTATTAGGTTTCAATGAACAGAAGGCACGAGAATGAGATAATTTCAGAAGAGAAAGTAAAGGGCACTGAATCTACAAATGAGAACATTAATTAGTACTACTAATAATAATGATAAAGTATATGACCTAAAAATAAACATATTATATAGAGTGGTAAGTAGTAACAGTTACATTAAGACTGAAAAGCCGACCAAATAGTACAAACATTAAAAAAATTGAAAATTAATGATGACCAGAGACCCATCATGTCAATAATAACGCAGTACAATTGCTTACGACTACAAATGTGTTATCATTAATAAATAGTTAAACACCCTATTCTAACACAAACTCTTGGTAAACTGAAACAGTACTTCCCGTGCTTTTGTATATTTTACTGTTAGATAGACTAAGAGATTTAGGGTGAGGAAAAAAAAAAAAAATCGATCCAATCAATTTTTCGATTAATTAAATCAAAATTTTAAATTTATAATTTTTATTTTAAAAAAACTAATAATTAATCAATTTAAAATTGAATCGATTATATATATATATTTTATAAATTATATTTTAAATTTTATATTTATATTTTTTAATATTTATGTAATTTATAAATAATATGATATATGACTTTATAAAATATTATTAAAATATATATTTTTAGTAAATAAACAATAAAATTATTTTATTATTATTATTATATAATTAACACTCTGTTGTTAATTTTATATTAAATATATTTAATTTTTATAATTAATTATAAAAATTTTATTTTTATTTTTAATAAATATTATATTTAACTTGTATTTTTTCATTTTTAAAATATTTTTAATTATTAAAAATAATATTATAAATTGTATAATTTATTAAATTTAGATATTAAAATTTTTTAGTTGTTAACTGATGAATCGAGTTAAAAATCAAAACCGATATAGCAATTAATCAAAATTAATGAATTGATTTAATAAAATTATTAATAAATCGATTAACTGGTCCATACTCACCCTAAAATTTTAGGGCAGTTACATCTTATGATAGACTCCCTCATTTTCTATGCTATATCTTTTTTTCTTATTAATTATTGTATGAGATTGAAATACTTGCTAAATTATTCTAGATTATTTAGGTTAAAATGTGTATATTTGCTCTTCTACTTTGTTGAGCAATGCTGCCACACTAAATTTATAAAATTAGAGCAATGTCGTATTTTAAATTTCGAAATTAAAACAAATAAATTCAAATAATCTATTTAATGTGATTATATTTCATCCAAATAATCTAAGACACGTGGCATATTTTTCATATATTAATTGATATATATTGCTATGCCGAAATTACTAAAGGTGCAAATATATCTTTTAATAGAGCAATTTTGCACATTAAATTGTAAAATTAGAGCAAATCAGCATTTGCTCGGACCAATATTAAAATTTGATCATATTTTGCCCATTGAGCCGTACAACTGATATGCATGTTAAACTCGGGTGACTTTTATTTGGCATGTAAAAGAAAAAGGATAAATTTCCTAAATTAAGTTCTATTTAATATATCTCTCACATTACAATTAAATCTCAATAAGAAATCATTCTTAATTTCATAAAGTATTGTAATTATGACTTTCTTTAATTTTTCTTATAATAAATCATTTTCTAAACATATGATTTCTTATTTGAAAAAAAAAATCACTCAAACCTCAAGGAGCTCTACTCTTTCATGCTACCTCAACATGATTAGTTTAAAATAATTAATGTGCCACATGACTGACCGCTTAAACTATATATGGGGTTAATTGTGTTGGATTTACGTCCTAGCTAGTTACTACAAAATGACAAAAGAAATTTTGAAACAAGAAAATACTTGAATTATATAATATTTGCCATCTATAGCCTTTTTCTCTATTATTCTTTTTTATCAGAATGAAAAAAAAAAAGAAAAAATTGACATGGAAGCAATGGGTCAATAGACCTTAATATAAAAAACTAACCCATGGAATGACGACGTATTAACATCATGAGTTGATATATATATATGCTGGAAATTTATTAGCGACAAAGGGATACTATATGCTAAAAACACGGGTAATATTAATTGGGCAAATCAATCTCGACCCGAACAAAAGCATAAATTTATTGGACTCTCAGTCACCTAATCAAATGTCATAATGCTAATAATCGCAAACTGAGTCATACCATTCTAAAATGTAAAACTAAAGTGGCTGAAACCTCAAGCCCTAGCTAGCCCTAATCTAATCACACAAAAATTCAAAAGTAGTTTATGAGATTTTGAACCAAAACGCTATTTTTCTCAATTTTCCACAACTCTCCCTGCTCGACTTATTTAAAATTGCAAAATCAACTAATTCAAAGTTAAAATCTTAATTGAGAGAAACTGATAATTTTTTATGTACGAGATAATAATTATATTTAAAATTCAATTAATAAATATCAGATTTTTACCACTAGAATTAATTGGTAAAAAAAGAAAAAACTAATTTAGAAATGAGCGATTTGAATAATATGTTCTTGCGGTCCACAAAATACCCACGAAGTGCAATCTCTTTAGGAAAAATGAGAATTGAGCTGGTTCCCATTAATAATCTTCTTGCCCAGACATGAGTACGATCCAAGTCGTTTGGCTTTATATGTGTTTTTGCTTTTAATTTGGCTTTGATCATATTGATAGTATCTAAGTAATAAAAGTGCAATCTTAATCTAAATTTATTACAGTAATTTTAAGATAAAAGCTGTCTTGGGATTTGACATTCACGCGTGCAACTGAAGATCCGTTTGTGGGTCATAATAGACTACGGCTTTATTTTTTGGGTATTTTTTGATCAAAAACATGCTCTGTAAACAGTCTAGGGTTTCTTTCATTTTTGGTATTATTATATGGTCATCATTAGAAGAATCTAAATGGGGTTAATCACATGCCGAAAGTACTTTTGTTTTTAAATAAAAAAAACATAAGTGGTTGATTAATAACTTTTAACCTAGTGTTGCTAATCTATTTTTTTTTTTAAAGTATAAAATAAAAATATCAATCTATACCTTTGGAAAAGAATAAAAAGAAAGATATAAGAAAATACGCCATTTTGATCATAATATGCCAGTTTTTTATTAAAAAAAAAAAATTGTTGGATCATCTTATGTAAATTGGAATGAAAAGAATCAAAGAAAAATAACAGATTAATGGGCCTAATATTTATCTGAGGCCTTATATATGTGACCCACTTAAGTCAACCCAAGAATGTTTAGATCATTCCACCAAGTTAAATCATTTACAATGAGTGTTGGGCCACATCCACCGGCCTACACAGTAAACTTCCACACTTTATGGTACAATAGGATCATAATTGTTTGATAATTAATTTGTAGGAAATTTTCTTTTTTATAGGATTATTATAGTTTGGTTTTAAATTTGCAATTTAGATTTGTGAAAAAATAATTATTCACAAAACAAACAAATATGCTCCAAAAACAATTTGGAAAACTTATAACAAGTGAAAATCCACCAACTCAAAGTAGTAAAAGCCTAAAATTCTGGGGCCAAGTTCATTCTGAAGTCATTTTCACTAGGAGGAAATTAATAACAAGCAAAATGCTTCTAGGCTAGCAATTTAATCATTCCCACGAACTCAATACAGTGGTCGCAGATCGTGCAGTCATTAATCTTTATAGAAAAATAAAAAAATAAAAAGAACTGGGGCCTTAGTGGCAAAGCAATTATTATAATGGAAGAAAGAAAGCAACCTTTCGGGTTAAAAAAGAAAAAAAAAATCATGTTGAATGAATTTCACGTACAAATTTTACTGTAGAAGCTTGCTTAGGGGTTAAAAATGAGCTACATTGGCTCCATGACCTAAGATTATTATAAATTGGAAGAATTTAGAGCAGAAATTTAAATCAAACGTAGGTAGAATCCAAGGAATCAACAAAACCTTTTCCACCATCAATTCGAAGATAAAAGATTAATTTCCTCTCATCATCACGGTGGTTCTAGAAGAATTTTCCGTAACGTAGTTGTTGCCAATGTAAATTACCAGATAACAAAAAACAAAATAAGTTTTTTATTTTATTTTGCTTATATTTTTTCAGGAACAGAGTAAAGGAATTTGCAACATATTATTGAGAGCTAGTAACAACTAATCCCACAAAAAGATCCATTCACTATCAAGTTTCCAGAGGAAAATTACAACCATATGGACGAAAAGAAGAAATTCGCTGATACACTTTTTTCGTTTTTTTAATCTTCTTTTTGCTAACTTCTGTCCAAAAATGTTCATGCATTCTACAATTATCTAATCTCATTCACAGCGAAACAGAAAAATTTCCAAGGAATTGCAGAATGTGGGGCTATAACATGAACAATGGGCTCCTGAGGTTGAGAACTTGTGGTTATAGAATGTAAAGATCCAATTATGGGAAAAGTATGGCCCAAAAGCACAGTTATGACTCATACTGTAGATTGTGGGCCTGCAAAGCATCCTGTAGACATTTCACAGCAGCATCGTAGTTTAAGAGACCCAGAAACCAAAATTCATGATTATCAACTGATATAACTTGTATATATTTCTCAGCAGGATTTGTTCTACTAGACGAAGGATTTACTGCTTTTAGCTGATGTAATGGCATCACCACCTATTTTAGCCAAGGAACAAAATAAAATGTAAGAGTCAACAATAACATGCAAGTAAAATCATGAAAGACACACTTGGGGAATAGCTGGGAAATTTGAACATTCCCAAGTTTATTCCCAACTTCAACATTCTACTTGCTCCAACTTTCCTCACTTGGGAATGCTCGTTAGGTGGTAAATCTAAATGCATCCCAAGTTGGCATAAAATTGTGATCAAGACTTGCATCAAGATTTTATCACCTAGAAGACAAGCATATGCTGTCATTAAAAGAAAAGCTAAAAAATTTAACTCTAACAAAAATTTAGGTAACAAAAATAACAAAAACATGACTTGCTTAACCCTTTCATGTGTGTATCAACAATTATTGACACAGATTCCAGTTAACCTACCAGCAGAGATATGCTGCAGTAGCAAAGTCTGGTTTCAAACTCCAGAGAAGGATGGACACCATACAGAAACATTTCCTATCCCTTGCATAGCAGGGAAAATTGAACATTTCTACTTATTCCAACTTTACTCACTTTCTTGCCATCCAATCACATTTAAAAACTTCTATCTAAACAAGAAATTGAAAAATGACCATGTATCTTAGTTAAGCCCTGTAGGGGCTCACACAGATTCTCAAGAATGCTTGTATTCATTTAAGAATGCATAAAAGAATACATCTCGAGCATGATCTACCCTTATTTTCTACTCTTTCTCATAACCCAAACACCAAATAAGACCTGTAATCCTTTACAGAAACGGAAAACAAACAGGTTCCATTAAGGCGTGTCCTTATGCTCTCAAAAACAGGTAGTAGTTTATATGAGAGAACCTATTGTATATAATTTTGAGTATAAATTGGTAGGTTTCTATGAGAGGAGATGATTGCGACACCAGGTTTTGGCTTCTGTAAGAAAATTCCTCACAAAGCATATTAGTTTCCCAAATCCATGAGTTTTCAGGAATTCAAACGACAGAATGGTGATTGGCTCAAAAGTGAATTTTCTACACACACACACACACACACACACACACATATATATATAGAGAGAGAGTTTTCTAGCATAGCATATTCCACTAAGATTTCAGGATGAGATTTGAAAATCTGCCATGGCTGCTGGTTGGCTAACTATAATCTGGTATCAGTGACTACCAAGATAAATAAACAAACATTCAATGATTTTGCACTTATAAATCAAACATCAATGCGCATGGGATTTAAGGACTTGAGTAACCACAGGTGTAAGCCCAGAAAGTGATGTAGCGGCATAAGTTGCTAGTTATCCATGAATTGCAAACCTTTACAATTCACAAATGTGCTTTGTCATTCACTCAATTAAATTGAAGCTAAACTAAGAAAAAGGATTAATAGGAAATTGAGCCTTGATGTCTTTATTTGGTACATAGCTGAACACTATAAAGTTGGCAGTATAATGAACTGAGATCTATTGAAAGCTGCTGTTTTCAAACTCAAGCAGTGGCCAGAATGTGGTCTGGCACACAAACCCACCCTTTTTTCATTACAAATCAGGCTCTGTATGCTTGACCCAGACAGGTTAGAAGTGAACTAGCTGATCCAGTCATTGTTCAATAGGAGGAACAGTCTGGTATATTGATTAGAAGATTAATTTATTCTGACCTGATAAAAGAGGGGATTCAAACCCCTCCATGCTGAAAGAAAGGTAGTCCTACACACATCCAGACTTTAGAGTATTGCTGCAAATCATAATGCTCGGAATAATACTAAGATATTTAACTTTGTGCATTAAAACTTTAAATCTTTGCATTATATTTTCTGGGAAAATATAAATTTATTTATACATTAAAGAAAATAAAAAATTCATGTTCTAAACTATAAGCACACAACTTATTCATTCATCTATTTTCTACAAAATCTCCTGTTATTCATGACGTAGTAGAACTGAAAACTAATAAGATCAATTAAAAATGAAACTTCGAAAGTTTTTGAAGACTTCATATAAACAAATATGTTCTTAAATAAACCACTTGCTAAATCAGCAATCATCTTTTTTTTTTTTTTTTATCATTAATCACACAAACACTTTAATGAAACAATTTTCTTTTTATTTTTTGTCTAAAATACACCTATCTTTTTTGCAAAATATCAACAAATACAATTTGTTTGACTTTTACTTCAATAACATTTGAACTTTGAGCCTTGACTCTCTTCTCTAGCTCAGTCAATATTCTAGGTCTAAAAGCAATTATTTAGATCTCTGCCTATCCTTTACCATCCAAACCAAGGACTACAGGCATCATCCCACGACTTTATATGCAAGAGATAAAATAATACTCTGAATTAAGAAATTTGTTAAACAAGACTTTGAAGTTCATGAAAAAATAATATGCCAGCATCGATCAAAATAACTAATGAATGCATGCTTACATGAATATGCAATCTTATCTTATGATTAGAATGGAAAAAGGATCTCATAACCCCCACTTATATAGCATGGATTTATTACAGCCAATGAAAACATACCTTATAATAGCTCCATTCAGTTTGACCACCAGATTTATATGAAAGGGGATTGTCACTAGAAAATGCAAGCTTTGCTGTAGATACGTATAACACACCCATAACTGGACCAGCGGATGTGGATAAGTAACATGCAAATGAATTTTGAAGTTGCTCCTCAGGAACTGTTTCAAATGTCTGTTGAAAGATTTTTTCATAACCACCTTCTGCTAGAACTTTTGTTCCTTGAGCAATTCTACCCAGGGCAGCATCTGTGAAGCTAGGAGCCGTTTTCACTGATTCAAACCAAAATATTGAAAAAATAAATAAATAAAAACAAAAATATTAGTCACTTCAGAGTAATTAGAAGTCATAGCAAAGAGGGTAAACAATTAAAAAAATAATAAAGGGACAAAGGGAGAATTTGAATCTAAAAATTTTATTAAATAAAGGTATACCTATTTTTTTTAATAGTCCCCAAAAACTGACTGGATATCATATATTATAAACATTTTGGTGTTGAGAATATACTGACCGAGATTAGTCCAGCATAATTCATGCACATATAAGATAAAAGGCAAAACTGCCACTAGTTATATTTCAACCCAGAATCAAATGCAAAAGAAAAAAAGAAAAAGAAAAAGAAATCATAGAGGCAAACTCCAAATTCCATCCTTAAGATTCTTGTAGAAAACTACAAGTAAAATCCTTGTTAACATCAAGTAGAGATCTTCCTAAAATTAACATCTATCGTAAGGAATGTCAGACTGTGCTGGACAGAAATCAACATAATAAAAACAGGATGCATAGAAGAAGTGACGTGGAATTGCCCCTATCCAGACCATCAAATCAATGTGGGGGAAAATGCAACTTTCTTTGAGGATTAAACCACCAGAGCTTACTGTGCAATTTACCTTCTAAAACTAAACTAAATCTACTAGAACTCATTTGATTGAGACAAAAGTAATACTATTTAATACTCAAAATCAAACCACACTAGCATAAGCTAAAACTGTCCAGCAATACAAGTAGAATCCATCACCGAGCAGTTACACCTATACCCATGCGACAGGACTCTTGCTCATCATGAAGAATGAGCCTGGATTCATAGGCACGCCATTAGGATGGCACCTTCCCCATGGTAACTCTGAAATAGGACATAGGGCCCAGGTGCAACATGCACCAAGGCCCACCTTTGACAAGTACAAATAGATTTGAAAAGTTTAATAACAGTGACAACCTTGAAATTATGAGTATCACACGATCTTAATCCAAAATCCAAAAATGTTTTCCCAAGAAAAAACGATCAAATGATAATCTTTATCTCAACATATGCAAAACTTTCCTCAACAAGAATCCATTTACTACATAAGTTTTAAATGTTGTTCTGTATTCACATAATCATTATGCTGCAGTCATTCTGATGCTGCTAAAAATACTTCAGCCACTTAGCATTGTCATGATGTTACTAGAGTTTCAATCAAAGTTTCTAGGATACAGTATTCTCTATTTTTACCATCAGACCCTAGTGAAAGTAAACTAGAAAAAGAAAATGTAAGAAGAGGAATACTTTTTTGAGTGGCAGGTAAGATATTGCTCCTTAAAATCTATGTACGAGTTTTTCATCTTTCTCTGGCACCTATTTCTTTCTCAACTAAAAATTCAATTCAAGTATGAGACACTAGTTTTGCCTCTTCCATATTTGCCTCAAAACCTAACTGAAATATCAGAACATTTCAATTAATTACCCTCAAATTATCCTCATTATGCCAGAATTTCTGAAATAACTCCGACTCAAAGAATAGCAAACTAAAGCATATGTTCCTTCAGCAATGACCAAAAACAAAGATTAACGAAGCCATGCCACACTGTAACACAAAGTACCTATAATCAAAATTAGAGAATCAAACTCAAACTTCAATCAGGATCCCCTTCCAATCATGGAAAATTTCCATTAAAAACTCCTACATAGAATGCATGGAATGGTGATCAAATGCCACACCAATATCCATTTGAAATGCATATAATTTCACAATATCATTTCCCACTGACTAATAATATTATATGAACCGAATCAACCTTCAAATACATATAAAGAAAAAGGGACTTACAATGCTGCCACGTGTTTTCTGCAAGATCTTCAGCCTTCCTGGTAGCTTCTCCAACCCTTTTGCCCCATCTCCCGAGCGCATCCCGCACTGTAAACACAGCGTCTGCTCCAAGCACACACACAAGACATTCCTAAAAAGAAAGAAACAAACATCCGCACATATGTTTACCTATTTACAAATTCAGCAAAATAACATTACCTTTGAACGAAAATGAAGAGGATTGAGCAGGAGATGAAGAAATGTAAGGATTGGATCCGTTAAAGAAGACGTTATTACTCTCATTGGCCATGTTATGAGAAGCGTGCGATTCAGTCACCAATTCAGGGCTCCAATGAACCGATTTTCTCGCGGACACGGTTCGATTCTGACTTTGTAACTCATCATCCTGGGCCACCGTGTGAGACTCCGATCCAACCTCGACACTGCTCTTATTCGCCTCTCCAATGGTCGTATCGGGATTATTATCTTGGGTTTTTGGATCAGGATCAGGTGTCGGGTTCGGCTTCGGATCCTGCGCTGTGGATTCCGCCTTGGGCTCGGTCTCGGCCTTAGGCTGTTGGTCCATGTTGTAGAAGCCTCACGGTGGCGCGTGAGAAAGTCACAGCTCCTCCGAGGGGTTAGTTATTCTGATGGTGTTGGGAGATGAAGTTGGTGTGTGAGTATTGGGGATTTGATTTGAAGAAATGGTAAAAGGAATTTGATTTGTGGATGGGCTAACGGGAAAGACGGTGGTGGGCCGTACAATAAGATTGCCTTTTTTCAGCGCGAACGCGCTCTGCTGGATACACCTTTTTGACTGCTGGGCTTTTCATTATACACCGTCGTTATTCTTTTCTCTCTCTCTCTTAACTGTTTCTCAATTTTACTCTAATCCTAGGTGTCTTATTCATAGGATGATATATTGATGGATACCGCCTGACTAGAAAATAAAAAAGTATTTTATGCACTGATATGCGACGAACAATAATAATATTTTATTCAAAAAATAAAATATTATTTTTATCCAATTATATATGGCTCAGTAATGACATTCAATTTAATTGGCTTCAACAAACAAATATACTTATTCATAGGCTGAGTTAGGGATGATCACGAGACGGGAATTTTCTGGCCTTGACAGAGACCCGCCCCTTTTGAGACAGAAAATTACTGAATTTCTCTCCTGCAGGGATGAAGACGGGAGGAGGGAAAAATTTCTGTTATAAAATCGGGGATGGAAACGGAAAATGGGGTATCCACCTCGCGGGGATCTCCGTCCTGCAGAATATAATCGAATATAATCAATTATCACACTAGAAAAATACAATTGAATACAATGTAGTCATTCATCAAGTGAATATATTGTATTAAGATTTGTTTTGTCGTGAAATTTGGGCTGAAATTTAGCAACAAAATAGTTTTCCGTTGCTAAAATAGCAACGAAATTTGCTTTTCGTTGCTATTTCATTATTTGCTAAAATAGCAACAAACTGTATTTCGGTTGCTAAAATAGCAATTGAATGTGTTTGCCGTTACTAAAATAGCAATTAAAGTAGCAATTGAATGTGTTTGCCGTTACTAAAATAGCAATTAAAGTAATATTCCGTTGCTATTTTAGCAACCGAAATGAAATTCGATTGCTATTTTTATTTTTGCCCTAGGTATAAATAATATATTTTGCCCCCTGTTCTTCATTGTTTCGTGAACCTCTGTCTCTCTCTCCCTCTCATCCTCGGACTCGCACTCTACCTCTCCCTTTCCTCTCTGACGCCGGCACCTCTCCTCTTCGACACCTCTGCCTCGATCACTCCCTCTCCCTTGCCCTCATCCTATTTCATTCCATTCCATTCCATTCCATTCCATTCATAACATCGTCCCAACAAACATAAGCCTGTTCCCCATCTCTATTCAACCTCATTGGCTCTTTCAAATCAACAATGGCCGACTCAACTCGCTGCCTCCGATTCACATCCATCTTCAACTCCGTCCTCTTCATCAATGCATCCCCACATTCTTTGTCCCCGAGCAACTTCACTCACAGCGAACACAACGCTAAATCCAAATTTTCGGATTTAAAGTTCGTATTTTTATTTTTGTTGCTCTAGCTGTAAGTCAAACCAAAAAATGGCAAGCATTGTTCAAACTTTCAAACAATATAAATTTCCATGAAAATAAATTGTCTTTTTACTTTTGCCTCTTTCCTCTTTGTGCTTCTTCCATATGGGATTTGATTGCGGGCCAAAGAATATATATTTATTTATTTATTAAAAGGTTGTTTTTTCGTTTCTTTTCGTTTTGGGTTTTAGTTTTTCTTTGTTGGGGAGCACATTTCTGTTTTTGGTTTTGTTTACAGTAGTTTTTTATGGGTTGGCAAGTTTCTTGAGTTGTTGGAGGCCCTGTCCTTGTTCTTTTGGTGGTCTTATTTCTTGTTCTTCTGCTAGTGGGTCAGTTTGTTTTAGCTCCCAGCTTGTTGTATTAATAATATCATTTTCTGCTTATCAAAAAAAAAAAAAAAAAACCTTCTGAGTTGCCAATTGCTTTCTTATTCCAATTCTCTTTTTGTTTAACATATGTTGTCATATATATAAATATATATTCCCTTTTGATTATCATATATATAAATTTCAAGATAAATTCTACCAAATAGTAACTAATATGTATGTTGGGATAAATGAGTCTTGTCTAGACTCTGTACATGATTTTACTTATGGACTGATGGCTCAGTGATTTTAGCTTAGAGTCTCTTCTTAGCTTGTGGGTCCTTCGGGGTTAGACATGAAACTCCATTTGACTGTTGCTAATTGGAATTCTTCAGGCTGACAGCTGAGTTGTATTTACTCTTTTTTTTTTTTTACTTTGGGAATGATCTTTGTGTTTAGGACTTATTTAATAGTTATATTGTAATGAAATATGAGCTGGATATACTTTTGAGCATTTATCTATATTTGAATGCAAGTTTCTTCTGATTGTAATTGAAATGCATTTTTGCACCATTTCTTTATTGTCTATTTTACTACTAGTTTTCACATTTTTTCATATATAGCTTTTAATTCCTTCTTTTTCTCATATCCCACGATCTGAAATCGGTGCCAATTTTTGAGGGAAGAAAGGTATGGATTGGGGAACTGTAACAGCTGAAGATCTAATCGGAGCTTTAAGAGAAATTGACTGGTCGACTCCACCTCGTTCTGTTAATGAATTTTTCTCCAGATTCACCATTCCTCAATCCTATCCCAAGTGGAACAGCCGCTTCAAGTGCAATCTTTACTGGTAATCTCTTTTCCCTTTCTAATACTTTTTGTGCCTTCATATAAATTTGGTGCTGTTTTGAGATTTTAGTTTCATTTTTATCAGATTTTGTGCAGCTATGGGACCAATTACTTCCTTCTGATTATGCTAGCTCTTGGTAAGAAAACAGAAATATCGGTACGAGTGAATTTATTTGAAATTTTGATTGATTTTTTTTTGGGTGGCAGGGGTTGCATGTCTTACAAGGCCGATGGCTATTCTTGCATCTCTTTTGACAGCTCTAAGTCACTCTTTCCTTAATGATAGGTAAGTTGCTTTTGCTGTTTGGATCTTCTTTTCTTCAGGGTTGCTAGCTGGGATAATTCTTCGATTGATCACTTTGCTAATTATGTTTTAAAATTGCTAGGTGGTAGCTAGGAATCTCAAGGTTGAAGTGGGCTGTAAGGTTGTTTGTTCATTAATTATTGTTGAATTTAGCCGTTTCAGATAGTCTGAGACCTTCAATAAACACGGATTATTCATTTATCGTGGGTTCCTGGGTTATCCTTTGGATTAAGTTTGCATTTGCTACAAACTTTATGCTATATGTGATTCTAAATAGTTTTAATTATTTTCTTGCTTCTTGTTGGAAGAAAAAGAAAGTTTTTTAAAATGTCTAAAATTGGTAGTCTGAACTAGGAAATCTTTAATCGAAATTCTGAGAGGTAAACTGAAGAAGGCTTATCTTTGGATTGAAGTTAATGTATATATTTTGGAGATGAAGCTTGGGCATTTTTCATATTCTTTTGATTAGCTTCTTCAGAAATAATAGGGGCATTTTGTTTAGTTTCAAATTATTGGCTTTGCAGTTTGAATTATATGGGAAGTGGAAATTAAAACGTCCTATTTCTCTATTTCTTTGCAGTTTTGCAGCCAGTTTCAGTGAGAAGGTAACAAGAACTGTAAGAAAGTTCTCTTCCTATTGATGAGACCTCTTCATATGTGAGTTGGTGCTTCATTAGCATTTCTATTTTGTTTTAATAACGTTAAAAATTATACTTAATGCAGTTATGTGCAGGCCGGTCATCCGCAGTCGTCCATCAAAAAATCAGTATATATATGTGGCCAACTGCTTGGGGTTTTCATCTTTCTACTCTCAGCTGGTAATTAAATTTCATACTTACTATTTTTTCTATTGCTGTTTTTGGATATGCATGTGGGGCTGCGTGTGAAGCAATGCATGTGTGTATTTGGTTTATAGGGACTGCTTGATTCAGAGTTGGTAGTGCAAATCTTCTTTAATCTCTATTTTTTTCTGGAAAGCTGTCTAATTATGTTTACTTTTAAGATTACAAGAGTTGTCTTGAAACATTGATATAGTTCAGAGGTGTTGGTTATTCTTTCTTCTTCAGTTAATTTCATCTTTTCATTGGACAGGTTGATGCTGATTACAAGTTATTCAATCCAAGGTGAGTTATCGGTTTAGTTTTGGTAGAACTGTTGAATTGATTTGCTGCTACTGTTTGTAGTAGATATCAGATATTTGCTGCTATGGCTTTCTTGACTTGGTTTCCATCCATGGCTTCTTCTCTTTTCAATCTTTGGTTACTTCCATCATTGAGACAATCAGTCATTTTGGTTCTTATTTTTGTTATTCCTTTTGCAACAATTTTGAAGATTGGTTATTATTTTTCCCAATCAAGAACCGATGAGAAGTACATTAGGAATGATTCATGCTTAGACATTCTAACTGCTATCTCCAGCTTTGTCAATCAAGAACCGCTGAGATGAACTCTTTATTTGAGTCACTTGTCATTGGATAAACTCTTTATTCCTCAAACTTTCAAATAAACCCCTTAAATTTTTTTTATAGATGAACTCTAGTTTTTGCTATATTAAGCCTATGTTTAATTAAAAAAAAAAAAATAAAGTAGTATTCCATCCATGCACTTAAATTGATGGTTTTTATATTTTACTCAATTAGGCAAGTTTCAGAATTCAAAAAATATTAATTGCGTATTTTTTTTTATTTTATCCATGTGTATGCACTAAAAATAAATAATTATTAAAGTGAGAGTATATAATTATAAAAATTTATTGAAATAACATTTCAGTAAATTATAATTAATGTTAATTAATTATTTATTTTATTTAAGAATATAAAAATTGTCAATTGAAGTAAAATAGATGGACTAATATTTTTTAAGCAAGCAGTATTAAATAAAATATTAATTTTTCTAGTGATAAAATGTTATTAATTAATGTAAGTTACTATAATATATATAGAGTTTTGGAATTGTTGAAATTTTATATATCTTTCTGACTAAATACATAGCAATATGTTAAAATTAATTGGTTTAATTTGTTTGCACTTCCTACAAAGTTACTAGGTTTTTAAGATTCACCTATCATTCTGCTATTTTAATTGTATTAATTAAAAAATTGTAATAATTTTTTGCGACGGAGTGACGACGGATGGTACTGTCATAAATATTTTATCCGTGCTAAAAATAGCAACGGATCTCGTTGCTAATTTTAGCAACGGAATTAATATTCCGTTGCTAAAATTGATCAATTTACCTAAACTTGCCTGGGTTGAATTTAGCAACGGATAAGATTTCCGTTGCTAAAAAATAGCAATTACCAGATTAGCAACCAAAATTTCCGTTGCTATTTTCCATTGCTAAATTGCATGCATGCATACATACATATATATTAATCAAAATGATGCCGTATTAAATTTTAACTGATTTTTATTTAAATTTTTGTCCTTTTCCTTTTTTTTTTTACTTGCAACTCAGAATTTAACACAATTAAATATTTATATTTTATTTCAATTAAATTTATTTTTTTATATAAATTGGGATAGAATTATTAATAAAATAGTATAGTGTAGTGTATATATATATATATATAAACCTATGATTTATAAATAAACATGAAAAAATAAAATTTAATTGAAAAAACTTAGGTCATTGGTTTGGATCAGGTTGGATTTTAATTTTCGGATAGATTTTTTCAGTTTCGAATTTAGATCGGGTTTGACTCTAAATTTTTCGAGTAATTCGAGTTTGGATTATTTGGATTTTCTCAAAATTTGGATTCAGATGCATTTTCGAATGAATTGGTTGAATTAAAAATTGTCATGTCTACTTTTAAGTGTTTAAATTATAAGAAATTATTTTGCCTAAATTTAAATACGCTACATGAAATTTATTTTGGCATTTTAGTAATACTAAATTTTCATCAACAACAGCATATATAAGTTCATATTAGCCGTCTTATAATAAGAAATGATACGTTAACTTTATTATATTTTGTATTATAATTCCAATTAGAATTGTGACTTACAAATTATAAACTATAGTTTGGAAAATAATTTCAGTGTATTGAGATAAAAATCTATTTAACAGTTTTTACTATTTTGATTTTAGTGGGATCTGACAAAATTTTAGAAACATTTAATAAAAAAAAGAATCTTATATGTCATTATAAGATTATTAACAATCTTTCACCACAGCCATGTATGATCACATTGCTCTGTATTTTTCTCATTCATAATGATAATGATAGTGAATAATAGCGATATATCTCACCAACTCCATCTTCACTTCCACTACCCAATTCCTCTTATCTCTCCTGTGAGTTTCTCTATGAAAACTTGTAATTACATACGTCATATAAAAGATACTCTGAGTGCTGCATATTGTCTGACCACCGTGTTTATATTGATAAATAAACTAAGAAAAGCTACCGAAATCATATAGTCATGAGTAGTAATTTAACGTGTGCCTAGTTAAAGATAATCAAAGTATTAATTTTTTTTAAGGTTAAAATTTCAACATAAATGTCGTTTGGACTTTAGAAAATAAATTATGAAATACGTACGGCCGAAATAATTTGTCATATCTTTGTATCCAAGGGATCGTGCTTCTCTAGAAAAGGCCGTCTTCTATATCTTCTTCCAGTTTTATGATATTCAAATTACATTAATTGCACATGATCATTTATTTTTATGCAGACGTAATATAGATTGCCAAAAAAAAAAGAAAGTGGTAATCCGGGATTAATGATGCACCATTAACCCGCAATGCGAACGTGTAATCAGA